>JAVMKO010000004.1:112898553-113455962 GCA_032164245.1 Sternotherus odoratus | reverse complement strand
GCAGGTATTCAAAGGTTGTGCATCCCTGGAAGCTGTAACCTGACCCCAGGTGGGGGAGGGAGGTCAGCTGAATCTGTTAAAGGGAGGTCAGGTGACACCTGAAGCCCGGGAAAGGAACAAAGGAGCAGGAAGTGGCTAGAGGGGGGTTTTTGAGTCAGTCTGGGTCTGGGTCGAGCTGGGAGAGGCAGGAGAAGCGAACTCGCTCTCTGGCCCCAAGATGGATCCAGCTGAAGGCTCACGCTCACTGTATGGTCTGTGATTAGAAGTCATCGAATAAAACCTGGGGGGAGAAGCAGGAGCCCAGAATCTGGGTCTCACCTCCTGGCACACCCCAGAAAGGCCTAACTGGATGGACACCTGTTTGGACTGAGAAGCTGTGAGTTGAATGGTGTTCCTGACATCTCAAATAAACCGTCTATTCTGCTGGCTGGCTGAGAGTCGCATTTGACTGTGGATTTGGGGTGCAGAACCCATGGGCTCCCCCAGGACCCCGCCCAGGCGGGCTTGCTGGGGGAAGCGCACGGAGGGGCAGAAAGGTGCTGAATGCTCCGAGGTCAGACCCCAGGAAGGTGGAAGTGGGGGACCCCTGAAGCTCCTGGCCTGGGGAAGACAGGCTGTGTACGGAGAAGGGGCCCTCCACCCGGAGGTCCGGTCTGGCTTCCTAGGGAGCGGTTCCAGACCATCGCCCAGGCGCTCCGTGACACCCCCCCGACCAAACCCGACACCCCCCACCTCACCCCCTGAGCAAACCCGACATCCCCACCTCACCCGCCAACCGAACAGTGTATTTAAATAATCTGTGTGTGCTACACAGTGCACCGTGAGCCGGGGGGTGGTGTTGGGTTTGGGTCTGGGGGCGGTGGGAAGTTGTCGGGGGTGGGTGAGGGGTGAGGGTGTGGGTGTTGGGGTTGGTCAGGGGTTTTTGCGGTTGGTGGGGGGGTGAGGGTGGGGGTGTCGGGTTCGGTCGGGGGGGTAAGTGAGCCGGGGGGGTGTCGGGTTTGGTCTGGGGGGGGTGGGAAAGGTGGAGGGGTGGGTGAGGGGTTGAGGTGTGGGGTATTGGGGTTGGTCAGGGGGGTGTTGCGGTTGGTGGGGGGGTGAGGTGGCGGTGTTCGGGTTTGGTCGGGGGGTAAGTGAGCCGCGGGGGGGGGTGTTGGGTTTGGTCTAGGCACCCACCCCGACACCTTCCCCCCCCCAGACCAAACCCAACACCCACACCTCACACCTCACCCCTCACCCACCCCGACACCTTCCCACCCCCCCCCAGACCAATCCCGACACCCCCCGGCTCACTTACCCCCGACCAAACCCGACACCCCCCACCTGACCCCCCCAAGCAAACCCAACACCCCCACCTCACCCCCCCCGACCGAACCAGACACCCCCACCTCACTTACCGTCCACCCAAACCCAAACTCGGATCCGTCGCGAGGGGGGGGGGGCAGAGCCGAGGGATTCCGGGGACCTTTGGCAGGTGGGGGGGGGGGCACAGAGCCCGTTGGGGAGGGGGGAGGGGCAGAGAACTGAGGGATCTCCGGGGTTTTCGTTGGAGGAGGGAGGGGCAGAGAACTGAGGGATCTCCGGGGGTTTCGTTGGAGGAGGGAGGGGTGAGCTGAGCGAGTGCGGTGTCTGTTGGAGGGGGGTATTATGATATCATCACCACCTAACCGCCCAGCTGATGTGATTGGCCCTGAAAGACTTTCACCCCCTGGGGGGGCGTCAGAGGTGAGATCCGAAAATTTTTTCGACCCTTACCAGCATCTAGACCCCAAGACCCCTCACTGTACCAAATTTCAAGTCTCTGGCTCAAACGGTGCGGGAGGAGTTCGCTGTCATACATAACATACATACACCATTTGACTTTTATATATAGAGATTCCTACTCTTTCTTCCCTGTCTTTTAACCAGCTCTCAATCCATGAGAGGATTTTCCCCTCTTATCCCATGGCAACTTAATTTATGTAAGAGCCTTTGGTAAAGGACCTTGTCAAAGGCGTTCTGGAAATCTAAGTACACTACGTCCACTGGATCCCCTTGTCCACATGTTTTTGACCCCCTTCAAAGAACTCTAATAAAAGTACAGAATCAGAGAGGTAGCCATGTTAGTCTGGAATAGCAGAAGTGACAAAGAGTCCTGTGGCACCTTAAAGACAAACTAAAGTATTGAAGCACCCACTTCGTCGGATGCAAGCAGTAGTCGTAAGACAAGATTTCCCTTTACAGAAACCATGTTGACTTTTGCCCTAACAATTTATGTTCTTCTATGTGCCTGACAATTTTATTCTTTACTATTGTTTCAACTAATTTGCCTGGTACGGACGTTAGGACTGACTGGTCTGTAATTGCCGGGGATCACCTCTCGAGCCCTTTTAAAATATTGGCGTTACATTAGCTATCTTCCAGTCATTGGGTACCAGACACTGATTTAAAGGGACGGGTTACAAACCCTAGTTAAAAATCAGAGAGGTAGCCGTGTTAGTCTGGAATAGCAGAGATAACAAAGTCCTGTGGCACCTTAAAGACTAACTATAAAAGTTTTGAAGCATGAGCTTTCGTGGGCTAATACCCACTTTCGTCGGATGCAAGCAGTGGAAGTGTTCAGAGGCAGGTAATAGAAAAGTAGGCAAGAAACCAGGTGGGGAGGTAACAAGGTTAGTCCAATTAGGGAGGGTGGGTTTATTCTTCTAGCAGTTGAAGGGGGGGCGGGGGTGAACATGGAGAGAGGAGAAGCTATGTTTGTAATTAGCAAGCCATTGTAGGTCTTTGTTCAGTCCTAGATTAATAGAGAGGAGAAGCTATGTTTGTAATTAGCAAGCCATTGTAGGTCTTTGTTCAGTCCTAGATTAATAGTTCCTATTTCACATTTGAGTTCCTTCAGAACTCCTGGGTGCAAGTCCTGTGGTCCCGGTGACTTGGTACAGTTCAGTTGATCAATTAGTTCCCAAACTCAGCTGTGCTGCCGAGACTCACTTCCCAGCCCAGCGGGCTGCTGATGGCCTTGGGCTACGGGTCACTTTTGTATTCAGTGCAGGGGGCCTGGGCAGCACCTAATGGAGCCGGTTCTGTGTTGGGGGGTTAAGAGGGGCCCCTAGGGTGACCAGATGTCCCGAGTTTTGGGTCTTCTCATCTAGGCTCCTATTCCCCCCACCCCCCTCCGGATTTCCCCCCGTTGAGCTGGCCGGGAATCGCCCCGGGAGAAGGGCTGGGGGCCCTGTGGGTTGACCCAGCCGGAAATCGCCCCCATTGGGAAGCGGTCCCCCCCCCGAGAGTATCCCAGGAGGGGGGTTGTGTGCGCGCAGCCCGCATCCCGGCTGCTCTTTGCCCCCCCGCAGCCCCACACCCCGCCCCGCCCCGCTGCGGGAGGTTTCCGACCCGGAGCGAGCGGAGCCCAGGTGGTTCCCTGGGAGCTCCCCGCGCGGATCCTTCCGGGGCTGAGCCGGCCATGGAGCTCCCCTGCCTGGGCTGGGCCGCGGGTTTGCTGGCCCTGGCCCTGCTCCTCCGGGCCCGGCGAAGGGGCCCCTGGCACCCCCGCCTGTGTCCCGCGGACCTCACGGGCAAGACGGCGCTTGTCACGGGCGCCAACTGCGGTGAGTCCGGCCCGGCCAGCCTGGGCGCAGCGCGGCGGGCGAGTGCTCGGCGCTGCTCACTCGCCGGCGGCCCGTCCCCTGGGGGGCTGCAGGGAGCGGGGTCGGCCCGGCCGTCGGGTGCCCTGGGCCGGCGGGGTGGGGTCCGCTCGTGACTGGGCTTCCAGAGAGGACGCGGGACCCACCCGTGCGCCCAGCCCGGGGAGGCAGGTGAGGGGGGGGGGGGTCGGCAGCAGTGAGGTGCGGGGGAACGTGGGGATCCCGCTGATGGGGGGGGGTTCAGTCGCTTGAAAGAGAAAAGTAAAAACAGTGTGGGGAGGGCGTGCGTGTGTACGAGTGTGCTCGCGTGTGTACGAGAGTAGTTGCGTGTGCTCGCGTGTGTACGAGTGTGGCTGCGTGTTCACGGGTGTGCTCGCGTGTGTACGAGTGTGGCTGCGTGTGCACGGGTGTGCTCGCGTGTGCACGAGTGTGGCTGCGTGTGCACGAGTGTGCATGCCGAGGCTCCTTCTGCCTCCAGTCCCCATGGGTCCCGGGCGGGAAACTTCCTCTCCCGGAGGGCGGGTGCAGTGGGGCTGGTGAGCGGGCCAGGAGAGGAATAGAGCCGGTTCGTACTGTGCATGGAGGGGCGGACTGGCAGACAGAGCTGGGGGGGGGGGGGGGGCTGGGCGGCTCATAGAGGGCTGGGGGGGGAAAGAGGCTGGAGGGCTCAGGGGGCGGGAGGGGCTGAGCGGCTCGCAGGGCGCTGGGGGCAGTGTTTTCCCCAGGAATTGAAATGAGGGGGGTGTTGGAAAATGGGGGGGGGGGCGATAAGGGTGTTAGAGAACTGAAGGACATAAATCCACAGTGTGTGGAAGTCAAGCAAAGCCTGTATTGGGTACAGCACTGAGGGAGTGTCACCTGGCTTCTCAGGCGCAGAGACACTGTTAATTAAGGATCAGAGAGGTAGCCGTGTTAGTCTGGAATAGCAGAGGTAACAAAGTCCCGTGGCACCTTAAAGACTAACTATGAAGTTTTGAAGCATAAGCTTTCGTGGGCCAATACCCACTTCGTCGGATTCAAGCAGTGGGAGTGTCCAGAGGCAGGTATAGAAAAGTAGGCAAGAACCAGGTGGGAGGTAACAAGGTTAGTCCAGTTAGGCTGAACCAGCTTATCATCTCCAATCAGGGAGGGTGGGTTATTCTTCTAGCAGTTGAATGGGGGGGGGGGGGTGAACATGGAGAGAGGAGAAGCTATGTTTGTAATTAGCAAGCCATTGTAGGTCTTTGTTCAAACCTACATTGTTTGTGTTAAATTTGCAAATGAATTGCAGCTCTGCAGTTTCTCTTTGCAGTTTTTTTGCTGCAGTATGGTGACTTTTAAATCTGTAATTGTGTGTCCAGGCAGGTTGAAGTGTTCCCCTACAGGTTTTTGTATATTGCCATTCCTGATATCTGATTTGTGTGTATTTATCCTTTTTCGTAGGGACTGTCCAGTTTGGCCGATGTACATAGCAGAGGGACACTGGTGACATATAATGGCATATATGACATTGATTGATGTGCAGGTGAATGAACCAGTGATGGTATGGTTGATCTGGTTAGGTCCTGTGATGGTGTTGCTGGTGTAGATATGTGGGCAGAGTTGGCATCGAGGTTTGTTACATGGATTGGTTCCTGAGTTGGAGTTATTGTGGTGCAGTGTGCTGTTGCTGGTGAGAATCTGTTTAAGGTTGGCAGGTTGTCTGTGTGCCAGGACTGGCCTTCCTCCCAAGGCCTGTGAAAGTGAGGGATTATTGTCCTCAGTTAAAACCTCTGCAACACATCATCAGTGACCTGCAACGCATCCTGGACAATAATCCCTCACTCTCACAGGGTGAAGTGAGCTATAGCTCAGGAAAGCTGATGCTGAAATAAACTAGTTAGTCTCTAAGGTGCTACAAGTATTCCTGGCTTCCTTTGTTAATTAACTGATTGCAATGAATTCTAGATTTACCATGGGCGTGGGGAAGTGACACCCCCCTCCCCTCTCCCCTCCCCCTCCCCCCCCCCCCCCCCCCCGAGGCCTAGCACACTCAGACAAGATAGCGCAGTAGCCCATAGTCAAAAGGTCACACAGTGTCTCCACCCATGATTTCAGGTTAACAAGTTAACTAGTACTTTAATGAATGGTATTAGTATAATATCTATCTATCTATCTATCTATCTATCTATCTATCTATCTATAGATAGAATTCAGGATGGGGTCCACAGGAGTGAAGTAGCTTCTCTGATCATTTAGCAGGTACATTCCTAGGGGTTAAAGCAAAGAGACAGTGTGAAGTTTATGGCATTAAGAATTGTCTTTCAAGTTGCTCCTCTCTGTTTGAAGGCCGGCGCTGGTCCCTAGGAAAGCGGACTTGGGAGGAAGCCGTATCTTATCCTGACATGCCCACCTTTCATAAACCGGGGGTTGGTCTTGGGGGAAGAACATCCTCCCTAACAGAAACAGGATGTCTTTCTTCCATGTGGAATTTGGACTAAGATCCACTGATTTAGTTTTGCTCCAACATCTGGCCTTGTGCTGACTGCGATTAAACACACAAAGGAAGGTTATTTTCTGTTGTTCTGGGCCTCTGAAAGCTGACACAAGCCCATGCACCAAATTGTTATGCCACAGCCCATGGATTTGACCCTTCAAGGGCAAAGGGGGGCTGTATGGGCTGTATGGGACCCTTCAAGGGCAAAGGGGGGGCTGTATGGGCTGTATGGGACCTTTCAAGGGCAAAGGGGGCTGTATGGGCTGTATGGGACCTTTCAAGGGCAAAGGGGGCTGTATGGGCTGTATGGGATCCTTCAAGGGCAAAGGGGGGCTGTATGGGCTGTATGGGACCCTTCAAGGGCAAAGGGGGGGCTGTATGGGACCCTTCAAGGGCAAAGGGGGGGCTGTATGGGACCCTTCAAGGGCAAAGGGGGGGCTGTATGGGACCCTTCAAGGGCAAAGGGGGGGCTGTATGGGCTGTATGGGACCCTTCCAGGGCAAAGGGGGCTGTATGGGACCCTTCCAGGGCAAAGGGGGGGCTGTATGGGACCCTTCCAGGGCAAAGGGGGGGCTGTATGGGACCCTTCCAGGACAAAGGGGGGGCTGTATGGGACCCTTCCAGGGCAAAGGGGGGGCTGTATGGGACCCTTCCAGGGCAAAGGGGGCTGTATGGCACCATGGTAAAAACGGAAAAATATTTCACGACCATTTGATTAGATTTAACTCCTGTTTTAAAATCATCACACACATTAAAGTTGGCTCCTCAAGCCTCCTCTGCAGCACGACATCTACACCCGTCTTGGTTTCTTGTTGTAACTTTGCACTCTTTGATGTCTTCTTGTGTGTCCGGTACTTCCAGTCCTTCATGATATTCTCACGCGCAGGCAAAAGACGACTTCTTTCAGAACACACCGTTCTTTTCAATAAGGAAAATAAGGAACGCTGCCACCTATCTAGACGACACAGGCAGCCATAGCCCGGACTGGGAAACGCACCTAGGAAAAGTAGACACGGTACTAGACGCCCTGCGAAAGGCCGACCTCACTGCCAGCCCCCTCAAGTGTGTGATAGGACTAGCTGAGGCCAGATACCTCGGGTACGTAGTAGGAAGAGGCTTGGTAAAACCCCAAATGAACAAAGTGGAGGCAATACAAGATTGGCCTCGGCCAGTCCGTAAAAAGCAGGTCAGAGCATTTCTAGGGTTAGTTGGGTACTATCGGCGATTCATCCCTCATTCGCCACAAGAGCAGGGCCATTGACGGACCTGATGAAGGCTCGGGGCCCGAGATAGTAAAGTGGACTGATGCGGCAGAGGGAGCATTCACACAAGGAGAGGTAAGTAGCCAAGGGAAGGAATAGCTAATTCAGGTGGTTTACAGCTATCCTCAGGGCCCCGGGCTGGGACCCGGAGTAGAGGGCGGGCCCGGGTCCCTCCCTCTCCACTCCCCCTCCTCTAGGATACTAGTGGGATAGCCAGTGAGCTACGAGGCTTCTCCAATCCCTGACTCTGGGAGCCAGCCTGACCCTGCTGTGCTCTGAGACCCCCCTCCCCCCCACTCCTGGGCCGTTCACACAGGGCCTCTGGGATGGATCTGTTCCCAGCTACTTGCAGGCGAATGACACTAGCCAATATCTCCGCTCCCAGACACGACCCCGGGAACTTGTTCAGGGGCGAGAAATGGCTCCTGAACCCCCCCACAAGAAGAGAAAGTGCAGGACCCGTCGTAATAGTGCCAGCAATTTGCCACAATAGTTAGTGAATTTGTTTGTTTATTCTACCTGAAGCACTGCGTTTGGTTTGAAGTGTGTCCGAGACTCCCCTTGGGAGAACAAACCTGGGACCTATCAATTGCTTTGTTCAATTGACAAACTCCTATAAGTTTGCAGCATCCAGCAGGCAGAACTGGGCACTGCCAGACCAGACGGAGGTTCCCGGGGTTGTCTGGGAGCGGAGATATTGGCTAGTGTCAGTCGGTTGCACAGTCCAAGGAGCAGCTGGCATGGCAACGGCTGGGCGTGACCAGCCCAGGAGTGGGGTTCTCACAGCTGCCAGACGGAGGTTCCCAGGGTTGTGTCTGGGAGCAAAGATATTGGCCAGTGTCATTCGCTTGCAAGTAGCTGGGAGCAGCTTCCATGCCAGAGGCCCTGCGTGAACAGCCCAGGAGTGGGGGGGGCGGGGGTGTGTGTGTCTCAGAGCACAGCAGGGTCAGGCTGGCTCCCAGAGTCAGGGATTGGAGAAGCCTCATAGCTCACTGGCCAGATAACACCAGAGGGAAATGTCACAGAGGGAACAAATGTTAAAATGGGAAGTGACCTTCACCCCTAGCCACTGTTCAGTGTGACCCTGTGAGCTGCCGGGCCTTGGGCAGCCTACTGAGTGGGTGGGCCAGGATCTTGCCTGAGGGCAGTGCCGGCAGAGAGGACTGTGCCCACAGTAAAGTTTGAGGGGATCAGTTTCCAGGATGAAGGCTCAGGCAGGGTCTGGGTGGTTAGGGTGGGCATGGGTGTGATCAAACACAGCCTGTGCATTGGTGGACCAGGTGAGTTTGACCCCCCTTATAGTGGGATGTTAAGGGACAACCAGGTTGGAAAAACACTGTGACAGGTTCGGTCACAGAAAGCCCCTTGGGACTGTCACCTGATGTGCTGGAATTACCTCTGAGCCCGTTTTCCCTGCCAGCCTGGGACCCCAGAACCCTGCTGGCGCTGTGCAGAACTTCGAAAAGATCTCACAACACTAAGTGATTGGGCAACAAAATGGCAAATGAAATGTAATGTGGATAAATGTAAAGTAATGCACATTGGAAAAAATAACCCCAACTATACATACAATATGATGGGGGCTAGTTTAGCTACAACCAATCAGGAAAAAGATCTTGGAGTCACCGTGGATAGTTCTCTGAAGACATCCGAGCCCAGGCTCCATGGAGCTGAGTACTGCCCCGGGCAGGCAGGGCGCCCAGCTGCCCCCGCTCCTTGGGATGTAGGGGCCCTGGGGGAGGCTGTTCCTACGGGCAGGCCTGCAGGGCATCCAGGGCCTAATCTCTCATCCCCAGGCCCTGGCCTTTTCCTTCCCTCGCTGTGGCCAATGCCTTTGCCCATCTCCTGTTCTGCCTCCTCCTCTCCGACTGCTCACCCCAGAGTGACCCCGAGGCTGCTCTGCCCCACCTGCCTTCCCGAGCACGTCCTGCTCCCCTAGGAATCTCCCCCAGGCTGTCCCTTGCCCACCACCTCCCGTGGTCGTCTTGGGCTCGGCAGGACTCCAGACGATATTGCTGCAGCCTGTCTGCTGCTGGAAACCCCCCTCCCACCTGTCTGCATCCCCAGGCCCCCTGTCCTTCCCGCCACGCTGCCCTGGCAAGGAAACAGACCCACCTGCCGTGTCCCGCACCCTCCTCGCCCTTGGGTGTCCTGCTCCGTCACCCCGGCAGGGAGCAGCAGGGAGATGGGCACTGGGGCAGACAACGGGGGGAGACGGGGAGGTTCGAGCCCCGTGTTGACGCAGGCCTGTGTCCACAGGGATCGGGAAGTCCGTGGCGCTGGACCTGGCCCGCAGGAACGCCCGCACCATCCTGGCCTGCCGCAGCAGAGAGCGGGGGCAGGCGGCGGTGGAGGAAATCCAGAGGGCCACTGGGAACCCGCACGTGGTTCTGAGGATTGTGGACGTCAGCAGCATGGCCTCCGTCCGGCGCTTCGCCCAGCAGATCCGGCAGGAGGAGACACGGCTGGACATCCTGGTCAATAATGCCGGCGTGGCAGGTTGGTGGCGTCCCGTAGGGATGGGGACAGGCCCATCCCCCGCCTTGAGCCACGTCTGCCCAGCCCCCGCCTGGAGAGCTCCCCTCCCTGTGCCCACCCACCAACCACATCTGCCCATCCCCCGCCTTGAGCCACGTCTGCCCATCCCCCGCCTGGAGAGCTCCCCTCCCTGTGCCCACCCACCAACCACGTCTGCCCATCCCCCGCCTTGAGCCACGTCTGCCCAGCCCCCGCCTGGAGAGCTCCCCTCCCTGTGCCCACCCACAACCACGTCTGCCCATCCCCCGCCTTGAGCCACGTCTGCCCAGCCCCCGCCTGGAGAGCTCCCCTCCCTGTGCCCAGTCACCAACCACGTCTGCCCATCCCCCGCCTTGAGCCACGTCTCCCAGCCCCCGCCTGGAGAGCTCCCCTCCCTGTGCCCACCCACCAACCACGTCTGCCCATCCCCCGCCTTGAGCCACGTCTGCCCAGTCCCTGCCTGGAGAGCTCCCCTCCCTGTGCCCACCCACCAACCACGTCTGCCCATCCCCCGCCTTGAGCCACGTCTGCCCTGCCCTGCCCCTGCCTGGAGAGCTCCCCTCCCTGTGCCCACCCACAACCACGTCTGCCCATCCCCCGCCTTGAGCCACGTCTGCCCTGCCCCCGCCTGGAGAGCTCCCCTCCCTGTGCCCACCCACCAACCACGTCTGCCCAGCCCCCGCCTTGAGCCACGTCTGCCCAGTCCCTGCCTGGAGAGCTCCCCTCCCTGTGCCCAGTCACCAACCACGTCTGCCCATCCCCCGCCTTGAGCCACGTCTGCCCAGTCCCCGTCTGGAGAGCTCCCCTCCCTGTGCCCACCCACCAACCATGTCTGCCCAGCCCCCGCCTTGAGACACGTCTGCCCATCCCCCGCCTGCAGAACCCCCTCCCTGTGCCCCCTCGCTGGCCACGTCTGCTCATCCCCCACACAGAACTCCTTTCCCTAGTCCCACGCACCGGCCACGTCTGCCCATCCCCCACCTGCAGGACCCCCTCCCTGTGCCCACCCGCCAGCCCTGTCTGCCCATCCTCCCCGCACAATCCCCCTCCCCTCTGCCCACCCGCCAGCCCTGTCTGCCCATCCCCCACCTGCAGGACCCCCTCCCTGTGCCCACCCGCCAGCCCTGTCTGCCCATCCCCCACCTGCAGGACCCCCTCCCTGTGCCCACCCGCCAGCCCTGTCTGCCCATCCTCCCCGCACAATCCCCCTCCCCTCTGCCCACCCGCCAGCCCTGTCTGCCCATCCCCCACCTGCTGGACCCCCTCCCTGTGCCCACCCGCCAGCCCCGACCTTTATTGGACCAATACCCACCTCAGCTGCCTTGTGCCCACCCTCGTCTCTCTAATATCCTGGGGACGACACGGCTACAGCTACACTGCAAGCAAGTATGAGGTCAGGCCTCTGTGACGGGTGGATCACAGAAAACCCCTTAGGAATGGACAACTGATGTGCAGGGATGACCCCTGAGCCCGTTTCCCCACAACCCTGCCTGCTTGAGCCAGAGCCGCCAGCCTGCTGCAAACCCAGGCCCAGGTCTGAACCAAAGCTGCAGGCTTAACTGAAAACAGCTGAAGAAATGCTCCCGTCTCCAGCACCCAGATACCCGCGTCCCAATGGGATCCAACCCCCAAGTCAATCCGTTTCACTCTGTGTAGAGCTTATACAAGCAAACTCCTACATTGTTCACCCTCTACAACACTGAGCGAGATGTACAGCTGTTTGCCCCCCCCCCTCCCGGGTATTAATAGTTACTCTGGGTTAATTAATAAGTAAAGGTTATTTTATTAACTACAAAAAGTAGGATTGAAGTGGTTCCAAGTAATAACAGACAGAACGTGAATTACCAAACAAAATAAAACACGCAAGTCTAAACCTAATACAGTAAGACACTGATTACAGAAGACATCTCACCCTCAGAGATGTTCCAATAAGCTTCCTTCACAGTCTAGTCTCCTTCTAGTCTGGGTCCAGCAATCACTCACCCCCCTGGAGTTACTGTCCTTCGTTCCAGTTTCTTTCAGGTCTCCTTAGGGGTGGAGAGGCTATCTCTTGAGCCAGCTGAATACCAAATGGAGGGGTCTCCCAGGGGCTTTTATAGACTTTTTCTCTTGTGGGTGGACACCCCTCCACCCCTGTGTAGAATCCAGCTCCAAGATGGAGTTTTGGAGTCACATGTCCATGCATGACTGAGTTCCTTACCAGCCGAGCCACCGATCTCGGCACGGTCCTTGCGTTGCGTCATGAGGCTGTTCTCTTTGTACTCATTCAGCCTGTCCCCTCGTCTAGGTTTGCCGTTCTCCGTCACCTCCGAGGGGCTGGCGCGGACGTTCGCCACCAACTACTTGGGTCATTTTCTTCTTACCAATTTGCTTCTGGGTAAGGGCTGCCTCAGAAACGGGGCATTTGCGGGGATGTGGGAGGGGCTGCCCCGGGCACTGGGTGCTGTGGGGCTGGGGGAGGGGCTGCCCCGGGCACTGGGTTCTTGCTGGGCTGGGGGAGGGCTGCCCTGCTGCCCCTGGCATTCCCCTGGGGCGTGGACCCAGGCCTTGTGCTGGCTGTGCCGGGGCTGCTCGCCGACTCCCCGTCGGCTGCCCAAGGGTCTCTCTAAGCTGGGGCTTCTCCCTGCCCCCTCCTTACCACGTGAGAGCCCCCCGCTGACAAGAGCCGGTTCGCTGTGTCCCTCCCCCCCACAGACACCATGAAGGGCTCCGCCCCCGCCCGCATCGTGAACGTCTCGTCCTTCAAACACTTCAGCGGCGAGGCCAACGTGAGGTACCTGACCGGGGAGGAGAGGCCCAAGACCTTTGACCACACCTACACAAGCACCAAGCTCATGAACATCCTGTTCACCAACGAGCTGGCCAGGAGGCTGCAGGGCACAGGTCAGTGTGATCCCCTCCCCCGGTTCCAGCAAAGTCCAGCCCCCCAAGCGCCCTGCGCCCGGGGCCCCTCCTGAACCCCCAGCAGCTGCATTCGCTCCTCCGCCCCCTGGATTTATGCGGCACCTTGGCAGGAAGGGAAGGAATGGCCATTGGCACTGTGATCTGGAGGTGCCGTCCCAGGGCCCAGTGGGCTGCAACGGACAGGTCTCCCGGGGGGTCCCACCCAGCCCTGAATTCCCTGCACTGAGGAGGGTCCCGAGCCGAATCCCTGCCAGCTAAGAGGGGCCAGGCCTAGCTGCCGTGTCCTGCAAACCCCCACCGGCCCAGTTCCCACAGCTGTGGGTGCTCTGCCCTGGTTCTCGCCCCGCCTCACTAGACTCGCCCCAGCTGTGGGACGGGGAGGGTGAGTCTGTGCTGGCAAGACTCCCAAAGTACTCACCAGCACTGTCAAGGGAGTCACTCCCCAAGGTAAAGAACGGGTGCTGCTAGGCATCACTACCTCCTCGCATGTCAGCAACGCGGGGGGGCTGGGGGGGTTGTGAGCTCCGCAGGAAGATGTGTAATGGGGGGAGGGGCTCCTTGCAGGAGAGCTGTCTGCTTTCGAGCTGGCTCTGTCTGGGGGCTGCTCATTCCCTCGCGAGCTCTGCTAGCTTCCTGCGCTAGAGCGGACACCCCATCGAGGACATGTTCTAGGGCTTGTCGAGAAGCTGTCAGGGTCCCGGCATGTACCCCCGGGAGTGGGGTGGCGTAACGATGATGGGGCACTCCTGAGAGTACCAGTTCAGGACAAATTGCTCAGAGCACGGCAGTTACAGCCCAAGGCTGGGGTTTCTCCACCTCTAATACACCCCAAACCAGCCAGCCAGAGAGGACTTCGGTCTCACCCCACTGGCTGGCCACAAGTCACACAAGCAATTCCCTTAGACACTCCAGTTTCCCAGTATCACCAACAGTGCCACTCATTATAGGGATGTCTGGTTATGAAAACCAATACCCCAATAAAAAAAAAGAGTTTCTTCCGATCCCAAAGGACCAAGCCCCAGACCCAGGTCAATATACAAATCAGATCTTACCCACAAATCATGCTGTAGCCAATCCTTTAGAATCTAAAATCTAAAGGTTTATTCATAAAAAGAAAAAGATCTAGGTGGGAGCTAGAATTGGTGAAATGGGATCAATTACACACAGTGATGACAAAGTTCTTGGTTCAGGCTTGTAGCAGAGATGGAATAAGCTTTCAAAACAAGTCTCTGGAGAACATCCCCAGCTGGGATGGGTCCTTCGGTCCTTTGTTCAGAGCTTCAGTTTGTAGCCAGGTTCCTCCAGAGGTAAGAAGCAGGATTGAAGAGAAGATGGAGGAGTTTCCAGGGCCTAGTACAGGGGTTCTCAAACTGTGGGTTGCGACCCCTCGAGGGGTCGCCGGCCACCTCCCGAGGGGTTGCGAGCTGCTTGTGCCGCTGAAAAGCCGCTGCCGCTGTGATCGCGTCCACATCCGGCGGCTATTTTCAGCGGACATGCCGAGCGCTCCCGAAAGAGCTTGGCATGTCCGCCGAAAATAGCCGCTGAATGCGAAGTTAATTTATTTGGCGGCTTTTCGGCGGACGTCCAAGGGTCCGCCGTGCCGAGGGAGAAACTATAAAGGGGTCGCGGTTCTCAATAGTTTGAGAACCCCTGGCCTAGTAGATCCTCTGCCATGTGGAAGGAAACCCCTTTGTTCTTACTGTGGAAAATCACAGCAACAAGATGGAGTCTGGAGTCACATGGGCAAGTCACATGTCCATGCATGACTCAGATTGCCGTCCGACTCCATTGTTTACAGGTTAGTTTGAATGTTCCCAAGAAAGCTCAGATGTGGTTTGTGTCTCCCAAGGTCCGTTGTCAGTGAAATGTTTCTTGACTGGGCACTTACTGAGAATAGTCCCCTCTCAAGAAGCTGACCAAATGCTTCCCTGTGGGTCCTTAGAATCAGACACACTGAGATACAAGTACAGAGCCGATATTCCTAACTTCAACTACAAAAATAGTGCACACATACAGACAGCATCATCATAACCAGCCAACCACCACCTCTCCATAGGCACCTCACAGCACAACCTTTGCACAGTATTTGCCGCAAATATAGAACAGTGGTTGCACCAATGATCTATACGGTCACAGTTTATGTCAATAACGTCACAGGTGGGCTTTGACTTCACAGCAATTCCTATGTGGCCCCACTGATTCTGTTTAGCTGGCGAGGGTTTGGGGCCGGGCTGGGTTAACCAGGCAGCAGGAATTACCTGCTTTTATTTCTGTAACTCAGGTTGTTCTCATAGTCTATGTAAATTTCCAACCCTCTCTTGATGCCATTGTGAAACCAAGACCCAACGGCCAGGTTTCCAAAGGTATTTTGGTGCCTAACTCCCATTGAAATCAGTCCCTGGGTTTCGGTTTCTTTCTGTACCTGTGTGGGTAACAGTGTTGCCCTTTGTGACCCGAGAAGCTAAGCAAAAGTTGGGGCTCTTGTTCGTTGTTCCAGGTCAGAGGATGAACTGGTGAGACTCAGGGATTTCTTTGGTGCCGTCTTGTATATTTACAAAGGGTGGACGAAGTCTTGTTCCCCTGAGCATAGAAATCAACCAGCAGGCGCCAGTCTGTTCGCTGCTCCAAGCCTGCCAGCACTCTGCGCGCAAGGAGCTGGCTCTCTCATTTTGTCAGTTGCTACCGGTGTGGTGCTCTGCTCTTGTTGGATGTTGATATCAGTCGGCTGTGTGCGTGTTCCCTCTGGGCTCTGCAGATCTCTGGCCCAGCAGACCCCGAGAGAACCCCCAGTGACCACAGACTCTAGTAAGGTACGAAGGCACCTTGTCCAACGACGCACAGTGATAGTTTCCCACAGACTCTACAAGTCATACAGTCGACTCTCGATTATCCAGGATGATAGGAAAAAAATTAATCCGGATAATCACCATCCATAGGAAATATGGGGAGAGGGGGTTGGTTCACCAGCCACCCTGCGCCGGGGGGAGAGGGTGTTGGTTCACTAGTTCCCTGTGCTCTGTTGGGGTGTTGGGTTTTTTTTGTGTACTTAGGGCGGCAACAAAGCCAGAGCCAGTCCTGCGAGTTACGTGTGTTTTTTTTGACATCCTGATTAATCCACATCCTGGTTAACTCAGTCCTGGATAATCCAGAGTCTACTGTACTATGAATATGTCTTTAAGCTGGGTCTGCCTGTTCCTAGTTACCTGTGTGTAGGGTTGCCAGATGATAATTTGATAAAGGAGGGCAGATGGGTCTAAAAAGGAGGATTTTCTGTAAAAAAGGAGGACATTCAGAAATTAAACGAATTTTTTATATTATTTTACTTTATTTTAATCATATTTAGCTGAGCTGCCAATTTTGGAAAGAAGTTCTTGGTTTTTTAACAAATAATTATAAAAATCTTCACATGTCATGTTTTTGAAGTTGTATTGAGTAAGAATTAAAGATTTAACTGACTGCACACTTAGTCTATTCCTCTCTTTGCTCCACTGAATATTAATCAGTGAAAAAACTCTTTCCACATTTGTGTTATGTGCGCTTATACAAAAATAAAACTCGCAGATCTTGAGCAGTTCTGAGAAACATTCAATGTTTTTAACACTTTTGAAGTAGATTGTCCACTGCTCGTGCAACTTCAAATCATAATATGCTTCATCTTCATCTGATTTTGATTTAAGAAATGAAATCAAGTTACAAAATTGATCGTGTAGCTTAACATCGTCAATCTCTACACCTCTGATGCTCAAGAACTCAATGCATGAAACTAAATCATCATATTTTAGGTTTTCGTTCTCTTTCAGCAATGTCATCCACTCAAAACATTTGAAATCTTCCAAGGGTATCATCCATTCCATCAAGTAATCTTCACAAGCCTTGTAAACACTGAAAAATTCGTTGGAAATGGACTCGGCTTCGTCATTATCACGAAGCTGTTCTCTTACGCTTAGTGGCAAAAAATTGTTGTTTCTTCGATTACGAAGCATATGAAGTACGGATTGAAGTATCTTTGAAATTTCCAGAACGGAATTATGTTCCTCTTCGACTTTTGCCAAATTTGCTTGGTAAATAGACATAAGAGAATGCGTGAACCATAAATATGCTTCTGAAGTTGTGTTTTCGAAAAATGTTTTTATTAGGTATGGTGTTGTTCTTTGGCTTAAGAAATATTCTTTTAATGCTGGATAGAGCTTCAAAATTCTTTCTACGCATGGAAACAGGCTAAGCCACCTTGTTTTACTTTGCCTTAGCAAAGGCTGATAATTGATTTCGACGTAATTGCAAAACTCTTTTAGTGCCTCTGTTCTCACTGTGTACACAGAAAAATAATTAAATATTTTCAATATTATTGACTCAATATCCAGTTTCATCAAATTGACACCATTGCGAAGGCTGTTATGCATAATATGTGCAGGGCAGCCAACTCCTATAAGGTTTTCTTTCTCTAAACTTTCTTTTAGGCGCGTAAATACGTTTTCACCTGGGTTTCGGTTCACACCCCCAAAATTTACATTCGCGTTATCTCCAATAAATGCAACACACTTAGGGGTTAATTGGTGTGTATTGAGTGTTTCGTATATAAGATTCGCAATCGAAAGCGAAGTTTCGTTGGGTAAAGTTTGTAAATCAAGAATTTTCGTTTCGATTCCATTTCCAGTCCAGTTAAAATATTGAATCAATATAGGAAACAGTTTATCTGCACCATGGTTGCTGGCGTCTGTGGCAATAGAAAGACAAGAGATGTTCCTCAAAGTTTCGATGATTGTCGTAATCGTATGTGGAGCAACAACTTGATTTACTATAGCTTCCGTCTTAGTTTTTCCGCATTTAAGATTTTTTGCCGTTTCGGAATCAGCAAACATTTTTCTTGTTAAGCTCGCCGTACATTCCATAGAATTGTATGACTGATGATGCTTTACCATATGGAAGGCTAGTGTTCCTTCTGCAGCATGGGCATTTTTGAGAGTCAATGAAGTAGAAGGTTGAAAAAAGTTGGTTACCTTAGAAGAAGAACCTGCTGCTCGTATCATCTTCTTATGCTTTTCCGTAGCTACGTGTCTTTCTAAAGCAATAGTGCCCTTGTTGCCCACATCCACATGGCAGTCGCAAATAGAACATTTGGCGTCAAAGTCGTCTCGCCCGCTAGTAAAACACGGGTATTTGGCTCTTAATACTTCCATAAATTTACACTTCCGCTTACTCATAATGACTACGTTAAATATACTCAAATATTTAGTAATTAATCACTAAGATTCTTGTCGCGCGAGCGCAATATCTAATATAATAATAACCAATTGTTTTAAACAAATATCTAATTGCAATAACAAACACCGCGCTGCACAGGCTGCGTGACCACGCACCGACGCACCGCACCGGACTGGTGCGTGGTCTGCGTCTCTGCGTGGAGGCGTGAGCGGTGACTCACCGCTCAGCCGCCCTGCCCCCTTTTTCGCCTCCCGCCAGTCCCGCCCGATGTTTAGCAAAAAGGAGGACTTACAGTAGGTAAGGGAGGACGGGAGGACAAAACATGGAAAAGGAGGACATGTCCTCCTTTTGGATACCATCTGGCAACCCTACCTGTGTGGGATGTGTTCGTACCCAGCTGTTCTGACACGTTTGTGATTCTAGCAGCCTCCTTGCCACCTTCTGTGAGCGGGACCTGCCTCTGGCTCACAGCCCAGCTTTGCTTATGTTAGCAGAGTCTTGACCATTACTTCAGTTCAGGCCTCAGGCCTCATACCAGGCCTCTGCTACCAGGGTTATGTCTCAGGGCCTCATCTTACTACAGCTCATGGCCACATTACTAGTGGTCTGTTACTGTCTACTTGGCTTCCTCTTGCTGCTTCAACGTGCCCCCCTCAGCCCCACCCTTCCACCAATCCTCTTGGGCCACGTGTTTTAGCGGCTACACACCATTTCCATGTGTCTGTGTTTTGGGGGCTACGGCTGTTGTTTCACTGACCTCCTTACGATTTCTTTCCATCTCTCCTCAACGGAAGGGGGTGACCAGGCCTGACCCATAACAAGGTTGAACCGAACCAGGAGCTGTAACGTTGCCGGCTGCATGTGGGGCTGTGAGGACCCAGGGACTGCAGGTTCAGGTTGCCAGGCTTCAGATACCACAGTGATAGCTGCTGAGATGGACAGAAATTAGGACAGACCCCCAATGATCTCCCCCTCCTGCAGCTCTCCTGGCAAGTGCGGGGCGTTTTGTTCTGAGGAGACAGATACTGGGGGGCAGGATAACGAATGGGGCAGAGGAAATGGGGCACTTGTATTGACCCTCTCACAGCACAAGAACAAGGCAACAGTCAATGAAACTGACCGGCAGAAGATTTAAAACTGATCAAAGGCAATACTGTTATGCGGTGTGTAATTAGCCTGTGGAACCCACTGCCACCATACGTGGTTGAGACCAAGAGTTTAGCAGGGTCACCTGGATCATGAGACCAATCAGAGTCACAGAGAGAAAGGGCGGGAACTTTTCTGCTTCAGGGCACACAGCAATCTCTAACTATCGGGTCAGGAATTTCCCCCCTGGGTTCCTGCTCCTTGTCTGGAGCACCTGGCGCTGGCCCGTCAGCAGCAGGAGACGGAGTTGGGTGGAGCGTGGACTTTGGCAAGTGACCTGGCGGGAGCTCATTGTCCTGGGCTCACTTTCCCTCTCTCCTCTCCATTCGCTGGGTCTAGAAAAGGGCCCTCGGTGGGACTCACTCACTCTCCTACAGGCTCCGGGGGGACTGGCATGGCCAAGCCCCGTGCTCCTTCAGCTCTTCCCATGTTACTGGCGCATGGGATTCACAGTTTCTGATTGTGCCCTGACTAGCATCTCTTCCCTCCCAGGCCTCTTTCAGCGCCGTTGCTTTCCCAGGATCTCCCGGTGCCGGATTCTCCCTCCTTTAGGTGGTTTTGACCTGGGGCAGCTCCACTGATCCACACCAGAGTTAGTGAGCAGGGCACCGGGTCCATCTGCTCGTACAGCTTCATGGACGGGCATGTCCGGAGCAGGTACGAAATGCCCCGTGTGTTCCCAGTTCTTCGGAGCTCTGAGGCTGCTGTCTCCAGCTGGGAGCTGCTTCTGCTGCACTGAAATCCTGTTGCCTTGGGCCTTTCCACGGAGTCATTCAGGGTGGTGACTCCTTCTGGAAGACAGCCAGGTCCCTGAGAACAGGCTGGGCACCATCTTTGCATCTTGTTTATTTCATCCTGTTCTGATATCAGCCTTGCATTCCTCTGCAAACACTTGTCTGGCTTGTGCCTGCATGACACACGGTGCAGCCTCAAGGCCTGTTCCTTGCCCTGGGTGCGGGGAGCTGTGACTAGTTCTGGGCCTAGATCTAATTTCTTGATCATGTTAGATGGCAGAGAGGCTGAGCATCCATTCTCGGGGCCTCCGTCACTCCAGGGCTGTCGCTAGCCCCTGCGCGCTCAGCCTGCTGGTTAAGGCTCTTCCTGCCCCACTGTGAGCTGGCCCCTCAGTGGCAGACCCCATGGTAATTCTCCAAGCCTATGTCCCCTGCAAGTTGGGCCAGTGCCAGTAACTCCACGTAGGGTTCACCTGAAGGTCACTCAGAGTCTGCAGTTGGTGCAGAACGTTTTACACCCGGCTTCTCCCAGGGATCTCCAGTGGCTGCCACTAGGTCTCTGGGCCTTGGTCTTGACCTGTAGGATCGGCTACCAGGGAGCTTTTAAAAACGAGAGGAGATCCATCCAGGAAACGGAAGGAGGGGCGTGTCTCCAAGGAAGTAGCCATGGGACAGCATGGGCGTCCAGGGACAAAACCAGGAAAGCCAAGCCAAGGAAGGCGTTACAACTGGCAAGGAACGTTGGAGACAAGAAGAGGGGTTCTACAAATACGTCACGCGCACAAGAAAGCTCGGGGACGGAGGGGGTGCACTGCTCAGTGGAGGTGGGGAGCTGGTAACGGAAGGCGATAGGAAGGCAGAGCTGCTCACTGCCTACCTACCTTGCTTCAGCCTGCCCACAAAAATATCACCCGACCGGACAGCTAGCCAAGTTACCGCAGGGAGCAGTACAGGGAAAGGGCCGCAGATCCGGATAAGTAAAGAACACGTCAGAGATATTTCAACTAATCAGACTGAATTCAAATCAGCTGGACTGGTGCCATTCGCTCCACGGCGCTGAAGGAATTGGCTGAAGAAATCTCGGTGCCACTGGCAAGAATATTTATAAACTCCTGGCTGCCAGGAGAGGTTCCCGAGGACCGGAGAAGGGCTGAGGTGGTGCCCATCTTTAAAAAGGGGGAAAGAGAGGAGTCAGGGAACTCTAGACAAGTCAGCCTGTCCTCCATCCCTGGGAAGCTACTACAGCCATGTGTGAGACATTCCATCTGCAAACACCTGTCGGACGAAGAGTGATCACTAGAGCGTGGCTTTACCAAGAACAAATCCTGCCACGATTTCCTTCTCTGAGCACGTAACTGATCTGGTGGATGAGGTGATCAGACAGCAAATGTGAAAAATCGGGACGGGGTGGGGGGTAATAGGAGCCCATATATAAAAAAAAAGACCCAGAAATTGGGACTGTCCCTGTAAAATCAGGACATCTGGTCCCCTTGTTGGTGGCGGGGGAAACTTGGTGGACGTCAGATCCCTGGAAGATAACAGGGCTTTCGGCACAGTCCCACATGACATTCGGAGGAGTATGCCGGAGGAATGTGGGCTCAGCGGAACTCCCATTGGGGGATACAGAATTGGCTAAACAAGGAGTCACTATAAATGGAATGATGTCAGAGTGGAGGGAGGTCTCCAGTGGGATTCCACTGAGATCGGTTCTGGGTCCGGGTTAACATCTCTATTAATGACCTGGATGGAGGAATACGGGGCAGACTGATCGAATCTGCAGATGACACATTGCTCGGGGGGTTGCAGACACTAAAATCTGGGCTATGATCAACAACATGAAATTCAACAAAGACAAATGTCAGGTGCTACATGTAGGGAAGAAAAGAAAATGCAGCCCGGCTGAGAAGGGTCTGGGAGTCATGGTGGATCCCAACCTCCACGAGTCAGCAAGGCGATGCAATATTAGGTTGCATTAGCAGTGGCCCAGCATGCAAGTCACAGGAGGTGACGGTGCCGCTCTACTCAGCGCTGGGTAGGCCTCAGCTGAAGTTCTGGTCCCCAGTGTATGGACAGGATGTAGAGGAACGGGAAAGGCTCCAGAGACGAGCAACAAAGCTGATCAAAGGGAGGGAATGCTGCCATCTGAGCAAAGGCTGAAGAAGTGGGAATGTTAGTTTGGGAAAGAGGAGACATGATCGTGGACTTCAGATACTCCAGCACAGCAGATGCAATCTCGGGAAAAACTTCCTCACCCTAAGAACGTCGGACAGTGGAACAGATGCTTCGGGGGGGGGGGGGGGGGTCGTGGAAGCTCCGTCCCTGGAGGTTTCCAAAGTGAGGCTGGAGCTGTCTGCCTGGGATGGGCCAGACACCAGAGCCCTTGGCAGGGAGTGAGCCTAGATGACCCCTGCGGTCCCTTCTCACCCTACGGCTCTATGAGCTTGTTCCCCCCGCCCCCCCATGATACTACAGTAGCCACCATCTGCAGGGTGCCCCCTGGCATGGCTTCCCTGCAGCCTGCTCCCTCTGTCCTGTGGGAAGAGCCCCACTGGGTGCCACCGCCCGCCCTGCCTCGGGGTTTCAGTCACTGACACGCGGCGCTGACACACAGAAGCAGGGCCGGTGTCCCACTGGGGTGTAGGCAGCGGGAGGTGCTGCTGGCTGTTTGGCAGAGGCTCCTGCTCCCCACAGCGTCTCCGAGGGAAGGATGGGCCGGTGGGGGTGCAGCTGTGGCCGTTCCCAGCCTGCCTCGCCCGGGGAGGGGCTGGGCTAGGTCTTGCCTCATCGGAGCCAGTCTTTGCTGCCAGACAGGCCACGATCCCTGGGGCTGCTGAGTCACTCGCCCGGCTGGGCCAGTTTCATTAGCGTAAAAGAAACAGTGGAACCCCCTAGAGCCTCCCAGCCGTCTTCGCCAGGCTGCCTGGCCTAGCGCCCCGTGGAAGGGCTGCTCCGGCCCAGCCCTGCAGATAGCTCCAGGGAGAGCTGCCTCCCGGCCCCTGGAGACCCCCTGCAGGTCTCTGTTCCCCGAGAGCTTTCTGCTGGGGAGGTGCTGCTGGAGCCTGCCCTCAGCTCCTTCCTAGATCCTAAATACTCCCCTGCCTGGTCACCTGAGCCAACAAGCGCCGTGGGGGGCACGAGTGGGGCTCAGTCCAGCTCCTCTGAAAGGGCCAGGCCCCCTCCCAGCCGGGGATCACACGTTGGAGAGGGTCCCAGCTGCGCCTGCTCGAGGGGTAAACAGGCTCTAGGCCCGCGAGTACAAAACTCACCCTCAGGGCTCCAGGGGCTCTGACTATAATGCCCTGCCAAAGTGCCCCCCCCCCCCAATCTCCGCGCTGTCCCCAGGGCCCGCAGTGACCGGCTTTGCTCCTCTGCAGGGGTGACGGCCAATTCCCTCAACCCTGGCATCGTGAAGACGGAAATCATGCGCCACTTCAACTGGCTGGTTCGCCTGCTGTTCAGCATCGTCGGCGTCTTCTTCATGGTGCGTGCAATGCTGGGGCCCAGGAGGGGCTCTCCCCAAAGCTCAGAAGTGTGTGGGGCCCGCAGGGCATGGGCTGCTCTGGCAGACTGCGCTCTCCCCACGGGCAGGGGGGCTGGGTAGGGCCAGCGAGTGACTAGAGCAGACCTTGGGGGGCAGGGCACAAGCTTCCAGTTGGCTGTTGTGGGCTTACTGACAGCAGGGTCCCCAAAACCTGGGTCGGCCCCTGGAAGGCCTGACCTTGGGGTCCAGCTCAGTGGGGCTGGCTAAGGGTCCAGGCAGCTGCGGTCAGGGTGGGGAGCGCCTGCCGCACGGACTCTGAGTGCCAAGGTGCTTTAGGGAGGACGTCACACTGGGCGGCGGGGGCATTTCGGGGTCTCTCAGGAGCATCGCTGAGCAAACGCCACAGAGACGGTAAAGCCAGGGGAGCAGCAGCCCTAGAGGGAGGCTTTCCCCGAATCCCCACCTCCCGGGCACGTCTCCCTCTGCACGGAGCGGGACGGAGCCCAGTCCCCTCGGGGTAGTTGGGAACCCCCACCAGTAAGCAGCCCGGAGAACTGGGGCAGAGCCACTGGGCAGGCGGGGCGAGGACCTTAGTTCCCTCTCAGCGGCCTGGCCGCGCAGGCAGGGACAGGCGCCGCTCCCCGGCCCCGGAGTGGTGGGGTGAGAGAGGGCTAGGGGAGTCCACTCTCCCTGCCGCAGCCCTGGGACAGCCAGCACCCCAACCCCCTCATCCCCGGCCCCACCCCAGAGCCCACCCCCCAATCCCCAGCCCCCTCCCACACTCCAAACCCCTCATGCCTGGCCCCACCCCAGAGCCCATCCCCCAATCTCCAGCCCCCTCCCACACTCCAAACCCCTCATGCCTGGCCCCACCCCGGAGCCCACCCCCCAATCTCCAGCCCCTCCCACACTCCAAACCCCTTCGCCCCACCCCAGAGCCCACCCCCCAATCTCCAGCCCCCTCCCACACTCCAAACCCCTCAGCCCCACCCCAGAGCCCAATCCCCAGCCCCCTCCCACTCCAAACCTCTCCGCCCCACCCCAATCCCCAACCCCCTCCCACACTCCAAACCCCTTCGCCCCACCCGAGCCCACCCCCCAATCTCCAGCCCCCTCCCACACTCTAAACCCTCAGCCCCACCCCAGAGCCCACCCCCCAATCCCCAGCCCCCTCCCACACTCCAAACCCCTCAGCCCCACCCCAGAGCCCAATCCCCAGCCCCCTCCCACTCCAAACCTCTCCGCCCCACCCCAATCCCCTGCCCCCTCCCCAGGGCCGGCGACAGAAATTTTGGGGCCCCGTACTCTGATCGTTTGTGGGCCCCCCCAACCCCCATCCACCCCCCCCAACCCCTGCCCAGCCCCAGCCTGGATCTGAAAGTTTCCGCCACCATGATAGGGGAACCGGGTGAAATGTTGGCCCCACGGGGACTTCCCTGGGCCCTCGCCCGCAGCACCCTCCGGCCCCCGGGCCAGGCAACACCCCAGCTGCGGAGGGCCAGGGCTGGACTCCGCACGGCCCCGGCCCCGGGGCTCTTTCCACAGCTGGGCTCGCGGATCCGGCACCACTGCCCCGCTCCGGCCACTACTCACCGCCGGCCACCTGCTGGGTTCAGTCGCCGTCCCGCGTGCCCCGCTGGTGGGAGCCTGGCATCTACCCGCCCCTTGCCGGCCCGGGCATCCCGCGAAGGGGGCGGGGGCCGCCTGCCAGCGCCGAGCCAGGCGAGTTTGGCAGCAGCAGCGGCCGGCTCCGGCCGGGGGTGTGAGCTGGCCGCGCTCCCCCCCTAGCAGCCCGGCCCTGCCGGCGGGGCTGGCTGCCCGGGCAGGGGAGGGGGAGTTAACCCTGGCGGCGCTGCCCCCGCCTACTCTCTGGACCTGCCCGCAGGGGCCCGGGGAAGCGCCGCGCGTTCTACGCAGCTGTGGTGGGAGGGCGGGAAACGCTGCCCCCTTCTCCAGTCAGGCCCGGCGACAAGGGGGGTACTACGGGTACAGCTGTGTACTGGACCCCGGACCTAAGGGGGCCCCCCTTAAGTTCAGGGCCCGGTACAGCTGTACCCGTAGTACCCCCTTGTCGCCAGCCCTGCCCCTCCCACACTGCAAACCCCTCATCCCCGGCCCCACCCCAGAGCCCACCCCCAATCCCCAGCCCCCTCCCACTCCAAACCGCTCAGCCCCACCCCAGAGCCCACCCCCCAATACCCAACCCCCTCCCACACTCCAAACCCCTCAGCCCCACCCCAGAGACCACCCCCCAATCTCCAGCCCCCTCCCACACTCCAAACCCCTCAGCCCCACCCCAGAGACCACCCCCCAATCTCCAGCCCCCTCCCACACTCCAAACCCCTCAGCTCCACCCGAGGCCATCCCCCGATCCCCAGCCCCCTCCCACACTCCAAACCCGCCCCAGAGCCCACAGCCAATCCACAGCCCCCTCCCACTCCAAACTCCTCAGCCCTGCCCCAGAGCCCACCCCTCAATCTCCAGCCCCCTCCCACTCCAAACCCCTCAGCCCCACCCCAGAGTCCACCCCCAATCTCCAGCCCCCTCCCACTCCAAACCCCTCAGCCCCACCCCTCAATCTCCAGCCCCCTCCCACTCCAAACTCCTCAGCCCCACCCCAGAGCCCACCCCCAATCCCCAGCCCCCTCCCACTCCAAACCTCTCATCCCCACCCCAGAGCCCACAGCCAATCCACAGCCCCCTCCCACTCCAAACCCCTCAGCCCCACCCCAGAGCCCACCCCCCAATCCACAGCCCCCTCCCACTCCAAACCCCTCAGCCCCACCCCTCAATCTCCAGCCCCCTCCCACTCCAAACTCCTCAGCCCCACCCCAGAGCCCACCCCCAATCCCCAGCCCCCTCCCACTCCAAACCTCTCATCCCCACCCCAGAGCCCACAGCCAATCCACAGCCCCCTCCCACTCCAAACCCCTCAGCCCCACCCCAGAGCCCACCCCCCAATCCACAGCCCCCTCCCACTCCAAACCCCTCAGCCCCACCCCCTCCACACATCACCTCCACACTGGTGCACATAACACGATTCATTCTGCACATGGGGAAACATTGGCCAGGACGGCAGTGGGGGGGCTGGGCCACGCAGAGCCCCAATGGGGTCTGGCTAGACGTCAGTGAAGGCTGCTTTTAAAAGGGAGCTTGCTAACGGCCTTGCAGTCCCGACTTGCTAGTGTAGACACAGCCCAACCCCCGCAGGGCACAGTGCAGCCGGCTAACACAACTGCCTGGGACCTGGGACTTTGCTCCCGAGTTTTGCCAGCCCCCTTTCCCGGGCTGGAGAGAATCCCACTGTCCGGGGTGCGCCCCCTGCTCGAGGGCAGGCAGCATGGCATGAACATAGCACCCCTCCCAGCGCCGAGAACCGCGGGTCTCCCGGGAGCACTTCAGTCTGCTCTGCTCCCCCTGGGGTCCCATGTCCCCCTCCAGCGAGGGCGTGTCCCCAACCCACAGGCCCGGCCCTGCCCCCTACCCCCACCTACTGCCTGCCCTGTGTCACGGAGCGCCCGGGCGATGGTCTGGAACTTGCTCCCTAGGAAGCCAGACCGGACTCCGGGTGAAGTGTCCCTTCTCCATACACAGCCTGTCTCCAGGGCTAGGAGCTTCAGGGGTCCCCACTTCCACCTTCCTGGGTCTGACCTCGGAGCATTCAGCACCTTCTGCCCCTCCGTGTGCTTCCCCCAGCAAGCCCGCCTGGGCGGGGTCCTGGGGGAGCCCATGGGTCCTGCCCCCAACTCCACAGTCAGACGTGACTCTCAGCCAGCCAGTAAAACAGAGGTTTATTAGATGACAGGTGATCTAACCCAGAGCTGGTAGGTACAGCGAACCGGACCCCTCAGCTGGATCCATTTTGGGGGCCCAAGGGAGGCCCTGTCTGGGCCTGTCTCCCTTCTGCCCACCCAGCTTCAGACTGAAAATCACTCTCCAGCCCCTCCCCTGCGTTCCTTTGTCTCCTTCCCGGGCTAGGCCAGGTCAGGTGACCTCTCTCAAATTACAGCTTCAGGTCTGGACCCCTCCACACAATAGCCCGAGGAACCTTAAGAGCATTTCTACTCCGTCAGGCCCTGCCCCTCACCCACAACCCCAACCTCACCTACTGCCTGTCCCTTGCCCCGACCCCCCACCCCAGCTCCCCATACTGTGCCCAGGGCCTGCTGTCCCTCCCTCCCTGCTCCAGGGCCCTCTTCCCACTCTCTGCAGTGGTGGGGCTGTGATGGCCTGAAAGCCTCGCTGGGGGCCTGAGCTTGGCCCCTCTGGTGCCGTCGGGTGGGGTTTGTGCAGGGCCCGGGGCCCGTGGGGGGCAGGTGAGGTGGGGAGCCGCTGCTGAGGCGGCTTTTAACCCCGTCTCCTCTCTCCAGTCCGCCGAGGAGGGAGCCGCCAGCACCATTTACTGCGCTGTCGCGGAGGAGGTGGCGGGCGTGACGGGGAAGTACTTCGACAGCGACTGCAGGCTGGTGCTGCCCTCTGCGGCTGCCCGCGACCCGGGCCTGGCCCGCAAGCTGTGGGAGGAGTCGGAGCGACTGACGGGCCTCGCGGAGAGCAGGGGCATGTGAACAGTGGAGCCCGTCGGCCCCGCCCTGCACCACAGGGCCAGGGGGAGCTGGGACCTGGGCCAAGCAGGAGGGGAGGGGGGGGGGGAGGGCTGCTGGCGGAAGCCAGGCCGGAGGGACGATGGGAATTTGATGAGCCAGTGCAAGGTAGGGTTGCCAACTTTCTACTCACACAAAACCGAACACCCTTGCCCCACTCCTGCCCCTTCTCTGAACCCTCCTCCCCCATCCCCTTCGCTTGCTCTCCCATCCTTGCTACCTCACTCACTGGGCTGGGACGCGGGTTAGGCTGTGGGAGGGGATGAGGACCCTGGAGTGGGGCTGAGGGATTCGGAGAGCGGGAGGGGGATGAGGGTTGGGGCACACAAGGGGGTCAGGGTGCAGGCTCTGGGCGGTGCTTACCTCGCAAAGCAGAGATATGTTCCCCCTCTGGCTCCTATGTGGGAGATGCGGCCAGGAGGCTGTGCGTGCTGCCCCGTCTGCAGGCACTGCCCTTGCGGCTCCCATTGGCCGTGGTTCTTAACCAATGGGAGCTGTGGAGGTGGTGCTTTGGGCATGGGCAGTGTGCGGAGCCCCCTGGCTGCCCCTACGCCTAGGAGCCAGAGGGGGGACATGCCACTGCTTCCAGGAGCCATGCGGAGTCATGGCAGGTAGGGAGCCTGCCTTAGCCCCGCTGTGCTGCCAACAGGACTTTTAACAGCCCAGTCAGTGGTGCTGCCCGGAGTTGCCAGGGTCTCTTTTTGACCAGGCGCTTCGGTCGAAAACCGGACACCTGGCAACCCTATTGCAAGGGCCCACCAGCCTCCGTGCTGCTGAGTGCCAGCTCCTCCGCCCCCCGTCCTGCCGCCCGTGATCTGGGGAACCGTTCAGAAATAACCCCATCTACCCTACCCCCCCTCCGGGGGGGCTCTGCTTGGAGGAGCCTTTACAGCCCAGATGCTGATGGGGGGAGGGGGGGTCCAAGCCATTCAGCAACCTCCAGAGACCAGACCATGTCGGGCAGGCCTGGCATTGGGCCCAGCTGGGACCTTCACTTGCCTTCTCCTCAGTGCTTCCCCCCCATGGGGCCCTGGCTGAGCCAAGGGACTCCCCTGTTCGAGGCTGGGCAGATGAAAGCGCAATCCTTGACAGACGCTCCCTCCCCGCGTGTTCACTCTGTTTTATTAAACACAGCTCTCTGGCGCCCGCGTGTGGCCTGGGCTCCTTCCCGCTGCACGGGACCCCCGCTGGGACACCTCACTGCCAGACGATGTCCAGCTCCAGCCTCTCCGTCCTGACGGCGCGGAGCAGCCGGTCGTAGTCCCGGCGGTGGATGGCCAGGCAGCCGGCCAGGTTCAGGGAGCGGAGCCCGTTGTCCAAGGCCAGCAGGCCGTGCAGGGTGGGGCTGGACACCTGGCTCTCGGCCAGCGACAGCTCTCGCAGGCTGCGGAGGGCAGGGCCCGGGGTGGCCAGCACCTTCTGGAACACGTTGTCCAGGGAGAATGGGATGCTGAGCAGGGCCAGGGTCTCCAGGCGGGGGGACTGGCTGAGGAGGGAGGCCAGGCTCGCTCCCAGGACGGTGGCATGCTGGGAAGGGAGAGGCCCACACGAGCTGGCCAGGCCCAAGCTGAAGTCCCGGAGCTTGGGGAAGGGGTGGTCCAGCCCCCAGTCCTGTGGCTCCGCGGCAGGCTCCCCGTTGGGCACAGCGTCCTCCGGCCGCACGGGCCCCGCAGGGGGGCTCAGGTGGCTGCTGAAGGCGGCGAGGTTGGGGCAGGAGTTCAGCAGGGCGCAGAAGGAAAACGCGTCGTCGTAGGAGAAGCCGTGGAGGGAGAGCGACTGCAGCTGGGCTCCCAGGCCCTGAGCCACGGGGAGCATCTCTGCCAGTCCCCGCCCCCGGTGCCCCGTGCAGTGCACGGTCAGCTGGGTCAGGCGGCTCCAGGCCAGGCTGCCCCAGCCGGTGCCAGGGCCGTCGCCGAGAGACACGGCCGCCTCCACCACCTCGGGGCACACGGAGCAGAAGGTGGCTAGGAAGGGCTCCTCCACCTCCTCCACCCGCCTGAGCGGCAGCGTGAGCCAGGCGTCGCCCCCGGCGGCCAGGGCCCCCTGCCTGCGCCGGGCCAGCTCCTCCAGCGAGGGGAATCCCGGCAAGCCCCGCGCGCCCCTGAACTGCTGGGCGTGAACGAGACACAGGGCCTCCTGGACCTGGCTGTGGGCCAGGAACCGCAGGCTGGGCAGAGCCAGCAGCACAAAGGCCAGGGCTCTGACCAAGTCCTGGCCGTGGGCTTTGGGCTCTATCCCCTGGGCCAGCAGCACCTGCAGTGCCGGGCAGCAGAGGGCGCTCTCGGTCTGGTCGTAGGCCAGGTGCAGCAGGGAGTCCGGCGTCACCTTCTGGCAGCGCGACACGTCCAGCTCCCGCAGGCGCCGGCAGCAGGAGCCCACCGCCGCCAGCACCTGTGTGTTAGCCTGCGTCTCCGCCAGGCCCAGCTTGGTCAGACGCGGCAGGTCTTCCAGCAGGTCCACCAGCGCGGCCGCCGGGACCCGGCTGCAGCCGTTGAGGTCCAGGGAGGACAAGTTCTGCAAGAGGAACCAGGGAGATAGACCAGGCGCTTCCCGCGGAAGTGGGGGGGGGGGGGATTTGGAGCAGCTTCTCCCCTCCCCCCCCAACCTCACCAGGGCAGGGCCCCACCCTCGCGGTGGGGAGGTGACCTGTCCAATCCTGGCTTCTCGCCTGACCCTGGGGAGGGGCAGCAGGCCAGTGCGGTGCAGGAGTGAGGCAGACACTCCCCGGCATCTCTCCCCCACCCCCATCTATTTACGCTGGGAGCTCTGGGCTGGGAGCCCATCTGTCCACCACCCCCACTCCCCATGCCGCTAGGTCAACCGCTGACCTTCAGTGCAAATGCCAATCAGCGGCTAAGGCGGGAATAGAACCCAGGAGTCCAGAGCTCAGCTCTGACCACTGGATCCCCCCCCCCCCCCGAGCTGGGGATAGACACATAAAACCCAGGAGTCCTGACTCCCAGACAATATTCCCCCTCTGCGCCACAGACACTAGACTCACCTCCTCCCAGAGCTGGGGACAGAACCCTGGAGTCCTGGGTCCCAGTCTGCCTTGTTCTGACCACTGGACACCCACCTCCTCCCAGAGCCAGGGACAGAACATAGAATCAGAGAATCTTGGGGTTGGAAGGGTCCTCAGGAGGGATCTAGTCCAACCCCCTGCTCAAATCAGGACCAATCCCAACAAAATCATCCCAGCCAGGGCTTTGTCAAGCCTGACCTTAAAAACCTCTAAGGAAGGAGATTCCACCACCTCCCTAGGGAACCCATTCCAGTGCTTCACCACCCTCCTAGGGAAAAAGTTTTTCCTAATATCCAACCTAAACCTCCCTCACTGCAACTTGAGACCATTACACCTTGTTCTGTCATCTGCCACCACTGAGAACAGTCTAGATCCATCCTCTTTAGAACCCCCTTCCAGGTAGTTGAAAGCAGCTATCAAATCTCCCCTCAGTCTTCTCTTCTGTAGACTAAACAATCTCACTTCCCTCAGCCTCTCCTCATAAGTCATGTTCTCCAGGCCCCTAATCATTTTTGTTGCCCTCCGCTGAATTCTTTCCAATTTATCCACATCCTTCTTGTAGTGTGGGCCCCAAAACTGGACACAGTACTCCAGATGAGGCCTCACCAATGCTGAATAGAGGGAAATGATCACGTCCCTTGATCTGCTGGCAATGCCCCTACTTATACAGCCCAAAATGCCGTTAGCCTTTGTCATAAGTATAAAGTAGCCTAGAATTCCTGTTTACCTGTACCTCAGTCACTGCATGCATCTGACGAAGTGGGTATTAGCCCATGAAAGCTTATGCTTCAATACTTTAGGTAGTCTTTAAGGTGCCACAGGACTCTTTGTCACTTCTTGACAGGTTCAAGAATAGCAGCCATGTTAGTCTGTATCCATAGCACTAAACTAGTTAGTCTCTAAGGTGCTACAAGTATTCCTCGCTTTCTTTGTCACTTCTGCAATTCCAGACTAACACGGCTGATTGTTTACCTGTATGGGGTTAAACTAAGGGGTTAAACTGAGAAGGAGGCACTTGACCAATAGGAACCGGAAATGCTAATTAACCTTGCAGAGCGAGAGAAGGGTTTTTAGTTTCAGTTTTTGTCTGTCCTTTCACGTGGAGCTACCAGGTGAACAAAGGTAACAAAGAGTCCTGTGGCACCTTAGAGACTAACTAAAGTATCAAAGCATAAGCTTTTGTGGGCTAAAACCCACTGCACTACTTGCATCCGACGAAGTGGGCGAAAACTTATGCTTCAATACTTTAGTTAGTCTTTAAGGTGCCACAGGACTCTTTGTTACCTCTTTGTTACTATTCCAGACTAACACAGCTACCTCTCTGATTCAGGTGAACAAAGTTACCTCTCCTCTCTATCTATCTATAATCTTTCTAACTAGCAACAGTAAATCAAGTTCACCACCAAGGCAGTAAGTTTTATGTTTGAGTTATTCTATCACTTGGAAATGTCTCAGGTTTGTGGGAATTAGCTTTGTGTTTCTATCCAGTAAAGCTCAGCAGAGATGCAATAGTGGGATAAATTTGCCTCAAGGGGTGGGGTTTGTCTCTGATTCCTTTGTTGATTATTGAAGTGTTCTCCACTGGTCTTTTACAAGGGCTTTTAAGAACTTGACTGCTTGTTTCCATTGTGTAAAATCCAAGTTTGGATTGGTCTCACCTAGCAGGTTGGGGAGGTTTTTTCTTTTCTTTCTCAAGCCTTTCCCAGGGAGGGAAAGATAGGTTGGAATGGGGGGGGGGGGGGGGAGGGAGAAGAGGGTTGGAAAGAGAAGGGAGGGCTCCAAGTGGCCCTGTCCCATAGTTCTTGGGGCATTTTGCTTGTTGGTGGCAGTGTACCATTCCAGACCCAGAAGAAACTTGGGTCTGGGGGAAATTTACCCTAAGCTTGTAAAATAAATTTGGGGGATTATTTCTTTTGTTTTCATGCAGGTCCCCACATCTGTACCCTAGAGTTCAGAGTGGGGAGGCAATCATGACAGCCTTCTTGGCAACAAGGGCACACTTGACTCATCTCCAGCTTCTCATCCACTGTAACCTCTAGGTCCTTGTCTGCAGAACTGCTGCCTAGCCATTCGGTCCCTAGTCTGTAGCAGTGCATGGGATTCTTCCATCCTAAGGGCAGGACTCTGCACTTCTCCTTGTTGAACCTCATCAGATTTCTTTTGGCCCAGTCCTCTAATTTGTCTAGGTCCCTCTGTATCCTATCCCTACCCTCCAGCGTATCTACCACTCCTCCAGTTTAGTGTCATCTGCAAACTTGCTGAGGGTGCTGTCCACACCATCCTCCAGATCATTGATAAAGATCTGGAGGATAAATAATGGCCCCAGGACCGACCCTTGGGGCACTCCGCTCGATACCGGCTGCCAACTAGACATGGAGCCATTGATCACTACCCGTTGAGCCCGACAATCCAGCCAGCTTTCTATCCACCTTATGGTCCATTCATCCAGCCCATACTTCTTTAACTTGCTGGCAAGAATACTGTGGGAGACTGTATCAAAAGCTTTGCTAAAGTCAAGGAATAACACATCCACTGCTTTCCCCTCAGCCACAGAGCCAGTTATCTCATCGTAGAAGGCAATTAGGTTAGTCAGGCATGATTTGCCCTCGGTGAATCCATGCTGACTGTTCCTGATCACTTTCCTTTCCTCTAAGTGCTTCAGGATTGATTCCTTGAGGACCTGCTCCATGATTTTTCCAGGGACTGTGGTGAGGCTGACTGGCCTGTAGTTCCCTGGATCCTCCTTCTTCCCTTTTTAAAGATGAACACTACAGTCTGCCTTGGTCTGACCCCTGGACACCCACCTCCTCCCAGAGCTGGGGACAGAACCCAGGAGTTCATCTGCTCAGACCCCTTCCCTCCTCTTCTTTCCTGACCAGACGTGCGTCCCCCGGAGGTTGTTCTGGTGTCCCAGGTCGCTGGGGCCCGCTTACCTTGCACCGCACCGTGATGAGCTGGGTGATGGCGTTGCTGACCAGGCCCGGACAGGAGCGCAGGCTCAGCGCCGTCAGGTGGGGCACGAGCAGCAGGTGGAGCGCGGCCCGCGTCAGGCGCCGACTCTCGCCCAGCGTCTGGAGCAGGTCCTGCACTAAGGAGCCGGCTGCGTGGGAGACAGCGTGATAATCGGCCTCCCTGGGCACGGGGCTGTGCCGGCAGAGGGGCTGCCCAGGACGGGCAGAGGGCAGCCCAGCAGGAGGGCATGTGCCTTGTGAAATGGCAAGGCCAGGACGTCAGCGCTGCAGCGTGTTTCCTCCGTGCTGTGCCCATGTGGTCCCCCGCCCTCCCGGGGGCTAGTCGGAGCCACGCTGCAGGGCCTGGCAGGACAAGGCCCGGCGATGCGCTGGGATGGGAGGGTGGCGGGGGCAGAGGGACGCGCCTGCCGCTCACCCAGCTCGTTGAAGGGCCCCATGACGTAGCGGAACTGGTACTCGTCGAGGTAGTTCTCGCTGTAATCCTTCACCCACACGCTCTGCATGTGCCTGGCGACGTTGTCCAGGCACAAGCTGCTCAGCGGCGCTACGCTCTTCTTCTTGGGCATCTGGCTGCGGGGGGAAGCAGAGGAGGGGTTCAGAGGGGAGCAGCCCACGTCCCCAGCACTGCCTGCCCTTGTGCACCTGCCAGCCCAGGCGCTCAAAGCTCCGGCCCACAGGAGGGACTGAAGTCACGGAGGAAGGGCCGGGGACTGATGGGGAAAAGAACTCAGCGGCAGGGTCAGAGAGAGAACCCAGGAGTCCTGGTCCCCAGTCCCTGTGCCTCAGCCACAAGACGATCCTGTCTCCTTTCGGGTCTCTGGGGAGGCAGCATGCAGAGCCCAGGGGCATGGTGCTGAGCCCTCTGCAAGCCCCGTGGGGCAGCCCACTGCCTAGCGCTAACTGGGTCAAGAGAGAGCTGACTGGTCTGCTGGGAGGCTCCACTTCGGCCCTGGACTAGCCCCGGGGCTCTCTTCCTGCACGTCGTCCATGCCTTGCTCCCTCCCCGTCCCCTGGTTGCTTTCTTGCCCTACACCAGCAGTTCTCCCTTTCCCCCTCAAATCTCTCTGCTGCCCCCTCGTTCCCACATCGCCAGCCATCTCGCCCACGCCCCTGCCACGCTGGGCAGCTTAGTCCCTGGCTGGCTGCTAGCAGGGTTCTTGACTCTGCTTTGGAAGCCGCTGGGACTGACCTGGGTCCCATTGTGGTTACCAGGAGATGGTGGGCTCAAAGCTAAAGGCCTGCCCCTCGGCCAACGGGGGGCAGCAGTGGAATGGGCATGAGGGTGAAAGAGCCTCCGGCAGCGCCCACTGCTCCTCAAAGGTGTCGGTGGACGTCGCCCAGGGGACCTCTGCTCGGTCCCATGACGGTGCAGAGCAGAACCAGGCCCTGCAGCCCCCTCCAGCTTTATCTTCCTGGGGCGGTGGATGGGCCGCCCTGGCCGGCGCCAGGAGGAGGTGGAGGAGGAGGTCCCACAACTTTGGAAGGAGGAGTGGGGAGAAATGGGGCCAGGATCCCAGTAAGAGGTTCTGAAGGAGCTGGATGAGCTGCAACCTGATGCACCCTCCACAGACACATGCCAGGGTCCCTCTAGCTCACAGGGTGGGGGTGGGGGCAAACATTTTGGCCCAAGGGCCACATCGGGGTTGCAAAATTGTGTGGAGGGCCAGGTAGGGAAGGCTGGGCCTCCCCAAACAGCCTGTCCCTGTCCCCTATCTGACCCCCTCCCGCTTCTCACCCCCTGACTGCCCCCTTCAGAACAATCGACCTATCCAACCTCCCCCCCCCTCCTTGTCCCCCGACCACGCCCTCCCGAGACCCCCCGACTCCTAACCACCCCCACAGACCCTACTCCCAGTCTAAGACCCCTGCTCCTTGTCCCCTGACCAGCCCCTCCAGAGACCTCCCCACCCCAACCACCCACACAGATCCTACCCCCATCTAAGCCTCCCTGCTCCTTGTCCCCTGACTGCCTCCCGGGATCCCCTGCCCCTTATCCAACCCGCCAGCCCTGGCCCCCTGACCACACCGCTCAGGTGGCCCGGCTGGAGTCAGACACACTGCCCCACTCTCCTGCCAGAGCGTGTAGCCCTGCCCATGTGGTGGTATGGCTCTGGGGGAGGAGGGACAACAGGGGAGCGGCTGGGGGCCGGGCAGCATGGTCCCGGGGGCCAGATGTGGCCCGCAGGCCGTAGTTTTCCCACTCCTGCTCTAGCTGCACAAGGAAGAGATGCCAGGGAGTGATGAACGGCGCCAGGTCCATGCCCATGTTCAGAGCTCCACGGAGGAGCTGCCAGCTGAACTCCCGGGCAGACTGTGGAACTAGAATTGCACAGACTGGCCCACCAGCCCTTCCTCACCCTCCTCAGTGGGCAGCAGCTTGGCCCGGGACACCAGGGCAGGGAAGTGGCTGGTCTGAGGCAGAGCGTGTGCATGCTTCCTGGGTGCGCTCAGAGACAGTCTGTTGGATGTCATTCGGCTGACTCAAGGGGCGTGCTGAGGAGGCTTGCAGGGTGGAGCCTGATAAGGCCGTTCATGCCAGGAGAGGGGTGGGCAGGGAGCACCCCCCCCCCAGCTGCCCTCTCCTCCTGGAGCACGGCACAGCAGGTTGGGCTGCCCCATCTGCTGGCCAAGCACCCCAGGGTCCAGCCAGTCCCTCAAAACCGGGCGGCCTGACCCGTCAGAGGCAGGAAACTGCATTGGAAGGAAACCCCTGGGCTGATGTGCTAGTGCAGTGTCTGTGTTCCCCTCCCCCTGGCTCTCGCAGCAGGCTCGCTCTCTCTGGCACGCCTGCACACCCCGAGGAGGCCCCCCAAGCTCTGCAATGGGGCTGGATCTCGGGGGGCTGGAAGCGGTTTCCATCACATGCAGGGTTTACAGTTTGGTTCAGTGGCTCTCAGCCCCCCTGAGCTCTGCCTTTGTTTCTCTCGCTGTTTGCAGGGGGTTGGAGCTGTTTGGAGCAGACTCCAGCGCTCGTCTCTTTCACCACCAGAAGTTGGTCCTATACCCGCCATGTTTTCCAGGGGCAGTTTCCCCATCCGGTCCCTCCACACTGGATTTAGCACATGGTGGGCACAGAGGCCTCCAGAGTGAGCCGGTTTTTGGCTGGATCCCCGCTGGAGGTCTGAGAGCTGCCCACGTTTTATTACTGTGGGTTTCTCACCTTTAATTTCCCATTACTTGATTTTAACAACCTCATCTACATCCCTCCCTCCCCCCGCTTCCTCCGGGTTCTGATCCACCCTTCTCAGCACTCCTCGGTTCTGACCATCCCACCTCAGCTTATGAAGCAGCAACAGAGCCAGACAGTGGCTGCCAGAGACAGGATCCCAGAGACTGCAGCACAGAGAGGAGAGACCTGGGCTGGATCCCTTCCCCCCAGAAAGACCCCACACTTTCAAAGTGACAGCCCCTTACCAGCAGCAACTCCACCCCTCCTCAGACTGCACCACCAGCTGGGCTCCCCCGCTTCCTGTCCCGGTGGCAGTGGCTGGCTGGCCCCACCTTCCACTGGGAGTGGAGAAAGTTTCCTCTCCTCCCCTTCTGCTGTTTAAAGAGGCACAGACAGCATGTTGTAGCCCAGCAGCCCCAAGACTGGGGGAGGGACAAAGGAGGAGAGGGAAGATCTTTGGAGCCACACCGAGCTCTTCTTCGGGTCTGGGAAACGTACTCAGAGTGTCACAGCTACATACGAGATCCCAGATAGTACAACAGGGAGTCAGCACATGTTTTAAGGGACCATTCAAGGTGATGCCCCTGTGGCCATAGGACAAAAAGGAGGGGTAGTGGGTTACCTCTTGTAATTTAAGACAATGATTTTTAGTGAATGGAAGCTCCCCAGTTCCTCTTTTGAAAGAAGGCAGGTTTCCTTTGAGGATGAGGCCTGATAGGTCAGATAAGGAGTGATCACTTTGTGAAGAGTGTTTGCTAGATGCTACAAATCAGCCGGAAAGCAGAGGTGCTGGAAGTGGGTGTGGGTGTGTTTTATAGTTTGTTTCAATGGTTTTCAGCACCCCCACTATACAAATTGTCCCAGCATCCACACTGGCAAGCAAAGAAAAATTGTGCATAACCCTGGAAGACAGGGAGAAGAAATCGCACTGGGATGTGGGGCATGCAGACACTTGGTGCTGCAACCCCCTACACCTGCCCCCGGTGCCAGCCCCCCTGCAAGCCCCCCTATACCTGCTCCCTGGTGCCAGCCCCCCCCCAAGCTCCCTATACCTGCCCCCTGGTTCCAGCCCCCCTGCAACCCTCCTACACCTGCCCCCTGGTGCCAGCCCCCCTGCAACCCCCCTACACCCTGGTGCCAGCCCCCCTGCAACCCCCCTACACCAGCCCCTATGCCCCTCCCCCAAGCCAGTGCACCCACCAGTTCCTATCTCTCGCGCGCCAGTACTTGTACCCCGCCCCTCCCCTCCTTGCTCTAGGCTCCGCCCCCTATGTCCTCTTCCTCTTGCCGTACAGTGATCTCACGCCTCGCTTCGTCTTGGCCTCAGCGCCTCACCGCGCCTGCGCGACCCGTTCCGCAGGACCCCTGCGGGCTGCCCTTGCCGATGCCTGACCGGAAAGTTCCGCACTGAGGAACCCGGCGAGTGTGGGTGCGTCAGGCGGCCCGATCGCCGGGCGGGGCGGGGCTGGGCTGGGCTGGGCGCGCGGAGCTGGGGCTGGGGCCCGAGCCGGAGCTGAGGGTGAGCAGCCAAGGGGGCGGCCGGGCAGCAGGTACCGACCCCCCGGGTGGGGCCCCCTCTGCGGGGGAGGGACAGGGCTCCCCTCCCCCTCTCTGTGGGGGCGGGGCGGTGCCGGGGGGATTCCATCTCGGACGGTTGGTGCGGGGATGGGGGGTGGCCCGGGGGTTGGTGCCAGGGCGCGGGGGGAGGGGCTCCGTTCTCTCTCCTGCCGTCCATCACCCCCGCTGACCGGCAGAGGCGAGGGACCCGCCCCTGCCCGGCCTGGCTGAGAGCCATTCATGGACTCACCCTCCAGGAACGGATCCAGGGAGGGTTGGTGCTGGGATGGGGCAGGTTTCCCTCAGGGAAGGGGGGGGGCTGGGTTGGTGCCAAGGGGGGGGGGTTTCCCCTCTCTGCGGGTCGGCCCTGGGATGGGCAGGTTTCCCTCAGGGAAGGCGGGGGCTGGGTTAGTGCCAAGGGGGGGGGGGTTCCCCTCTCTGCGGGTCGGCCCTGGGATGGGGCAGCCTCCTTCCCCAAGCCCCAGGTTGGTGCCAGGCCGGGGCCCTGCAGAAGTTTCTCTTTGCAGCTGGTTCCCTGTTGGCTGCTGATGTGGCCCGTGCAGACTGGACCTGCTCTTTTGTCTGCAGGTTTGGTATTAATATCGTAGTCGTGCCTGGTTGGGCTCTGGCGGCCTGGGAGCTGCACCAACACAGGGAGGAGGTGGGTTCCCAGCCCTGCTCCCGAGAGCTCCTGCTCTAAGGTTTTGTTTTATGTAATGTGAAGAGGTCAGGTGCGAAGGAAATGAGCGACATTTAGCATTGCTCCAGTACCCAGCTCACCCTGGCATTTCTGCTGGAAGGGGGCACCATGACCCAGCTGACATTCTCTACCTACCCCAGCTACCTACCCCAGCTGGCATTCTCTACCTATCCCAGCTCTCTCAACCTCAACAAGACTGTGTGGCCATAAAATGCTTCAAGAAAAGAGTGAGGCTGAATCACCCAATGCTTAGGCGGCTGTTCTCATTCCTAATCTGGTTCCTGTAGGATGGGACAGCAACACAGAAACCAGGAATTTTGCTAAAGTTTAATGTAAATTATCAGAGAGGATTTTTTTTAGGGATGTACTTAGCCTCTAGATCAGGGGTCAGCAACCTTTCAGAAGTGGGGTGCAGAGTCTTCATTTATTCACTCTAATTTAAGGTTTCGCATGCCAGTAATACATGTGAATGTTTTTAGAAGGTCTCTTTCTATAAGTCTATAATGTATAACTAAACTCTTGTTGTATGTAAAGTAAATAAGGTTTTTAAAATGTATCATAAACTTCATTTAAAATTAAAATGCAGATCCCGCCCCCCTTCCCCCCAAATGGGTGGCCAGGCCCCGGGCAGTGTGAGTGACACTGAAAATCAGCTTGTGTGCTGCCTTCGGCACCTGTGCCATAGGTTGCCTACCCCTGCTCTATATAGTGCTCTTTGGGGGGCTGTGTGAACATTAGTAGAGCCGTGCATTTCCCCTATGAGGTAGGTAGGTGGCAGAGTTCCCATTTTATAGATGAGGAAACCTCAGGCACAAAAAAGTGAAATCATTTTCCCCTCGTGAGTTATCAGCAAAGTTGGAATTAGAACTTTGGAGTTCCTGGCTCCTAGCTCTCATCTGAGACCACAACCACTGTGTGGTTAGAAACAGTTCTGCTTTATGTGATCTTTATATTCCCCATTAACAATGTTACTAGAGATAATTGCATGAAAGTAGATTCTTTGTTTATTAATTCATTTGCTTTCTGCCCCACCTGGAACCCCAAACATTAGTGGTGGTGTTGATTAATTTGTAAAGCCCTTTCTACCTATATCAGTGCTGTCCACACAGCACTTTGATACAATTCACACACCTACAGCAGTGGCACTGTTAGAGGGAGGTGGAAAGGTGTTTTCTTTCGCAGTTTAGGAAGAGACGTGCTAGTCCAAATGTCAATGAATGGATTATTTCCACAATCTGTTACTGTGGAAATAATTGTTACCAAGCAGGTGACCTATTTGTGGAAACAAAGATTCTGTTTTTATGCAGTTGTTCCCATTATCAAACTTAAAAACAAATGAGAGCTTATCCAGACAGGCCAAAATACCCCCAGAGCCTCTTACAGAAGCAGGATTGTTCTTAAACATGATACCTGCATCGAATTAAACTGAAAAAACTTTTTTTTTTTTAACTCAAATGTTGCTTGAGGCTACAATTTTTTAAAATTACACTATAATTTACCTTTTTCCTTGGTGGGATGCTTGCAAACTTCAACCCATCGAAGGCATGGAAGCAGGTTTCATTTTGCTCACCGTAGTTGCATATTCTTTCAAACATCTTGCATTTGGTGATCACAAACTTTGCAGAGTGTAATAAAATCACAAAAAAGTAAAATCATTATGGATTGCAGATAAAAAACCAAATCTGATAATAGGATCTCTTGGAATAAAAGTATCCCAATTCATTTCACGCTTCTAACTCATAACATCTTCAGAATGCTTTAAACAATAAACAGATTAAAGTTAAAAACGCATTTGTGAAACGTATAAAATACTTTTCATGAGACAGATGTTGATTTAGAAAGATTTATGTTTTCTTGGTTTTGGGTCACTCTTATGATTACAATGTTCTAGACCTACAGATTTGCCTGCCTCCTGGTATGAAACTCTTCTAAGGGACAAAACACAAGATAATCCAAAGCACAAATCCTTGTCCCCACATCTTTGCTAGCATAAGTGAACTTTTATGTGTAGTCTAGGAGAGAAAGCTTTCAAAGTATGCTTTTTTAATGGGGTAAGTCTTCCTGGGGAGCATATGTTGTGGGGGACAGAAGTTGAGGTGCTGATCATTTGGTGTGGGGAAAAGTTTCAAACTTTGAGGGCAGTAGCAAATCTGAGCCCTCGGATAATATCTCATCGGTATAAGTGGATATGTGCTCATTGAAACGCTTCATGCAAATCCCTGCTTTCTTACTGGCTACTGGTGTAGTCCTTGAGAAATACCCCTACAGCTATGGGTCAGTAACTGGACAGCAGCTTACTCCTCTCAGTGGCTGAGAATTCTGCCTGTCAGATGTCTCCTAAGGCACAGGTTGGAGCTCTAGTTAGCCGATGGCATTGATTCCTCAGTCTGATTAAGTGGGTCCTAGCTCATGAAAGCTTATGCCCAAATAAATTGGTTAGTCTCTAAGGTGCCACAAGGACTCCTCGTTCTTTTTGCAGATACAGACTAAGATGGCTACTACTCTGAAATCAGTCCTGTGTATTTTTCTAAATAGATCCGCTCTGTGCCAGACGCGAATGTTTCTTGGGCACAAGAACAAAATACAACACAAGATACAATACAAAACAACAAGGTTGACTGTGGAACCTGTTGCCAGGGGATGTTGTGATGGTCAAAACTATAGTGGAGTTCAGAAGAGAATTAGATAAGTTCAAAGAGGCCTGTGGCACCTTAAAGACTAACTAAAGTTTTGAAGCATAAGCATTCGTGGGCTAATACCCACTTCGGCGGTATGCATCCTATTTACTAAGGTGCCTCTTTTGTCACTTCTGCCATTCCAGACTAACACGCCTATCTCTCTGATTCTTAGATAAGTTCATGGAGGGTAGGTCCATCCATAGCTGTTAACTAATGTGATCAGGGATTCAATCTGCTCTGAGTGTCCCTAGGCTCAGATTGCCAGAAGCTGGGAGTGGATGACTGGGGATGGATCACTCACTAATTGCCCTGTTCTGTTAAATTCCCTCTGGGGCACCTGGCATTGGCCACTGTCAGAGACAGGATACTGGACTAGATGGACCATTGGTCTGATGCAGTGTGGCTGTTCTTATGTTCTTAAGTAGGTGTCTGCAAGCCAGGTCTTTGATTAGCTCTGTAATTTAGTGTTAGTGTTGATATCTGGGCATTGGGTAAATACAGCCGTGCTTGTTGAGTCAGTCATCCTAGTGCTGCCTCATTGTTACTGTCCAATGTGTTTACTTCTGGGCTCAATGTATGCTGTCATCTTTAAAAAGACTTGATAAACATGAACCTCCACATGAGGTGTTTGAATAGAAGCTGGTATTTGGTAACTCCTTTCATACATAACGAGGTAGACGTTGCTGGTGCAGTCATGCAGTGAGCAGCTTTTGTGTCCTCAGTGGTACTTCACCCAGTACTGAGCGTGAGAATGTCCCCTTAGCCTCTGGCTTCCACATGAACAGCCAGTGGTATGGTGGAGAGGGACCCTGGTGTAATGCTGGTCTGAGGATGACACCTCTAACAGTGAAGCAGCTGGGGTTGGCCCTTTGTTCTGGTGACATCAGTGGGAACTTCTATCAGAGCTGAGGGTTGGAGGTAGTAAGACAGGTGGCCTTCTGTGCTACTAACGCTGGGAAGGAAAGGAATGTCTCTTCCCTCCCACCATGCTCCGATAGAGCGCGCCCTTCCATGAGCGTCACAAACAAGCAGCCCTGAAGAGTGAGACTTGTTAATGCACTGGTTCTTCTGCAGGAACTTGGAGTGGTGTAAGCTACCGGGATCTGCAATAGCATATCTTTGGGAGAGGCTGGTAGTGGCAGGCTCTCTTCTTTCCTATGGGTCTGGGCAGTGCCTGTCTCAATGGGGCCCTGATTCCGAGCAGGCCTTTGAGGTGCCACTACCATACAGATATGACATAACACAAAGAGGGAAGGAGTCTCTGACGACTTCCAAGTCCGTGATGGCCTGCTTTCTCTCCTCCACCCTCCAGACCTCTCTTGTTTGCACTCCGCCTTGATAGCACTCACTTCCATGGATTCCTTTCCTCAAAGCACACAGCTGAGAGGCCTGTCTGCCTCCCATGCCCTTCCTCCTTCCTACCCTTCTGAGATGCCTATGCACACCCTCTTCACCCTCCAGTACTTCTCTCTAGAGAGTCAGCCTCTCTAACCAATTCTTCCCAAAGACCTTTAACGGATGAGTCGGAGAGCAGAGAACTCCCCTCAGCTTGCTTCATTGTCAGATGGATCGTTTTATCGCGGCAGGCAGACGACTCGCATTTTGCAATGGAAAACTCGGCCCGATGGCGCTCGTGTCTTGACATCAAAGAGAAATGACTAATAGTCACTGTCCCCGGTTAACTTGCGTACTGCAGTTGTGTTGCGTAAATGCTTTTACAGACCTTAAATCTCCTTCTTACAAATTACATCTTTCCTCCGGATGGCTTTAATGGCAAGAAACAATTTCAATGGGACCCGGTCCAGACTGAATCAGACCATTTAATAATTACAGTAAGCCACACAAGGATATGTCGGCCCAGAGAGTGCTCCTGATTGAATGGCTGTATGCTAGAATACTGCACCCACTACTAAGAGGAACTCTCAGTAGTGTGCTCTTTTTTCTCTTTTTTGTGAGCCAGAATTCACAACAACTTCCAATTCATTCAGGTGCAGCAGAGAAGATTCACTGAGCATATTTGGTGGAGTCCTGTAATATCACATCATTTATTATGTAGGTGGAAGGGACAGTCTCAAACTAGGACATGGGCAATCTGGATTCCGTTTGGCTTGGCCAGGTGACCTCGGGCAAGTTGTTTGTCATAAGAACATAAGAATGACCAGACTGGGTCAGACCAAAGGTCCATCAAGACCAGTATTCTGTCTTCTGACAGTGGCCAATGGCAGGTGCCCCAAAGGGAATGAGCAGACAGATTATCATCCAGTGATCCATCCCCTGTTACCCAATCCCAGCTTCTAGCAAACAGAGGCTAGGGACACCATTCCTGCCCATCCTGTCTAATAGTCACTGACGGACCTATCCTCCATGAATCTATCTAGCTCCCTTTTGAACCCTGTTATAATATTGGCCTTCACAACACCCTCTGGCAAGGACTTCCAGAGGTTGACAGTGTGTTGTGTGGAAAAAATACTTGTGCTTGTTTTAAACCTGCTATTGCTCTCTGTACCTCAGTTCCCCCGACTTTAGATAGGGTCAACAATATTGACGCACTTCACACTTGTTTATTGCTAAATGAAATACAAAGCACATTAAGATCCTTTGCTGGAAAGGTCTAGCAGTGCCAAGTATAACTGGTTATTAGGAGGGAGGTCTCTGGAACGGTTGGTTTGGGCCTCCATTTGTGAGAGTCTGATGTAGCATAAAGTCCCAAATCCCCATTGGGATATCTGAGTGCTGCATTATAGGGGTTTCTGCATTTGCCCTCCCAGGACTTGGGAGTTCTGGGTTAAACCCATTTTAAAGAATAAAATGTGACAAAATGAGTCAGAATAGAAATAATTTAGAAAATACATGAGGATGGTGATCTACTCAGATATAAAATTAACCTTTAGCCACATCTTCCTTTCAGTATCCCGATGTATGTTGTTCTCCATCTGTCTGATTGGGTTGTTAAATGATTTGCATGTATGTGTTAATGCTACAATGTGGGTGATTTCTTATACAGTGAAACCTCGATATAACGGACTAATTCGGGCGAGGGGGTGTCCGTTAAAGCCGAAAGTCCGTTATTTAATAATTTTTTAAAATTATTAAATAATGGACTTTCGGCTGACAATGGACACCCCCTCGCCCGAATTAGTCCGTTATGTCCAGGTTTTACTTTTATTACGGCCTGGAGCCCGGCTGCTGGGACCCTGGCGGGAGCCGTCAACCCACCCGCCCAGGTCCCGGCTGGGGGGGGTGGGAAGGGGGGTTTGACAGCTCCCGCCGGGCTCCCCGCTGTGGGGAGCCCGGTGGGAACTGTCAAACCCCCCCCGCCCGGTTCCCCCTGCAGGGAGCCGGGCGGGGGGGGAGTTGACAGCTCCCGCCGGGCTCCCCGCTGTGGGGAGCCCGGCGGGAGCTGTCAACTCGCCCGCCCGGCTCCCCGCAGCGGAGAGCCGGGCGGGAACTGTCAACCCCCCCCCGCCCGGCTCCCCCTGCAGGGAGCCGAGTGTGTGGGGGGGAGTTGACAGCTCCCGCCGGGCTCCCCGCTGTGGGGAGCCCTGCGGGAACTGTCAACCCCCCCTCCCCCCCCGCCCAGCTCCCCCTGCGGGGAGCCCGGTGGGGTGGGGGGGTTGACAGCTCCCGCCGGGCTCCCCACTGCGGGGAGCCCGGCGGGAGCTGTCAACTCGCCCCCCAGGCTCCCCGCTGCGGGGAGCCGGGCGGGAGCTGTCAACCTCTGCGGGGAGTGACAGCTCCTGCCCGGCTCCCCGGGGCGGGAGCCGGCAGCCCCCGAATAACGGATTTCGGATGCATTGGAAATTTTGTCCGTTGCATCCAAAGTCCGTTAAATTGGTGTCCGTTAAATCGAGGGTTTACTGTATAGTGTTATTGCTTCTCTTCCTAGGTACCTTTATAAATGAGCCTTAATTTCAGTTTTTCAGTATTTTGAAGCTAAAGAGTAACGTTACATGTCAGAAAACCAGCAATGCACTGAATGAGAGGAGTTTAAAAAAAATGTGTATTAATCATTCAGAGGCAGAGGACAATGACGGGTGTGGCTAAGAGATAAAACGCAATTCTATTTTGTCAGCAGTATTCTTTAAATTCAAATAAGGAAGGAACAATGAAAACATTTGTTGTGGCTGCTTTAAATCTTTGGGTTATAAGAGCAGCGCAGGCATGTTTTGAAAAGGGCTTACCCTTGATCCAGTTAGGTCAGTGATATGTACAGTGTCTAGATGGTTAAAGGCCAGGGCTATTGATGACTATGGAGAGGTGTTCCGCTGTGAAATAATGGGTGAGTTGTTTTGATGGAGATGATCTTGAGCTGAAATTGACTAACCTCCTGTTACCAGACAGATGTAGCTTGGATGGAGCATCCTGTGTTCCTCTGGGTGTTGCTATGGTTACCTTTTTCAGTCAGGTGCTTCTGATATATTGATTGCAATCTTGATCGCTTCAGTTTTAGCTAAACCGAAAACCTTTGAATGGGTGGCAAAAGGAACGTAAACCAAAAATAACGACCGCATTGTCCTTCAGTGCGTGCAGTCTGGCTTTGTTGCAACTGCTGCTCTGTCTGTTGCTGAAGTTGGGAAATGGTGCAGTTTTTCAGAGCGCAGACTCACAGCACTCGCCATCTGCAGGGTCCTAGTGCCAAGTGGATCAATTCTCATTTTAAGATGAAGTCGGAGTTTCCTGCAGTGAACAAAGTACCTGGCCTGATTGTCAGAATTTTAGCTAATAGTTGGGACCTAATCTCTTGTGTTCTGGCTATTTGCAGGTCACAGTTAGCAGCAATTGCCTTAAGTATATTGTAGCAAACTTCTCTGCACGTTTGCTGGTCTTGAATGACAGACAGGGTCATAGGAACTTGGCCTCTGGTGTTTTGATGACAGTGGCCTCTGTGTATTGAACTTTCTGCAGCTTCCTTTACCTAGTAGTCACTGTGTGGGGCACCAGCCATGACCCCTCCCCACTCCCATCCCTACAGAGAGAGAGGGGGCCTGCCCTGCCACCATTTCCCCACCTCATCCCCATGGAGGAAAATGGCAGTTGTAGTGGTTGTTGCTTTGTAGAGTGGGGTTTATTCATTCTTCTTTTAACACCTTTATTGTGGTAGTGCCTAGAAAGTTGCCAGGTTGGGGTCCCGTTTTGCCAGATGCTGTACAGACATAATAGTTGACAATCGTAGTGATTTTATTCTGAAAAGTGGCTGTAAAATATTTTATTTGTAGTACTGTAGCAAGCACCGAAGAGACCCAACCACAGACCGGGACCTGATTGTGCTAGGGGCTGTACAAACACAGAAGAAAGAATATCTCAGTCTCAAAGAACTTACAAGCTAAATATAAGACAATAGGTGATTACAGACTGATGAGAACAAAGACACAATATGGCAATATTGGTTGTCATCAGACGCTACCGGTGTGGTGCTCTGCTCTTGTTCAATGTTGATAAGTCAGCTGTGTGCGTGTGTTCCCTCTGTGTGCTGCCCCGGCTCTGCAGATTGCTGTCACAACAGACCTGAGAGAACCCCCAATGACCACAGACTCTGATAGGGTCTGAAGACACCTGGCCAACTTTATTGTCAAACGAAGCACAGTGATAGTTTCCCATAGACTCTGCAGGGCATACTATGAATATATGGCCCCTGACAATGGACTGGCTCACTCAGTGGCGGGACTCTCCACTGCCTCCTAGGCCGGACAAAGACTTCCATTCAGGGATGCATTCTTGTACACAGGTACAAACAGGATACACCTCACTCCTGGTGCAGTGAGGTGCAGTCCCTCTCCGCATTAGGGTGCTGCCTCTCTCCTGGTATGGGTTGGTTTGAACAAACAAGTTTATCCATCATACTGTCCTTTTGACCCTGTCTTTAGGAGGCTGCCTGTTCCCTGTTCTCTGTGGAATGTGTTCGTACTGGAATGTTCTGGTGCCATCCTGGCACATGTTCATCTTCTTAGTGCGTATATGTGGCTATGGGCTTTTAGCAGCCGCCTTCTTGCCAACTTCTGTGAGCAGGGCCTGCCTCTGGCTCACAGCCCAACTTTGCTTTGTTAGCAAGGTCTTGACCATTCCTTTAGTTCAGATCTCGCACCGGTCCCCTGAGACCAAGGGTTTATGTTTCAGGGACTCGTCCTACATTGGTCAGTATGATGTAGTCAGCAGTGGTCATCTGTTGTCAGGGTTTTTTTGTGAGCACCGTGGAAAAGAGTTTTAAGGAGGGATCTTCCTGATTCCGCAGATCCACTCCCTGTGTGTATTGGGGTCACAGCTGCACACTGTGAGGGACAAAAATAAGATTTTACTCCTGTTGGCTTTCCAGGAGCTAGCACAGTAACAGCAGAGGGAGCTGGGTTTTATTCTGGCTCATTCATCAACAGTAGGGTTAATAAGTCCCAACTGCAGGGCCAAAGTTTGTCCTTCCTTACAACTAGACATAGTTTTCAGAGGGGTGTGACTGAGGGCAGGCTTTAAATAGGATCATTGCATACATGTAACTGAAGGCAGAATCTGGCCTGCAGCATCTTACTGTTTTTGAAGCATGAACAAGCAAGAACCCAGCATGTCTTTCAGGTCGCCAGGGGAGCTTGCAGGGCCGGCAGTTAAACCATCTTCTTTCCTGCAACCTGAGCAGGCTTGATCTGGAATTATACTGACACTGTAAAGATGGAAACTCACAGGGCTGTTTTGAGAATTGCTTTTCACACCATCATCTTGCTGCAAGACTCCAAACTGCCGAAAGGTCAGCAAGAGGTTTGACAAGTGCTGAAGCTGTTTCAAGGGACCCCAAGAGCAGGTTTAAGTGTAACAGAGCCGGACGGAATTTTGCTGTTTGTTAATAAATTGCAATGACGCTTGTGGAGGTTCTTACAGTTTTTGCTCAGTTCAGCTGACTGAATGATCAGGTTGCTCGTCTAATATGCTAGCTGCTCTCTCAGGCAGACTTCCCATGTCCTGTGACTCTTTGTTTGGTTTTGTAGGTAAAAAGCTTTGGCTTTATTGTTGCTATTTAGGATACTCTTCACTAGCATATGGGCACCTCACATAGATTGTTGTTGCTACAGGGAGGTTCTATGACTGCAGATGTCGGGAAGTGTCTTCGAGGCGCTCACTCCAAATCTCTCCTTAGAACTCACCTCTGTCACGATACCTGGAAAACGCAAGACCGTTAGTGTGCTGCTGACTGCTGACAGTATTTTCCTTACTGTCTCACTGTTACCTGGTGGGGCCCCCCAGTCTGATCCACCTTCTGTCTCTGATTTTATACTTGGATTGCAGGTTCTTTGGTGCAGGGATTGCCAGTGTGTGTGTGAGGCACGGCTGAGGCCTCTAGTTGTATTACAAACAGTAACGATCACGGTGCTTGCAGCAGAGTTCTCCAAAGTTTTCATAGTGTAGCCCACATCTTAATGCAGAAATGATCTTATGGACACTTCCTCTCCCCAAACTGAAGCTGGTTCAGTGTACGGCAGCCTGCTCATTAAACAGTGCACTTTGCTGGAGCACATGTCAGGCTGCTCAGGGGGTTCCTGGGAATTTTAAATTAATTCCTTATTCGGCGGCTATTTTCGGCGGACATGCTGAGCGCTTTTGGGACCGCTCGGTATGTTTGCCGAAAATAGCCGCCGGATGCAGAAGTGATCGTGGCGGCGTCTTTTCGGCGGCAGAAGCAGCTCACGACCCCTCGGGAGGCGGCCGGCGACCCCCCAAGGTGTCGCGACCCACGGTTTGAGAACCCCTGCTCTAGAGCCCCATGGCTTTTGAGACCTACCTGACAGAAGGCTCAGTCCCTGAGCAGTACTCGGGGAGCACGTTCTCGAGTCTCATGGGCTGCACCCTACATGCACTCTTCTCCTTTGAGACCAGGGTGGCTAGCGCAAGCACTACACCAGTCACGGAACAAGGTGGACTCTTAGGTGGCGGTGAACCATTTCGGACTCTGTAGCACAAAAGAAAGGTGTTTGGGAATGTCTATACTGCAGTCGCCGGGTGGGATTGCAGCATGTGTGGACGCATCTGAGCTAGCATTAACCTAGCTAGCTTAGGTGTTGGGGTAGTGAAACCACGGCAGCTTGAGAATCGACAGGGGCGGTACAAGCCCAGATGATGGACCACTGGGTAATTTGGTAAGTAGCCTGCACTGGCCTGCCTGTTGCTGTGGCTTTACTGGTCTGGTTCCTGAACTAGCTCAGCTTTGTCTACATGACTGCAGGATAGAGCTATCCCGGGACTCCCTCCTAAAGGTAATTGGAGATCAATGCAGACTACGGAGCAGCACCCACGCAATGGGCACTCTCTGTGAAGCACAGCTTACATGTGTAACATTGTTCTGCAATAATGTTATTTCCAGCTGGTCCCTGTGGGAAGCACACGACAGCAGTAATGTCGTGGAGTGACACAGGCAGAGTGTGCGGGGCAGTGTGGCAAAGGGCTGTAGACACCCCTTCCTCAAAGGAACTCCCAGTGGTGCAGCCAGCCCGTGGGAGCAGAACTTTTCTTCTTGTATTTCCGTCTTTCCTACAAGGAACAGAATCCTCTCCATGCTGATCCAGTCTTGGCTCTTGGGCTGGCTGGTTTTGTGTGTGCGTGTGTGCGTGTGTGCGTGTCTGCGTGTGTCTGTGTGTGTGTCTGTGTGTGTGTCTGTGTGTGTGTCTGTGTGTGTGTGAGAGAGAGAGAGAGAGATTGGGAAGTATTAAAGTTTGGAATCTCTCAAACCTCAGTTCTTGAGACACGTGCCTTTAAGTGGCAAAGATTTTTCCATAAGTATGAGACACAAATGGCTCTGTTCTCATTCTTGACCTATTTCAATAGCTGTGGAATTTTTTCTCTCTGTGGCAGGATTTCAAGGGATTTCGTCGACGGCTCATTTGGCAGCCATCACTGCTGCTCCCGTTCTAGTCGTTTTGTGGTGTCCCTGATTTAAGAGGCTCTGGCACAGGGGAGGCAGAGCTTTGTGCTTACAGATTCCAGTCTGAGAACTCTAGAAACGAGTGCCCTCTTTGGTTCCGTGTAGTGCGTTCTACTAGGTGCCAAGGCAGAAGTGTTCCCTTCAATGACCCAGAAGACGAGGCCTCCACCACTTCTTTTGGAAGATGGTATCTTTCAGGTTTTGTTTTTAGATTTTTGGGGTTTAAAAATGGGGTGAAAATAGCAAATTTGGGGTTAGCTGTGTTTTGTTTTTCAAATAAGACACTTTTTTTTTACTTTTTACTTTTCAGCTGCTATGTGATGTTATCAGGGTCCCCGAGTAGCTGTTAAAATGCGTGATAGGAGCTATGTGTGCCTCCTATAAACCAGACAGGAATGACCTGCCAACAAACAGTCCATGTAGGTGGCAGTGACACTGAATGGGCGAACAGTTTGATCTCTTTGGGTAGTCGGTTGACAACAGGAGGTTCTATGGCAAAAGTCATACGCTGGTCACTCTTGCATCACTGGCATTGGCCGGTCAGAGGCCTCTGTTTGGGCAGTGGGATGTCTGTGTGACAGTAAGAGCTGAGTGTTCAACTCAGTAGTGGTGATAACTCCTGTTATATGGAGCAGAAACATGCCAATTAAAAGCAGCTGAGGAACGGAAACCAAACAGTTGTCAGTATTGAAAGTCACAGTGTATTCTTAAGTGTGGTCTCATTTGTGACAAAAATCAGGAGATATTTACATGATCCCAGCAAATCTCAGTCTTGCACAGTTGAGAACAAGACAACCACAGTAGCAGGGTCATATCCACCATGCAGAAAAATGTAAGCTTTTTGCAGAAGGTTCAGAGGGCTCGGGTTGAAGGAAGAAGAGAAACGAGGCCAACTGTGCATGAGGTTGGAAGATGCAATTTTGAGCGGTTTAAGAAACCAAAATCCTCCATGCTGACTCTTGCCGAAGGAAGAAGACTTGCAAAGGACTATTCAAGAAAGAAATCTGTTCTACATACCACTATGGCTATATCACAGCCATAGGAATCTGCTTCTGCTGCTGTTATGAGTGGAAATCATCATCAGTTGGACAGTACTGTCATTGACAATGTGTCTTGTGCTGGTGACTGTGGAATGTGTGAGCTTGGTGAAGGCCTCCACACCAGCATCGTCGGCAAGCATTCAAGTGGTCTGGTGAAGGTGTAGGCCATGTTATTTGCAAGTTGATTGACAGATGTTTATCGTTTGAGCAACTGGCTTCTTAATTGGACAGTGCTGCAACACCAACAAAGTTGAGGGCTGGCTCCAGGGGGAAATTAGAAAAGCAAAATAAATCAGCAGGATTTAATCTTGTATTTTAAATTCTGCTTGAAGGAAGTGTGTGTGCGTGTGTATGTATACAATACACACATGCATTCAGGTCTAAATGCAAAGATAGTGCTCGAACTATTCCTCCCTGCAGTTGACCTTCTTAGGAGAGAAGTCTTCCTGATGTTCAGCCTGAGTTTTTCATTTGCATAATTATATCTCATTAGTTTTAGAATCTAGGCATAACAGACTCAAATGTATGGACGTTAGCAAGAGAAGAGGTAACAAAGTCCTGTGGCACCTTAAGGACTAACTATAAAGTTTTGAAGCATAAGCTTTCGTGGGCTAATACCCACTTCGTCGGATGCAAGCCACAGGACTTTGTTACCTCTGCTATTCCAGACTAACACGGCTACCTCTCTGATTCTTGACAGCAAGAGAAGAGTAGGTCTCATCTAGTTCTCGCTCAGTGGCCAGCATAGGATTGTTCACTATTGTGCACTTGCTAATTTTTTGCTCAGTCTGGCTTTAAATGTGCTGAGTGGCCTAAGAACGGCCATATTGGGTCAGAGCAAAGGTCCATCTAGCCCAGTATCCTGTCTACTGACAGTGGCCAGTGGTAGGTGCCCCAGAGGGAGTGAACAGAACAACTCTCCTCCTCCTGGGATGTGATTCTACAGTCAGAGCCATTCACTGTCAAGATCGTTTTCCTGATCTTTAGCTTCAGTGTTACCTTTCTGGAGTTTTGTCCCATCCTTTGTTGTTCTGTCCTGTCCTACGTCTCTAGATAATTCCCCTCTCTGGGGTTTATACTCATCAGGTATTTGCACACTCTGACCTTCACTGAGTAGTTGTTGTTCAGCCAAACTGCTCTGTCCATATTTAATTCTTCCTCCTAGACCCAGCCCTGCTAGCTAACCATTGTTTGTTGCTCTTCTCTGAATTCTGAGCCCCAGAGGGGCTAAGTTGAGGCCACGCAATAACATCTCTACAGAGCCAGGAATTCGAGCCCAGGGCTCCTGACTCTTAGTCCTGTGCAAGGCCACCCTTGTTATTAAATAAACGTCTTTGTTAAACCAGCCTACCTCTTGTGGCAGCCCACTGACCTTCCCTCCCAGTCGCTATTCTCTATGGCTCGGTTCTCATTACTCTTTGTTAATAGTCTTTGGATCCATTATCGGACCTTGGGACAATGCTTACGCTCCAGGCAGTTTTGTTAAGCTACCCAGATAATTAGGGAGTTACAGAATCCTCTGCACAATTGTGGGGTACACACTTCAGAATCATGCCAGCCATTTCCCTCCCAAGCAGGGGTGAAAGTAACTTAAAGGACTTACTGGTATGCCGGAGTCCTGAGCAGGGGGCTGGGTCTCAACTGGAAGGGGGGGGGGGGGGCTTTAAATCGAGCTGCGGTAGTGGTGGCTGGGAATCCTGAGCCCTTTAAATCACTGTTGTTGCCCCATGGTAGTGGTAGCTGCGGCAGTGGCTGTGAGCCCCGGCCCTTTAAATTGTCGGCCTGGGGAACTGCCCCCTGCTGGACCGCCGGCTTACTTTCACCTCTGCTCCCAAGCTGGGCAAATTCATAGCCTTAGAGTCCTGGGTGAGCAGGGAGCGTCTGTCCCACTGGTGTACAGCACGCGATCTTCTAGCATTTCCTGCCCATTGGCAGAGAGGAGCTTCTCAGTTCAGTGTTTGATGGAGAGGCAGAGAAAGGAGATAGCCCTGGGAAGGGAGCCCTGTGTGCTGAGGAAAAGGCAGCTCCTTGCAGGGGAGTGAGGAGGGGTAATACTTCAACTTGGGATCCTGTTCCCCATTCACAAGACTGGAATCTGCCCTCAGCGTCTGGTGTTTTAAGTTCCCCTACTTCAAAGCCTGTATCCCACCCTCAAGCCCTGTCAAACATGCAACCCACGAGCCATTTCCTGCGGTCCACCATAGGCACCAACGCTCTCCTGCACTGTGAACCCTTTCCACTCCACTCCCCCCGGTCACAGTGCAAATTGGAGAGGGAAACTGAGGCTCCCAAGGAATTCTTAAACCATTACAGAAAATTTCTACTTCGTCACAGACACTGTCCAGTGTCCCAATGGAGAGACTGCCAGGGTGATGGGGTGCGGGGACCTCTGGGTGCCCAACACCCCTAACAGAGAGATCCCTGAGCTGTGGGGGATGGTGCCCAGTGCCCCTAATTAACAGTGTCTATCACAGGGATCTCAATCGTGCGGGCCTGCCCCTACCCAACCTCTTCCCACCCCTTCTCCGCCCCCATTCCAACCCCTTCCCCAGAGTCCCCACCCCCACTCTGCCCCCTCCCTGTCCCTATTCTAACCCCTTCCCCAGATCCCGTCAGCTGCCCCGCCTCTTCCCGCCTCTCCCCTTGAGTGTACAGCATCCTCCCCGCTGCCTCCTGGACAGTCCTAACAACTGTTTGGCTACCGGCGGAGTCGGTGCCTATGGTGGGCCACAGGAAATCACTCCGCGGGCCGTGTGTTTGAGACCTCAGTTTAGTCAAAGTTCTCAGTAAATGAAAAATGGGAGGGTTAAAGTGAGAGCTATTTGCAAACTTAACTTCAGATTTTGCGGCAGATAATCTTCTTTACGTGCTGTACAAGAGGTGGATCGTGTGCTTGTAAAATGTGCAGATGAAGCAAACTGGGAGGGTAGCAAGCACTTTGGAGGACAGGATTACAATTCAAGACAGCCTTGACAAATTGGAGAACTGGGCTGAAATCAGCAAGATGAAATTCAATAAAGATAAGTGCAAAGTACTGCACTTATGAAGGACAATCAAATGTACAAATACAAAATGGGGAATAACTGTGTAGGCAGTAGTACTGCTGAAAAGGACCTGGAGGTTGTAGTGGATCACAAATTGAATGAGTCAACAATGTGATGCAGTTGTGAAAAAGGCTAATATATTGTGGGATGCATTAACAGGAGTCTCGTATGTAAAACATGGGAAGTTCTTGTCCACTCTGCTTGGTACTGGTGAGGCCCAGTTTGGGGTGCCACACTTTAAGAAAGAGGGGGACAAATTGGAGAGAGCAACAAAATGAGGAATTTTTTTTGAAGTGAAATATTTCGTTTTGCGGAATGAGAGGGGGTGTCTTTAAATATGTGAAGGGCTGTTCTAAAGAGGACGGTGATCAGTTGTTCTCCATGTCACTGAAGGTAGGATAAGAAGCAGTCAACGTCATCTGCAGAAAGGGATGTTTAGCTTAAATATTAAGAAAACCTTTTAGACTCCTTGATTATCAAGGGAGATTGTGGAACTGTGGAGTTGGGGCTTTTTAAAAACAGGTGAGACACACCTCTCTGAGGGATGATTTAGGAGTGTTCCTGCCTCAGCGCAGCAGGGTGGACATGACCTCTCGGGCCCTTCCAGTTCTACATTTCTAGAATTCGATTTTTTTCCATCAGAATCCTAGAAAGCTGAGGTGGAATGGAGCCTTTTGGTCCCTGTAGGCTGTGTCGTGGCCGAGGAAGGATTGGGACTTCCTCCTTCCTCTCTTCTGGAGTAGGCAGTGTGTAAAACCAGCTATTAGAACCTATTACACAGCAGGAGCTGAAGGGGGAGAAGTTAACAATCCAGCTGTGCTGTGTTAAGGGAGTGGGAGTGTGTTTGGACAGAGCTGGGAATATGAATGGGATCAAGTTGAGGTAGAGTTTAGTGCCAGGTTGAGTTGCATCTGTCGAGTCAGTGCTGAGCCTAGGGTCCTTGAGGCCTGTTCAAAGACTGCAGTTTGCGTGGGGGTACGGCAGAGGTGGGCAAACTGGAAGATGATTACTGGAACACTAGTGCAGCTGTGATGTCCTGAAATAATGAAGGAAAGCAGAGGGGAACACACTCGGAACCCCAGTTGTGCCAAAAATCCTGTCAGGCATGTCCCCTCCTCCCCAGCCCCCCCTTGCTGTTTCACAGGCAGCAATTAATACTGTAGGCAGCCTGAAGAGAGAGGCTGATGACTTTAATTAGACATCTATTCAGATCAGCCATCGGAAGAGCAATTATTGATTTAAAAATGCTTCAGGATTAACTGTTTGGTCTCCATACCTGTGCTTCTGTCCCACCTAGGTTGCAGCCTGGCTTAGTTGTTTAAGAATTTTGTTAAGTCCTGTAGTGAAGTGTAATAATGTGTTTGTGGTGTTGGATCTGTAATGATACTCTGGAAATGGCAAGAGAGTTCGTGTGTACTATGGTCATTTTCAGCTTTATTTTTCTCTATATTCATTTGGGGACACTAGGAACGCACAGGCAAAAGCTAGGTTGGTGGAGATCTGGATTGGATGTAAAGCAAACCTGAGCTGTAAACAAGACCCTGAAGAGCCAGCAGCTCCAGCTAGGAAGGGAGGGGCGGCAAAGAACAACTGGAAATATCAGTTTTGAGTGAAATTCACTGCCACTCTGAATTCTTCATGCTGGGTATTTCTCATCAGCTCCACGCACACAGGAATGCGGATGGCTCTGTCTCGTGAGGAGCGCTGCTGGCACACAGCACATCCAGCAGGACTGGACTGGGTTCCGTGGAGATGCTTTTGGTGTTGGTCCGGAGACGCTCACTGGTATCGTTTCCTGGCTTTTGTGTCTCCAGTGCCCCAGCCTAGGCAGCTTGCCCTTTCTTTTCCACTTTCACATGGGAAACTGTTTAGCATTAGGACCCAGTGGGCTGGCAAAATCTGTGACAAGTCTGGAGCGGCACTAGCGCAAAGTGAGTCTCCGTCAGCTGGGCTGGATTTTTGTATATCCATGGATTCAAGAATCCTCTAACAGAAAAGGGCTTTTTCCTCTGTGTGGCCAGACCGAGCGTGGCTTGGGGTGCGGGTATGGTTGAATCAGCTGGAGCAGAACAGCCAAATCCTTCCTGAATTACCACTAGCCATGAACTGAGACCATCATTTAAAAAAAATCATTAAAATAGAGCAACGGCAGCATGGCCCAGAGCAAAAGACATACATACAGTCGGGTAAGTGTGTGTGTGTGTGGGGGGGGGGACGACACGGTTATTTACAAACTACTTGGGTCTATTATATGTGCTGTACCTACAGTAGATCTGAATGTTATCTGGTGCAATGAAGGATGTAGATTGTTTACTAGGCTTTTCCCATTTTCTGAATTGTGCATCCTGGTTATTAGCAAGATCTCCCTCATTAATACATACCGGAGTGGGGGCGGGGAGGGAGGTGTAGGGAAATAGCCTGAATTGTACTGCTAGTCATTCCCTTTTGATTTAAATTAGTCTCTGTTTCTTGTGAGTTATTGCTGATCATGTAATGAGGTGTCAGCTGAGCCTCCAGCGATGACAGAATCTTTCTGGGGCTTTTCAGCACAAAGATTCTAGGTTGTCATGCCCCCCCCCCCCTTCTTTGTTTTTTCCATCTGATTGTTTTCCAACTTGCGTTGTGAAGTGCTGAAATTCTTTTCAGATATTTGGATGCCCAAGGTTTTACCATATTGCCATAAGCTTGGGCTGTGAAGTCGGCAATAGAACTTAAAATGAGCAAGAGTCTTACAATGAGGCCTTTCTTTGCTGTTTTGTTGTTTTTCTCGACTCTAGTGGTATTCTGTTGAGTCTCTAGGTGTTGGAGAGGCTGGGTTAGTGCATTTCCAGGCTTCTCTATTACTTGGTGCTTGCCAACTTGGCAAAGTGCTCTATAACTCTGGGTTGATCACAAACCCCAGCGGGCCACGTTTCTGTCTCCCTTCATCTTTGCAAACCCTGAGAGGAGAGAGACCTTTCTTATCAGCTCAGGTTATGCTGAACTCATTTCAAACCTTCTTTAGGAAAAAACACTGCGAGAATGCAGTGTGCAACTGGACTGGCTTCCCAGTAAAGAGCATCGTTAGGGAAGTTGACAACATAGCAAGGAATCATTGGTTGATTTTTGTGTTTAAGTGTCTGTGGTCAAAATGACTTGGTTGCTTTTGTTTCTTTGCAGTTATCCCCTGGTTAGCTAGATGATAGAAGTAGCAGAGGCCATGTGTCATAGCAACTGCCATCCAGAAAGACTAAAGATGGTCACTCAGGGAATACGTCCGAAAAGTTACTTAAACTGCTTCAGAAATGGTGAAAGAATGTGGTTGTGTGTGTGGGGTGGTGCTGTAGAAGGCCTCTTTTTCACTAGGTCTCCTGTGATTGTCCACTGCTCTTGACAGCCAAACCTTGGAGTTTGTGCAGCTCACTAGCTTCCCGGAGTTTGGATTTTCTAAGATGTTCTGTCTCTGATCCCTGGGGTGGCTCTGAAGCTTTCCCACGAGTGTTTAAATCCATTCACTGGTAAGGCCAGGTGGGATTTGTTTGGGTTTGAAGTTACTCAACATTAACTACCTTTTAGTCAAACTACATTTTGAGACTCCTGTGTCAAGAGAACCAAATTTGTGAGAGCTCCTCTAGAGAGCTGGTTGGTTGTGATACTTCACTTGTGTTGGTGGTAATATAACACCTAACCTATTAACAGGTGAATGATTCCTGATCAGTTGTGTTTCAAAGCTAGAAATACCCAAACCGTTTGCCTGGAACACCAAAGTAACCACATGTGTCCTGTGGGATTCCCATTCTCTCTCCTCGGGGATGGGGTTAGTGGTTTCAGCTGAGTATTTTTCCATTTGCTGAGTTGACGTGCCCTGTGTTCCCCTGCCCTTGCCCCACCATAATCTTCTAATCTCTTATTGAGACTGCACTGCTTGCTTTTAGGTGTCAAACCAGAGCAAATCCAGCACTAGAGTGGTGCTCGCACAGTGGGAGCTTGGTCACAGCACCGCCTTGCTCATTCATCTACACGTCTAAGATTCGGTTACATGAGACAGCAGCCGCCCGCATTGTGTCACTGGATGATGGGTCTGTTATTAATCCTTGAGTAATCGCCTTTGATGGGGACCGAATATGGCAGCATCAGATATTCTATATTCAGTAATAACGAGCCTTACCGCAAACGAAGACTAGAATGATTTCTAAGTCTCTCCTTTTTCAAGTCCTCTTTAGCTATCTCTTAAATTTGAGGCTAAGAGGATTTTAACTTGCAGTCATGAATCTCTTCATGGGAGACTCCAGAGAAGTGCTGCTGTGTTCAAGGTTTGCCCCCAAACTTTTGATCTACACTTTGAGTGGCAGATTAAGGTTGCAATTAGTCACATATGCATGTAGGGAGGTGTCACTGTGCGCCCACATGATGTTATGATCCTGGCTTCAAAACGTAACACACACATTTTGAGGGGGTTATGTGCCACTTTGAAACAAAGCTGTACAGTTGTGTGCAGGCAACACATATTAGTGACCCAAATATTTGTGCTTAAATCATAAGTACATTGAAATATATTCCGTTTTTGGTATTTTTTTAAACCTGTGTGTGTGTGAGAGAGAGAACTACCTGGGGAGGATTTGAACAGTTTTTCTTGGTGTGAGAAGTGCTCTGTCCCTGAGACATCCAGTCTCCCTACAGCACCGAGGATTTGAGGCACAGTAGGGTGATGACTGCTCTTGGGCGAAAGAGTTTTGTAGGAATGCTGCACTGGGGGGCTCTGAGCTAACCTGATGGTTCTGAAGCTTGCTGGGAGTGGAGTGGTGGGTTTCCGTAACAGCACATTTTCCATAGCATTGTCTCTTTTTAGAATGGCCACTAGCTTGCTCGCCTTTTTGACCAGTGCTGTGCATTGAGCTGATGTTATGATTGAGCTGTCCACAGTGGTGTCTAGATATATTTCCTGAGGGTTCGAACTCATTCAGAATCCATCAGTGTGCATGACTGGTTTAAATGATTCCTTCCAGTGTTCCTCACCTTGGATTAGTCTTTGAATTCAATCGGGCTTTATAATGTTCAGTTACTTGCTTTTGTTAGATCTTCCTAGAATTCCTCACAATCCTTTGTTGTCTTGCCTTTATGTGGCCACTTTGTTCTACATCCCACCTTCCTGACTACCGCCAGACCGGGACCAGACATTCTCAGCGATGCATGGCACTATTGTTAGCCTACCCGAGACGTTTAACTTACCAAAGGCCAGTCCTTCATTGTTCTGAAGTCCATAGATCTATTACAAGGGGTAATTCAGTCTGCTTGCAGCTTGTCAGTCACTGGCAGAAGAGGGATGCCCTGCCTCTGAAGTTCCTCCAGTTTGGTGTCTCCCCCACCCCCGCACTGCCCCTCCCTTCCCTGCTGCAGGTAACTCCAGTCTTTATTCCACGTTTCTGACTGACCGTTCAGCCCCATGACGGATCTCTCCAATTTCCAGCCGCATCCCTGGGCTGTGTTTGCCCTTTGGGATTTGTCCCTTAGTTGTGCTTCCCCTGCTGAGGTGTTTACAGCGGCTGGTTCCCTGCAGACTTTGGATGAGAAAAGCCAGAGGCTGAGAGATAAGGGGGGGAAGAAGAGACAGAGACTTGGAGAGGTCAGCTGCCTCTTTCCACTGGGCCATAGGTAGAGCGCACCGGCCAGCTCACGGGCACACCAGAAGTGAATAAGGGCCAGCTCCCCCCTCCGGCTGCCATCTGTGTAACAGGGCTCCCCGCTGATAGTCCAGGCACCCCATGGAAAAACAGACCCAGCTGGCCCACCTAGCACTAAGGCAATAGAGAGGGGCAGAGCTTCTGGGAAGTCCATTCTTGAACCCACCTTCCTTGAGAGACCCAGAAAGGGGCCCATGTTGGGGAGGGAAAAGAATTAACCCAGCCTCGTTGAGAACAGGGTGATCACTGAGAGCTTAGTGACCTGAGCCCAGTTTATCCTCTCACTTCTCCAGAGCAGGTTCATAGGGACAGACTCCCAAGGGGGAAGTAAAATCAGTGCTTGCTTCTCCTTCTCGCCTTTCTGGGGTGCAGGATGAAAGACCAGACCAGAGACGTGGTGGTATAGGTGTGGGAGTGTGTGGGTGGGTGGCACATGCCCTCTGTGTCCGTCCATAGAAGGAATTCTGCCGCCTTAGGAGAGAGGAGCCCGCAGTTCAAATCAGGGTTGGGGGTTATATAATAGATAAACTCCAGTCTATTAAAAAGAAGGAAAGGGAGGACACACACGTTCCCTGTAGGGTTCTGAGTCCTGTGAAGCTATGCTCCAGTCACCTTGGACAAGCCAGAGCTGTGCATCCCTTTGGGTGTTCCCTTAGAAGTTGTAATAAATAGACAAAGGGGGATTTCCTGCCACACCTAGAAGACTGGAGAGTATTGGGCTGCTATGCTGTGGGTTGCCACACCCTGACATCTGGGCTGTTGTTCTCAGCAGCTGTTGCAGGTTGCTGTGTGTCACCATTACTTCCTTTCCCCCCCGGCACCTGGCTGAGCTGAAGAAGGGGTCAGCAGCCTAGTTCTAGAAGAACAAGCTCTTTGCCCGTCCTTTCCCTCTTTCTAGCTCCTGGCCTCCATTTCATGAAAACAGACGCCTTCTCGTGTGCACCTGTCCAAATACAACCTGGAGTCACTGCCCCAGGTAAGCAGGGCTATCTTCCCTGGGAGCCAAGGACGTGGGCAGACTTTTACCTGCAAGTGGCCTCCTCGCAGGGCACCAAGTCCAGGCAGGTGTTGCCTAGTCCTGGAAATCAGAGGCTCGGGCAAATCCGTTCCTAGCTTTCTTATGGATATAGTAGGGAACTCTGGTAATCTGAGACTATTCAGAATCATCAGTAAAGTGAACTTGCGGTCCTAGATCCAGCGTGGTGCTCTAGGAAGGAATGCAGATCGTATGGGAAGTGGAAGCCATCCCTGAACTACAACAGGAGAAAATACCTCTTTGAATAGTAGCTCAAACAAATGTCCGTTGCTGTGGCAAGCTCCGCAGCTGCCCTGTTACGTCAGAGCTCCAAACCAGCCCTGTCTGGAGGTAGACACAGATTGGTGCCAGGCTCTCTTATTTTGGGAAGAAATTGCTCCCTGTAGCTTTGGTTAAAGTGGGTTCCTGGAAAGTAGCCAGAGGGGTCATCTGTAATACTGTGCAAGAATTGTAGGAACAGGAATTTGTCCCATTTCTGTTCTTAAGAAACTCCTGGCGATTCCGGGGAATGAATGAAATCCCGCATCACTTCTTTCTGATCCGCTGAGTGGTGAAGTTGGGAGCTTCCTCAGATGAGACTAATATTCAGGCAGCAATTCAGATATTTTGGAATGGGGGGAAGAGAAGGCAAATTCTGATCCAGGATCCCCTTCTGGTCCCCACTTGTCCCCACACCTCTTGTAGGGACTTTGGGTCTCCCCTCTCACCAGCACGGTGCACGGGCTGGTGCCACCAAGAGGCGAGTTGTTGGTGGACTCCCTTATGCTCTGCTGTACAGGAACAGGTGTCCTGGCCCAGCCACCCCTCTATCTGGAGCCCAAGTTGAGTTGTGACTCCTGCTGTTCACCAGGTCACAACATCGTTCACTGAAACTTGGCCTTGCTGCCCAGCTGTGGAGGGGTGGAGTGGCCTGGTCAGGTGGAGTGGCCTGGTCAGGTGGAGTGGCGTTGTAACCACGCAGTGGAGTGATGCTCTGACAGCTGTGGAGGGGTGGAGTGGCCTGGTCAGGTGGAGTGGCACTGGAACCGCGCAGTGGAGCGATGCTCGGTGGAGTGGCCTGGTCAGGTGGAGTGGCCTGGTCAGGTGGAGTGGCACTGGAACCGCGCAGTGGAGCGATGCTCGGTGGAGTGGCCTGGTCAGGTGGAGTGGCACTGGAACCGCGCAGTGGAGCGATGCTCGGTGGAGTGGCCTGGTCAGGTGGAGTGGCACTGGAACCGCGCAGTGGAGCGATGCTCGGTGGAGTGGCCTGGTCAGGTGGAGTGGCACTGGAACCACGCAGTGGAGCGATGCTCGGTGGAGTGGCCTGGTCAGGTGGAGTGGCGTTGTATCCGCGCAGTGGAGCGATGCTCGGTGGAGTGGCCTGGTCAGGTGGAGTGGCACTGGAACCGTGCAGTGGAGCGATGCTCGGTGGAATGGCCTGGTCAGGTGGAGTGGCGTTGTATCCACGCAGTGGAGCGATGCTCGGTGGAGTGGCCTGGTCAGGTGGAGTGGCACTGGAACCGCGCAGTGGAGCGATGCTCGGTGGAGTGGCCTGGTCAGGTGGAGTGGCACTGGAACCACGCAGTGGAGCGATGCTCGGTGGAGTGGCCTGGTCAGGTGGAGTGGCGTTGTATCCACGCAGTGGAGCGATGCTCGGTGGAGTGGCCTGGTCAGGTGGAGTGGCACTGGAACCGCGCAGTGGAGCGATGCTCGGTGGAGTGGCCTGGTCAGGTGGAGTGGCACTGGAACCGCGCAGTGGAGCGATGCTCGGTGGAGTGGCCTGGTCAGGTGGAGTGGCACTGGAACCACGCAGTGGAGCGATGCTCGGTGGAGTGGCCTGGTCAGGTGGAGTGGCACTGGAACCACGCAGTGGAGCGATGCTCGGTGGAGTGGCCTGGTCAGGTGGAGTGGCGTTGTATCCACGCAGTGGAGCGATGCTCTGACAGCAGCTGTACTGATTTAGTACCAGGACGCTGCTTAAAAGTGGTTGGGCCATGACCCGCCGGGCTCCGCAGCCTGTGGAACTATGTAACTTAGCTTCCCTTGTGTCTGCATCATCTTCACCTCTCTCCCCAATTGCCGCCACTGCTGTGCTGCTGGTAATTCAGACAAGCAGTCCTCACTCCTGTCATCGCATTCGCTCCCAAGGTAAATTTGAGAAATATTATCCCTAATCATCAAAGTATGCTCCTTACAAGCACTGACGTTCGTAGTGCAGAGACGTTATGGCTCTGAGATCTGCTAGGTGGCCGCATGGCCATCAATGCCTAAATTCACCCCAACTTTACATATTGGCCAGCCAGTCTTTAGCCAGTGTTGCTCTTTTGGCAGAAGCATTCTCCACACCTTAGTGCCCAGAAGAAGTTGGAGGCCGTGTAATACACAGTACCTCAGTTTGGATGTCTGTATTTAAAGGATGATAGTGGGGAGACAGGGCTGTGAAAATCCCATTGTAGCAGAGCTGTGAACCTTAGCACAATGGAGAATAGGAGAATGTATCGGTGCTTATCTGAAAATGTCCTTTCACTGAGCAATGAAGTCCAAAGGTATGGCCCAGCCTGGCACAAGAGATTGTCATTCAGAACTTAGATGGAAATTAAAAATTCAAAGATTTGTGTTTGTGTTTGGGGTTATTTCCCATGCTCTGCAGTAGGGGAAATTGTATGTTTTCCAGTTTGTACTTAGTGCAATTGAATTATCCTGGCTGTGGAAGTTATTTCAATTGGTGGGAACTTCAGGGGGTGGGTCGTTCGTCTGTTGCCCGGGACTGATGGGTCTGGTCCGGCCCCGAAGCTGCAAGCTGGTTGACATAGGCATTGAAGGAAATCTGGGAACAGATCCACTTTTTCTGTTAGCTCAGCCAGGCCATCTTCCTAACCTTCACATAACGAGAACTGACCGTTTATTGCAGCTTTTTGCTTCCTATCTTTTATCCCGCTTCTAATCCATGGTGGGACTTTAACTGTCTCCTTGTGTTTACCAGCTTTTTTGACAGCTTCTTGTGAGTCTTCTGGAAGCCCAGGTTGTCCACCCTGTTTCTTGTATCCACTATTTGAAAGAGTTGACAGAGTGCCAGCGGTTTGGAGAAGTTTGGAGAGGCCAGAGTGGCTTGTCTCTTTGTTCTTGCCTGGGAACTTTACTGTCCCCAATGATTTTCTCCCCCAGCTTTCCAGATAAGTCACTAGTCTGTAACCAACAGTTAGACAAGAGAAGCTGAGTGAAAAATTAAATTTCCATGGGACTGACCTGAGACCTGTTTGCAGTATCCTCCAGTGGTAACTTGAGACAGGAGCTAAATGAGCCTCTGAAAATCAGTTTTTCCGGTGTTTGGAGTAGGGAAGCTCCTGTAGGATGGATTCAGTGGGAGGCTTGTGAACTTTGCTTTGCAGAAACCCCTGTTGCAGCTATTCCAGTTGAGCAGGTTTTGGGTTTGTTACTGGTATCTATTAGCATTTTAGAAGCTCAGGTATGGTGTGTGTGGGGGGGGGGAGGGGGAGAGGAGGGGTGTAGTGGGCTGTTAGCTGCTTCAGTGTTGGAATTAGCCTGGGGACAGAGCTTCTGGATTTTGGAGCATAATTCTTTGTAGCTTATCGGTTTTGGGAAATAGCGCCAGTAGGTTTTAAAAAGGAACCTTTGGAATCAGAGCCAGCTCTAGGAAGCAGGTGCTTGGGGCAGCACATTTAAAGGGGCGGCGTTCCGGCCATTCTTGGGGCAGCCTTTGCTTGGGCAGTTGCGTGCTTGGGGTGGCAAAACAGCTAGAGCCGGTCCTGTTTGGAATATACTTCGAATAGTGCACTGCATTGGTCAGGGTGGCATCTTGGAAATTTCCATTGTGAGAAGTTCTTCCTGTGTCCAAACAGGACAATAGGGTTGTAAATTTAAAATAGGCTTTTTTTGAGCTACAACTTGCGAACCTGATGTGTTTGGGGACTCCTAGGAGCATGGGCATGCCATCAAGTTGAAAAATCTTTGAATCTGCTTTCTTACTAGTTTCACAATGAAACGTTGCTGTGTGAACCAATTCTAAAAAATAGAGGCACATCTGGTACCTCATGAACTGGGAAAACCTTCTTCCCAGGTTTCATTTTATTTGTTCTCTCCCCTCATTTGGTACTGATGACATTTGCCTGAATGATGTGAGTGTCTTGGTTTATTAATCACTTGAGGTGCCACTTACCCCTATGACACCAATTGACTGCTGGGTTAATAATTACAGCAACCAACTATTGACTTCCAGTGAGAAATCAAGTAAGAAACTGACGTCCTATTTTCACAAAAGTTAGTTTCATGCAGGTGCATTAATACTGATTAAGAAATGAAGCAAATTAAGGCAAAACTCTTCCTATATGCCATTTTATTAATTAAAAACTTAATAGTAAATACCATTCAGTTCATATGTGAGGGAGAGCACATCTTAAATATACTTCCACAACTGAGGCCAAAGGATGCAGCTGTTGCTTAAATAGTTAAATCAAATGTTCTTCGAGTGATTGCTCATGTCCATTCCAAGATGTGTGTGCCCGCCGCGCATGCATGGTCCCGGAAGCTTTTCCTAGTGGTACACGGAGGGCCGGCACGGGAGACCCCCTAGAGTGGTGCCCTCATGGCGCAGTATGTAAGACCCTGCGGACTGGCCCCTCGCTCAGTTTGCTGGAACAGCTAGAGTCGTTAGCACTCACTCAGTGGTACTAGACTTGCTTTGTGTACTTAGTTTAATGTTTATTGTAGTTAATCACCTGTAAATAGTTTAGTAGTTTAGCTGTTGATAGTTGGATAATTAGATAAACGACCTCCGGCTGGTCCCTGCGGAGGTCTCTAGGTCTCTTCCCCACTGCACGCTGGGGTTTAAGTCTTGCGAGGCCTGCGGCAAGCCTATGCCGGCCAGTGATCTGCACGCGCAGTGCCTGAAGTGCTTGGGGGAGAGCCACCAGACGGACAGGTGCTCTATCTGGAGAAGCTTCAAGCCCCGCACTAAAAAGGAACGCGACTCCCGTTTGAAACTGATCCTCATGGAGTCCGCGCTGCAGCCGCAGCCAGAGCAGGCTCCCTTGGTGCACAGCGCACCGGCCTCAAACAGGGACTCCTCCCGGACCCGCTGGCACAGATCCCCGGCACGCAGGTCCAGCACCTCGAGACGGCACTGCTCTCAATCTCCGGTGCCCTCTAAGAAGAGGCCAGACAGAGGTAGATCCCCAACCTCACGTTCTCACGGCGTCCGCGATGCAGAGCGGGCCGTTCCAGAGCTGACCTCTCGGGGCAGACAGGAACCGCCAACCACTGTGCCCAGTGCAGCGGTCCTGTCCTCGGTGCCGGTGCAGCCAGAGTCGCCTCCACCTGGCGTGGAGGAGGACTTAGATCTTCCGTCTACTTCGGACACCTATGAGGCCGCCCGAGACCTCATTAGCCTGGTACAAGACGTCAGGCCCCCGGCACCGCCATCGGTGCCGAATGCCCACCCAGGCACCGCACCGGCACCGGAGTATGTCTTTAGGGTACCATCATGCATGCCTTCGACGTTGTCCACACCGCTCCCGGTACCGGCCGCGTTGGACCCCGTCCCGCCACCAGTGGTACGGCACTGGGGCAAGCTGACAATGATGCGGCACCGCTCCCCACACCGAGCTATGGTACCGATGGGCTCTGCGCCACCATGGTCGGCGTCAGACTACTCATCAGAGTCAGATGCGGGGTTGTCCCGGTCTCGACAGTCACCAGCACCGCTCACACTCCCGGCACAGCTCTCGGCACTGGACCCGGGGGGAGCAACCCCACTCTGCGCCAGACTGGCCTCCTCAGTGGCAGGGACCGAGCCAGTGGCCCTTTTGGACCCCTTGGGCGTATCACCAAGCCCAGGGGCAAGACTCCAGGACCACCTCGGGGCTTTCAACCAGGGCCCCTCCAACGGCCACCTCCACATCCGGCCTGTCCCCTAGGGTAGCAGAACACGCGGCACCGTAGGCCTCAGAGAGTCGAGACTCTGCACTGGCCGCACCTCCAGCCTCTGCACTGGCTGCACCTCCAGCACCTTATCGGCCTTGGTACCCCTGGTGCTGGATTACTTAATTTCCCTCAAACAACAGGGCCTGGCCGTGTCCTCCCTGAAGGTCCACCTAGCGGCCATCTCCACCTTCCACACTGGGGTGCAAGATGATCTCTCTTCAGTAACCCTATAGTGGGCAGGTTCCTCAAGGGGATGGAGAGGATGTACCCTCCAGTGCGTCCGCCAGCACCCCCGTGGGACCTTAACCTGGTCCTATCTTCCCTCATGAGACCCCCCCCCCCTTTGAACCCCTAGCAACCTGCCCCCTCACTAACCTGTCATGGAAGGTGCTCTTCCTCGTAGTGATCACCTCCGCGAGGTGGGTTTCGGCGCTCAGGGCCCTTACATCCGAACCCCCCTACACCGTTTTTTACAAGGACAAGGTGCACCTGCATCCCCACCCGTCCTTCTTACCCAAGGTGGTCACTGCTTTCCATAACAACCAGGACATTTTCTTACCAGTTTTCTGTCCCAAGCCGCACGCCTCAGACAGGGAACGTGCGCTTCATACCCTGGACGTTAGACGGGCATTAGCCTTCTACATAGAACGCACAAAACCGTTTCGTAAAACACACCAATTGTTTATTTCAACGGCAGAACGGATGTGGGGTATGCCAGTCTCCTCTCAGAGATTGTCCTCCTGGCTCACCTCGTGCATTAAGCTGGCTTATAAACTGGCAAAGGTTCCGGCACCAGCATTGTCCGCACACTCCACCAGGGCGCAGGCAACGTCCGCCGCCTTCCTGGACAGATTTCGCTTCTCGAGATCTGCAGGGCAGCGACGTGGTCCTCCGGCCACACGTTCACCATGCACTGTGCCATACACCAGCAGACGAGAGAGGATGCCGGCTTCGGCGCGGCAGTGCTGCAATCCGCGACCAGATGAACTCCGGACCCTCCGCCAAGGTAAACTGCTCGCAAGTCACATCTTGGAATGCACATGAGCAATCACTCGAAGAAGAAAGGACGGTTACTTACCTCGTAACTGTTGTTCTTCGAGATGTGTTGCTCATGTCCATTCCAATTACCCCCCTTCCCCGCCTCCCCTCTGTCGGAGTTCCGGCAAGAAGGAACTGAGTGTGGGGCGGGGCGGCAGGGTCTTACATACTGCGCCATGAGGGTGCCACTCTAGGGGTCTCCCCTGCCGACCCTCCGTGTACCACTAGGAAAAGCTTCTGGGACCGTGCATGCGCGGCGCGCACACGCATCTTGGAATGGACATGAACAACAGTTACGAGGTAAGTAACCGTTCTTTTTAGTTAAATCTAGTATTTGGAACTGATCAAAAATAGAATTCTTGCTAAATTGTACAGTATCTGGAAACACAAATAAAACATTTAATAGCTGTAGTTAATGTACTTAGGGGCTCCAACTAGGTTCAATAGCGCATTGTGCTAGGGACTGTACAGACCTAGAATAAGACAGTCACAATCTTGAAGTGTAAATAGACGAGACACAAAGGGCTGGAGGGAAGGATTGTAACATTTCTGCAGAGTGAACAATATGGTGGCCTGCAAATATCAGGGTAATTCCATGATTTTAGTTTCACTTTAATGTTTTGGTTAGGGTTTTGTTGGGAGTGGATTTGGTAAAGGCAGGATCATTGCAGGGAAGAGAGTAAGAGAGATGGGGAGAGTGAAGCTAGGAATTAATTTTTCCCTTTTTAATTGATCAATTACTAAAGTGCTATAATCTTTTTTTAATTAATTCTTAGCAGTGATGTAGTGCTTACACATCTTACTTTAGCTTTCGAGTCTCACCATGAAGTAGGCAAGTATTACCCCCACTTTACTGAAGAGGTAGCTCAGATGCAAAAGGCCAAATTCAGCCCTCACTTGTCACCCAAAAAGTTTAATTGATTTGCAAAAGACCAAGAAAAGGTCAGCAATCAGATTTCAAGAATAGTAATTTTACAGTGGAATAGAAAAGTTGCAGATCTTGTATGAGGATTGAGGGATTTGACTGTTTTTGGAAAATACCCAGCGGATGATCAGCAAAGCCACTAGGACTTCAGGGTTTCCGAATTGAACGGTTTGATATGAGCCTAATGCCTCAGCAGTGAATGATCTGTCCAAGAAGTCAGAAATGGAAAAGAAACTATTAGCTCAACCAGTTCCTCTCCATCAGTTGAGCTGGCCTGGATGATTTGATAGGCTTCCTGCTCTGCTAGAGAATGTATTGCGTCCCCAGACGACAGTACGTCTAGTAACCTTGTAGAAAAAATCGTATTCATGGAAGTGGCTTCCAGAACTACAGAGAAGCCACGTAAAACCCTTTCTGTCCACTACATCTAGAGTCTATCTCCCTCCCAGATGATTTTACAGAGATGTTTGTTTTATCGTTCCCAGGAAACTATTTTCAATAAGGTTATACCACTTTAAAACTAACCTTCAGGTACTTTACGTGATGACTAGATATGTAGCAAAGAAATGTAAAGTCTTCCTTTCTTTAGCAGTGAAGATTGTGGAAGTTAGTGAGAAAAAGACTGTTGAAAGGGATAGCAGGAGTGTCCTGCCTTGTCAGTTCACTTTCTGTACACTAAACTGGATTCAGTTAATGTTAATGTATTTTTGTCAGGTAATGTATATAAAAAGAGCCACCATTTTTCCTTTACTAACATTACAGAAGGTAATTGTGTTCTGCAATTTTTTAAAAAAAAATTTGGGTAGCTTATTTGTGTACAAGAATAATGAGGAAAACAGAACATCCTAGAGACTCTTAACTCTTCTTATCTGGCCATTGGGTTTCTCCAGTTGCTTAGATGCGGTGCTAAGGCACTTGGATACATATTGATGAGTGCTGTATACAAAGCTAGCTAGACACAGACATTTATGAAATCTTACCACTTCTCCAGTAAAATCTGTGGAATTCATCTCTTGCTACTGCGTTATCTGGTTGGTTAACTGCAGTCTCAGGAGAAGCTTATTCAGCTTGGGAAAGGCCCTTTCTTTCTCTTGGTTGAGTGCCCTCTCTTCTACTGAGAAGGAAGGAAGTGAATGTGGCAGGAATCAGTGTCTAAAAGGGTTTGAAGTGAGATGCTATGAAATTTCCAATCCAATCGATCAGGGTGTTTGCCTGCTTTGAGTGTAGCATGGAGCTTCCTGCCAATTCCTAAAGCAGCATGTTGATCTGAAAGGGTGATTTTCAAAAGATAAAAAAGTTGGGCTCATGCTTTCTCTCCATGCACCCCCTCTTTGTAAGAAAGTAAGAATGACTATGCAGGGTCAGACCAATAGTCCATTTAGCTCAGTATCCTGTCTTTTGATGGTGGCCAGTGCCAGGTGCCCCGGAGGGAATGAACAGAACAGGGAATCACCGAGTGATCCATCCCCTGTTGCCCATTTCCATCCCTGTCCATCTTGGCTAATAGCCATTGATAGACCTGTTAGCCATAAACTTATCTTGTTCTTTTTTCAGTTCTGTTATAGTCTTGGCCTTCACAGTACCCTCTGGCGAGTTCCCCAGGTTGATTGTGCATTTTGTGAAGAAATACTTCCTTTTGTTTGTTTTAAACCTGCTGCCTGTTCATTTCATATGGTGACCCCCTGGTTCTTGTGTTGTTTGCTCCTTCTCATAACACTTCCTTATTCACTTTCTCCACACCAGTCATGAATTTATAGACCTCTATCATATCCCCCCCTTAGTTGTCTCTTTTCTAAGCTGAAAAATCCCAGTCTTATTACTCTCTCCTCACATGGAAGCCGTTCCATACCCCTAATCATGTGTGTTCCTCCCCCCCCCCCCTTTTCTGAACCTTTTCCAATTCCAATATATCTTTCTTTGAAATGGGATGACCACATCTGCACGCAGTATTCAAGATGTGGATGAACCATGGGTTTCTATAGCGGCAATAGGATATTTTCTGTCTTACTCTCTAGCCCTTTCTTAATGATTCCCAACATTCTGGTCACTTTTTTGACTGCCTCTGCACATTGAGTGGATGTTTTCAGAGAACTATCCACAATGACTCCAAGATCTTTCTTGAGTGGAAACAGCCAATTGAGACCCATCATTTTATATGTGCATTACTTCCAATGTGCATTACTTTGCATTTATCAACATTGAATTTCATCTGCCATTTTGTTGCCCAGTTTATGATGTGGAAAGCAGGGCTAAAAGGCCTTTGTGTGATTTTAAAAGACTCTTTCTTTTTTCCCCCATTACAGTCTCCGGTCTCTTCTACCCTGGAAGAGTCTATGGTGACCACAGAGCTAATAACACATAGATAGTGACTGGGATTGTCTGTTTGATCAGATGGCTTAAAACTCTTGTTTTTGTTAATAGCTGCTTTACTCCAATGCCTAACGAATGCTCTGCAGAAAGGGTATCTGTTCAGGATTAAACTGTAACCCTTTCATTTACCGTGTGGGAGCGCACAATAAATATTTGTAAATAAGACGAGGAAGACTTTGTAGCACCTTAAGAGACTAACCAGTTTATTTCAGCATAAGCTTTCGTGGGCTATAGTCCACTTCATCTGATGCACCTCGTCTTATTTACGGATACAGACTAACACGGCTGCTAATCTTAAGTAAATATCTGAGATCCTCACAAATTCCTCCAGCAAACCCAGACTTGACATTCATGATCTTGCTAACGTAAAAGGAAGTAAAAACACTTGCTTTAACATCAACCATTCAGCTCCTCTTTGTACATATTAAAATAGTTTTAGGGAAACCAAATTTTAAAACCTTTGCAGGTCCCCTTTTAAACTACCTCGTGTACCATAACTTCCTGCTCTCTTGCTTCCATGACTGTCCCCATGTTCCACTTCAATGCAATCAGAAGACTGCAGGCGTAATACACCTTGCCCTCATTCCAGCCACATCTGGCCTTTCTTCATCTTCCTTCCCTGGCTTTCATCTGCCCATTCTTTGGTGGTGACAATGTGGCTGTTCCCTTCACTCTTGTTAAGTTGGATAATTGTCTTGTCCTCCTCATGCACTTCTCTCCACCCCTTCCTTCTGTCCCTGTGTTTGGAAAGCCCCTCCTGTGAACATGCTTTGATCCAGGAGGCTCACAAGTCCTAGTCCGCCCTTCAGAGGCACACTTATACTAATGAAACCGCAAAGCAAAAATCTCTTCAACCCTTCTCCTAACAAGGGTTCTTGAATTCCATTCATTCAGCTCGATTCCAGCTTCCATTCTCTACCCTATCCAGCAGGGATTGTCCTCCTGCCTGTGTATCGAACAGAAATGGTTTGTAACAGGCTGACCTACCCAAGATGTCCGTGCTCCTATTGAAGGTTGGGGCACCCTTTGTTTATGGATCTCTGTGGACTAGGGAGGGGAGTTCCAGATGAGGTCACTGAAAGTTCATTGGTAAAATGAGAGCTCAGCTTTGTAAGAGAAATTGTCTCCCATGAGGTGATCACCTGAGCTGGGAGGTCTCCAGTCTGGAGAAATCAAGGTCATCATGTCATCAATTCTATTTAACAGATTTTAGCCAAGAAAACTCTTGAAGGCTCTGGCACTGATAGCCTGGCCCAGGGGTGGGCAAACCTTTTGGCCCGAGGGTCACATTGGGGAATAGAAATGACATGGCAGGCCATGAATGCTCACAAAATTGAGGTTGGGGTGAGGGCTCTGGCTGGAGGTGTGGGCTCTGGGGTGGGGCTGGGGATGAGGCGTTTGGGGTGTAGGAGGGGTATCTGGGCCGGGATCAAGGGGTTCAGAGGGTGGGAGGGGGAATCAGGGCTGGGGCAGAGGGTTTGGGCATGGGGAGAGACTCTGGGGTGCATGCTCCAAGTGGCGCTTACCTCAAGCGGCTCCCGGAAGCAGTGGCATATCCCTTCTCCAGCTCCTACACATGGAGTGGGGCCATGCGACTGCTTCCAGGAACCGCGTGGTGCAGCCACCAACCCAGCGCCCTGTCTGGAGCCCTGTAGCAGGGCCAAACCTGATGGTACAGTGCCCCAGTTGGAGCCCTGGAGTGGGGCCAAGCTGTGAGGTGTGGCCCCTGACCCAGTGCCTCCGCTGGAGCGCCAGAGCGGGGCAAGCTCCAGATCCCACTCCCCAGCTGGCGCTTGTGGGCTGGCTTAAAACGGATCGTGGGCCGTAGTTTGGAATTGGGTTTAGGAGTCTGTCTGTCTCATCAGATCAGGGCTGTGGTATAATGTTTGCAGGTAAACTATGATGGTTAATGTCTGCAGAGCAATAGAATAACTTCATGATCCAGAAGAAAACTCTGGTTGCTAGGCCCAGCTGGAGCCTACCCTGGGCTTTGCTGTTTCTGTAACCGAATGTCCCATCACTAGAATAATGAGTGGAAGTGTAAATATCGTGTGGTTTGCATAAAGAGCCCCCAAAACCCAGGCTAGCCATTGCTCGAACTGCAAGTGTGTTTGTTTCCACTAGAAGATGGATGCTACTTCCTGTGGACTTGTCTGGTTAAATAATATTTGCTGCTTCAGTCAAATGGAATAATATCTTGCAGGTTACCAGAGCTACTTGAGTACGGAGGAGGCTGAGGCATTTTCGGTTTCTGATCTGTTCTCTTTCTTCCAGGGTCAGTTTCTTTCTTGTTTACAAACATTTTTCTTCAGAGCCCTGTATGCTAAGGATTACATGAAGTGCTGTGTAAGTATTTATGTTATGGAGTCTTTCTGATCACACTTAACTGTGTAAAGCTTTCGGCTCCTTTTTGTCCTGGACACAGTACGAGTGCCTGAAGAGGCCAGTGAAATGTGACAGCAACATGATCGTCTAGGCAGGTGGTATTAATAGAGAGAGAACTCTTCTTTTCAGTGAGTGACAATGGAGGGGGCCCCGCAGCCCCTGGAAAAGTAAATGGAAAATGGAGGCATGTGCTTCACAGTTAAATTAACGTGTGTATTTCTAGTGAGATTCTGAGTGTGTAAAACTTCACTGATGGAATTGCTCACAAGCAGGGCCTTGTTCTCTGCACCCAGAGTGAATCTTGGAATACATTTAGTTGTACCTAGGCAGATAGCTAGAGGTTTGAGATGATGACAATTTAAAAATGCAGGCGTGTACATTAGACTTTAACAAGTGTGGTAATTAGGTGGATATGGAATGTCTTGAAAACATAATGAGTTTAATGCATCTATTTTCTGATTAACTGATTAGTGCCTGCTTTGGAGCTGTAGTAAAGCTGTGAATGGGTGCTCTTGACCCAGAGGTTCTCTCCTAGATCCTGGAGCGTATCTGCATGGATCTGAGCGTTAGGTTACACTTACAGGATTACAGCGCTTTTGGTTATAGCGGTACCCATATACCGCAATAGCTATAGCGCTATAGCATGTCCTGGCGTGGCCACATTCGCTGCAACTGCCGCGGCACAGGGAGTAGTGCATTATGGGCAGCTATTCCAGCATTCAGCTGGGTGCAACGTGCTTTCCAAATGAGGGGGTGAGGGGGAACGGGGAACGTGTATGGAGGGAGAGAACTTCATGCTGTCAGTGATTTTTCTCTAGAGAAAAGTAGCAGGCTCTGAATTTCACTCACACAGCCCCATTGGTGAGCATTTTCACTGCTTAATTGCTGAGTTAAGAGCGGAGTTCTGAAAAGGAACTTCCACATTCCTCCTTCCCTTTGCAAAACAACACAAAGACGTCAATTGCCTTAAATGGCTTCTTAATTGCCTTAAATGGCTCGGAGGCGTGCCAGAGATCCCTTATAGCGTAATGACTGATTACACTGGCCCTAACACGCTACAGGGAATACACAAAAGCTTTTATTCCTCTCGAAAAGGTGGTTTACAAGTAGTGCGATAAGCTCAGACTTTTAGCACAATATGTGCCTTGCCAATGTGTTCAGGGACAGAGTTATAGCGCTCCTGGAGGCTATATAATGCTATAAAGTGCCAGTGTAACCAAGCCCTCAAATAGTAGACATGACCCAGCCACGTCTCTTTGAAGAGAGGTAGGAAAGCATGATGGTGTGGAAGAGGAGGGTTCACGAACCCAACAGCCTGGTTATAAGGGCCTCTAATGCTAGAGGAAAATAGTAGTCTCTTCTGAGACTGAACCTGTGCTTCTCACGCTGGAAGATGATCTGTGACCGTCTGTCAGTGTCACATGGATAGGGTCACTTGCTGAAAGGCTGCCTCTTCATATTGGTCACTGAGTGGATCTTCCAAAACTACACTGTGTATGTGCTTAGGGTGTGTATTCAAAACTAACAGGAGCAGTAAGTCATATTCCAGAGACTTTGCTGGGGTGTGTGATTTTAATGCTTGTGACAGCCCCCAGGTGCAAGGGCATATATTATGTTTGCTTCTGAAAATAATGAATTGTAGAAATGACTTTTATGACGACTGGCCTACTTCGCTCAAAACCTTTTCCACCTTCTCCTCTGACCCTAAAATGGGAGACACCCACTGTCCTCACATGGGTCACATCAAACACGATGGTGGTTTTCAGCGAACTGGAGAATAAGATTTCAGTCTCCTAAGAGAAATACAGTTGATAGTAACTTCATATGTTAACTTGCTGACATTTTTATTCTCCTGCTGTTCCTCTAGGCGTCGAGTGCCGGAACCAGGATGAGCGTGGAAGCTAGTGGCAAGCCCTTGAAAGTGGGCTCCAGAGTGGAAGTCATCGGAAAGGGACACCGTGGTACAGTGGCGTATGTCGGTGCCACGCTGTTCGCCACAGGAAAGTGGGTTGGAGTCATCCTGGATGAAGCGAAGGGCAAGAACGATGGAACTGTGCAGGGCAGGAAGTATTTCACCTGTGAAGAGAACCACGGCATCTTTGTGCGACAGTCACAGGTATGTTTTCCCTTGGGGCAGCGTAGTGTGCTCTGTGCTTGTTAGGCTGCTGCAGATGACTTGCCAGCCTAATGAGGGGGGCTTTAAAGTAGGTTCAAAGGGGATAGGTGACAAAACCCCACAAGTAAGTATAGATAAAAGTGACCTTAACAGAGGGCTAGATGTTACAGAGGATATGGAAAATTGAAATATGGAACAATCTTTTTAGTCCCACCATGACAGAATGGTTGGGTTAGAGATGGCTGCTAACCGATCCCACAGTTGTCTGACACCTTGCCTCCAAATGTCTTCTAGGGAACAGTTAACAGCAGTTATTCCTCACTTTACATTTGTGGCCCTGTGGTAGCTAAGGGCAGTCTGCTGTCATTTCTGTCCTCCGTCTCCACCCACGTGAGTCCCGGCAGGTGCCCCTGATTTGGGCTGACCCACGTCCGAAATGTGATGGTATGTTTTTGATGGAATACATGGGAAGCCAAACTGCAAGTAAATGGTCTGGAAGTAGGAGCCAGCGGGTGGATTCTGAAGTCCTTTCTGACCATGATTAAAAGGGTTGTTGGTCTAGTATTGACAGACGACACATCACAGCAACATTCAATATCATCAACGAAGGAGGCACTCACTCCCAGCCATTTTGCTGGCCCTCTGGACTGGTACCTGGTCTATCAGGTGCGTCCCTTAGCTCACTCATCTGGGAAAGAAAATGTGCTAGCTTACAAGAAGAGTTTCAGCCTACAGGACCAGGATGAGTGATTGCTTAAGCAGTTGTTAGTAGAGGTGGACAAGAAATGAGACCGTCCACTGGTAGGTCTTTTCACACCAACCAGCATTGCAAAGTGTGTTGAATCCAGAGCAGAAATGGATGCAGAGTCAATCACCAGTGCATTGCGGTTAGACAGGAGCAAAGGGCTAAGTGATGCCGTGCTGGTGGTTAGAAGAGATGCAGACAGGTCTCTGGTCAGACTGACGGCCCTCTCTTGTGCAGTCAGTATTGATACATTCTTCCTTAGGACTTTGCGTGAACGTCTCTGTATCATTTACTGGTGTCACGGGTCCTCCCGATTCAGAAAGCCTCTCGTCCTTCATCCCGCTCTGCAGTTGTTCCATCTAATGATTTGGATCCCCAAGGCCATTACAGCCCGGCCTGGCCTCTTCTGTGGGAGTTCGACAAATTCTGCTACGTTCCAGGAAAGAGTCTCTTAAAGTGTTCTTCTTGGAAGTGGAAGGGACTTATTCTGAGCAACAGATAGCAGTCTGTGGCTGTGCTTTTGCCTCCATATCTTTCCTCTTGAATGATTTGTTTTACACTCTTTCAGTCTCTCCTCCTCTTCGGGCAAGGTGCACCAGGCTGTCCTTTTCAAGGAGTTACTCCTCAGTGCCGGCAGTGCATTGTTTCTGCCCGGGCCCACCTGGGGGCTATACAGGAAAGGGACACATCGCACTAGTGTGCAGAGGCAGTGCACTTGTGTCACGGAGGCTGGAGAGTAACCTCTCTCCAGATTTAAAACTTGGCTTTCAATTGTGAGGTGAGTTTGCCTTTGCCTGGGAGCACTGTGGCCTCTGCAAGCGGAGCTCTGAAGCAGCCGCAAGGACTTGGATCCTTTTAGAGGGGCAAATCCAGCATGGCAGCTGTGAGCTGGGAAGGGTGGACTCCAGATCCCTGAGAGTTTTAAAATGTCTGCTCTGTGTGATGGGAGCATGCTGCTTAATAATGTCTTTGCCTGTTCTGAGAGCCTTAGCCTGTAAGCGTGTTTGCTTCTCTTTTATAGAGCTCCTTTCTGTGGAGCACAGTGCCCTTCACTGGCTCCAGCCCGCGAGTGGCGGAGGAGAATCAGTCTCTTTGGAGAGGGGGAGAGGTGCCCACTGCCGTTCAGTCCTCTCCTCCACCGGCAGTCAGATGGTTAAGAACATTGATAGTTTTGTGTGTGTCTTGCTTTTTTTTGGTGGGGGGAGGGGTTGGCACAAACGGGCTAGCTGAGAGAGTGTGGCTGAACGTCTTGTTCCCTGTTTTCGGTAATGAAATTGTTTCTGATGCTGCTAGGGAGCCCAGCTCGGTTGCTATAGCAATGTTGTCAGCTGGAATGGGAGTTTGCTGCAGGTTAGGTCTCTTGTCATGAAAAGAGAAGATGCAAGCACGTTCTGGGGTAGGAGTGTGGTTAGGTTGTGTAGGCTGCTCTCTCTCTTACTTGTTCTGTGCACTGGTCAGAGTGCAGAAGCAAGGGACACACCTATCGTTGGGATTCCAGTTTTCAGCTTAAACCAAAAGCAACCACTCAAACGCCAGTGTTAATTTCTGAAGAATCGGTTAAAAAATCAGAAAGTGAGACGGTTCTTTTAGAATTCATGTCCTGCTATAGATGAAACTGTCGCCTCACCCCAGTACTTCATCTCTAGGTCACCCTCAAAAGCCCCGGCCGCATCGCTACTCTGTGGCTACCTGCAATGTGGGGCCGTGGGACGAGGCTCTCCTGAGCAGCGAACAAACTAAACCCTACCCCCATTGCAAGTAAGTGCAAATAGAAACCACATTCATAAAACACAGCAGTAGTCTCTTAACTTGTTTGTGGAGGGTTAGCTTCAAAAACGCTGTTCATAAAAACAAAGTCTCAGATCTTAAATACACCAGGCAGAATAAGTGTCTTGGCTCTGATCAATCCCTTTAGGAAAAACAGACTTGATGGTAGAGGTGTGATGTAGCAAACCTGTGAGAAAGTGCTAACCTCTTCCAGAGGCCTGGCCGGCACCTGTGACATAGGTCAACTTAGCTATGTAGCTCAGGAGTGTGCAGTAGTCACACTCCAGAGAGTCTAGTTAAATCCGACACCATTAGGACAGTGGAAGAATTCAACCATGGACCAAGCTATAACCTCTCAAGTGAGTGGATTTATTCTAGGAATGGAAGCCCGTCTCTGTAGCAAGTGTCTATGCTCCAGCACCACAGCTACAGCTGTGCCTCTGTGGTGCTTGTAGTGTAGATACACGCAGAGAGAGCGAGTCTGTAGAGGGCCTCAGCTCAGGGCTTCTCTGCTGATCCCCAGCACTATGGCAAAGTATTATAAAGTCTCTCCTATGGACTGTGCACATCAACGATGCCTTTACTTGTCAGAGGAAAGTAAGTATAAAATAAATACTGGAGGCTGGAGCAGTGGTCATTGCCCTGTGATAAAGCAGCATGCTGCAGCTTCCACCTGGAGAGCAGGGGTTTGTGTCTCTGCATGAACTAGGTGACCAGGAATTCCTGGGCCTGGCGAGCAGTAGAACAGTGCAGGGAAGAATGGGAATTCTGTTTCCTGAAGGATTTGGGAATTTCAACATTTGGTTTGGAAAACCCCCAAATCTCAAAATTCTCTATGGAGCAGAATCCAGAAGAACTTGTTTATAGAATCATAGACTGTCAGGGCTGGAAGGGTCCACAGGAGGTATCTAGTCCAACCCCCTGCTCAAAGCAGGACCAACCCCAACTAAATCATCCCAGCCAGGGCTCTGTCAAGCCTGACCTTAAAAACCTCTAAGGAAGGAGATTCCACCCCCTCCCTAGGGAACCCATTCCAGTGCTTCACCACCCTCCTAGGGAAATAGTGTTTCCTAATATTCAGCCTAAACCTCCCCCACTGCAACTTGAGACCATTACTCCTTGTTCTGTCATCTGGTACCACTGAGAACAGTCTAGATCCATCCTCTTTGGAACCCCCTTTCAGGTAGTTGAAAGCAGCTATCAAATCTCCCCACAGTCTTCTCTTCTGTAGACTAAACAATCCCAGTTCTCTCAGCATCTCCTCATCAGTCATGTGCCCAAGCCCCCTAATTACTTTCATTACTCTCCGCTGGACTCTCTCCAGTTTGTCCACATCCCTTCTGTAGTGGGGGAAGTGGGCAAAACTACTCCAGATGTAGCCTCACCATTGCCAATAGTGGGAATAATCACTTCCCTTGATCTGCTGGCAGTGTTCCTACTAATGCAGCCCAATATACTGTTAGCCTTCTTGGCAACAGGAGCTCACCGTTGACTTGTATGCAGCTTCTCATCCCCTGTAATCCCTAGGTCCTTTTCTGCAGAACTGCTGCCTAGCCATTCGGTCCCTAGTTTGTAGCAGTGCATGGGATTCTTCCGTCCTAAGGGCAGGACTCTGCACTTCTCCTTGTTGAACCTCATCAGATTTCTTTTGGCCCAATCTTCCAATTTGTCTAGATCACTCTGTATCCTAACCCTACCCTCCAGCGTATCTACCTCTCTCCCCATCCTAGTATCATCCGTGAACTTGCTGAGGGTGCAATTATTCCCATTATAGATTATTAATGAAGATATTGAACAATACGTGCCCCAGGACCGACGTCTGGGGCACTCCATTTGATACCGGCTGCCAACTAGACATGGAGCCATTGATCACTACTTGTTGAGCCCAGTGAAACAGTCAACTTTCTATCCATCTTATGGTTCATTCATCCAGCCCATACTTCTTTAACTTGCTGGCAAGAATACTGTGGGAGACGGTTTCGAAAGCTTTGCTAAAGTCAAAGTATATCACATTCCCCGCTTTCCCCTCATCCACAGAGCCAGTTATCTCATCATAGAAGGCAATTAGGTTAGTCAGGCATGACTTGCCCTTGGTGAATCCATGCTGACTGTTTCTGATCACTTTCCTGTCCTCCAAGTGCTTCAAAATGGATTCCTTGAGGACATGCTCCGTCATTTTTCCAGGGACTGAGGTGAGACTGAGCGGTCTGTAGTTCCCCGGATTCTCCTTCTTCACTTTTTGAAAGCTGAGCACTATATTTGCCTTTTTTCAGTTGTCTGCGACCTCCCCTGATTATCTTTTAAAATTTGTGACAATGGCCAATGACTCTGCCATCACATTAGCCAACTCCCTCAGCACCCTCGGGTGCATTAGATCTGGCCCCATGGACTTCTGCATGTCCAGATTTTCTAGTCTTTAACCTGTTCTTTCACCACCGAGGGCTGAACCTCCTCCCCATGCTGTGCTGCCCAGTGCAGCCGTCTGGGAGTTGACCTTGTCTGTGCAGAGACGGAAAAAAGCATTGAGTACTTCAGCTTTTTCCACATCCTCTGTCACTAGGTTGCCTCCCCCATTCAGTGAGGGTCCCAAACTTTCTCCAGTTCCATACTAGAGCTCTGAGCAGTCATACCACTCTCTCTTACATATAGTACAACTCCTCCACCTTTCCTCCTGTAGCTTTCCTTCCAATCCATGACCGTGCTCCAGTCATGTGAGTTACCCCAGCAAGTCTCTGTTGTTCCAGTCACATCATGGTTCCTTGACTGTGCCAGGACTTCCAATTCTTCCTGCTTGTTTTCCAGGCTTCTTGCATTCATGTACAGGCACCTAAGATAACTAACCGATTGCCCTACTTTCTCAGTATGAGTCAGGAGGCCTCCCCTGTTGCACCCTCCTACTTGTGTTTCCTCCCAATAGCCCACTTCTCCACTTTCCTCTGGGTCTAGGTCACCATCCCCCAGCGAACCTAGTTTATAGCCCTCCTCACTAGGTTAGCCAGCCTGCCTGCAAAGAGGCTCTTCCTGTTCTTTGTTCGGTGGATTCCATCTCTTCCTACCAATCTTCCTTCCAAACAATTCAGCCTGGTGGGCTGAAAAGGAGTTGGGAGCCTTGACTCACCAGTGTCTAAACTCCTGGGGTCTTGTGTCCCCATTAGCCCCCCAGGCAGGAGGCTGGAAGTACAGGGTGTCTGGGAGCATGCCAAGGAGCTAGGTGGGTGAGCAGGCAGGAGACTCGGCTGGTTTGGATTCCTGTCCGGATTCTTTTGGAGTCTCGTCAAAATCTTGCTGTCTTTGCAACGTTTCTGGTTAGGCGAATCAGTCGTCCCTGTTGCAGAACTGTTCTGCGGGAGAATTTCCAGGCAGCTCTAGTGAGCAGCCGGGTGGGATTGGAACTGTGTGCCTCCGAGGCGGTACTGAGTGGAAGTTAGTGCAGGGAATTTGGGTTTGATATGGCAGGAGGAGGAGAGGCTGACTTGTGTTTTGTAAATGCACATTGCCAGGGGTTAGATTTGGCATCCTGACAAGCTGCCTCAGGAGACTGTAGGCATCAGGCCCAAGCATGGCAATGGTGTCGGGAGAGCCATTGTTCTTTCCCTGCTCTTTGTTTTGGAATGTGCCTTTCCCATCCCTTTCCCTGTACTGCTCACCAAAGGTCGGGAACAGCACTGTGAGCTGCTGTGTCAACACGGAGTGTTTACACTGTTGTGTTTCCTGCCACATTTTGGCAGCTGTAAAATACTTGGGATTTCTCTTTGCTGGGTCAGGGATTTCAAGCATCAGAGTCCTATAATGGGTGAAGACCTTCGCGTGTGTCACCAGGTACAGTAGTGCTGATTCCCATACCATGGAGAGGTCTGACAGCCGTAGGCAGAGCAGCCCGAGCTATGTCTCAGCGCCACATCCTGTACTTTTCTAAACTAAAAAATAACCCCCTGCCTCTCTCATTCCTCACTTTAGATGTCACTGACAGTCAGTGGATCCCAAAGTGCTTTATAGACCATGTGCAGTTGGGATCACCTCGCCCACCTCTGGGACGGAAATGCAGCCGCCGGTCTATTCTAGCCACACTACACAAGCTGGTTTTGTTAGTGGCGTTGAAGGAGCAGTGACAATTCATGGGGCTGGTCTTCACTGGAGGGGGGGGGTATCAACTGAAGAGTCACAACTTCAACTACGTGAATAACAACGTAGCTGAAGTCGGCATATCTTCAGCCGACTTACCTGCCGTGCTCATGGCAGTGGCGGTCGGTGGCACGCTCCCCCGTTGACTCCAGCTTACGCCTCACAGCAAGCTGGAGTTACGGCATCGACGGGGGCGCTGCTGGCGATTGATTTCTCGCGTCTTAACAAGATGTGAGAAATCGATCGCTAAAAGATCGATCGCTACCCGCCGATCCGGTGGGTAGTGAAGACATCCCCATGGATTCCGTTAAAATCGCAGGAGGAATTTAGGATGGTGGAATGTGATTATTGGTGAAGGAATATAAGTGCCAGGGAACCTTGAAGTGATCAGTGCCTCTTTATCTCCTCCTGAAGTCAGAGTGGTGATAAAATACAAGTGTAGGGAAAGAGTCCTAGACACCGATATCACTGCTGGGCATCGCACGCCCAGTGTGTCTAACCCCATCTGTACTAGACAGACGAGTCAGAGGGGCTTAGAATTCCTAGGCTCATTTTTGATGACCTCAGCTGTATGAGAGAGTGGGACGCCCCGTTATCAAGACTATATAATCTCCTGGGATGGATTCCTGTAAGCCAGGTGAACCGTTCTCCCTTGAGTACTGCTGAGACGGCTCAAAGACGACCTCTTTACAGAGCTCACCCAAAGAGGTGAGCAGCACGTGGCTTTCATTGGAGAGGTGCCCTGTCAGCCTCCCTTTTTCCACCTTCCTTTAAACACTGAGTATTTTCGCTGCCTTCGATGGCGTTGTCATTATTTCTACAGCATAGAGCAATGGTTCTCAGCCAGGGTACGCAGGGATTTTCCAGGGGGGACATGGACTCCTCTAGAGATTTGCCTAGTTTTACAATAGGCTACATAAAAAGCACGAGTGAAGTCAGTGCACACTAAAATTTCATACAGACAATGACTTGTTTATATTGCTCTATAGACGATCCACTGACATAGAAGTACAATGTTTCTATTCCAATTCATTTATAATGATATGGTAAAAATGAGTCTGCTATTTTTCAGTTCTAGTGTGCTGTGACATTTTGTATTTTTATGTCTGATTTTGTAAGCAGGTGTTTTTTGTGAGGTGAAACTTGGGGTACACAAGACAAATCAGACTCCCGCAGGGGGTACAGTAGTCTGTCTGGAAAGGTTGAGAGCCACTGGCCTAGCATCTCATTAAAATACCTCTTCCTGCTTGTTTAAGAAGTGTGTATCTGGTGACCTGGAACCCCTTACAGACTGGCAGGCTACAGCAGAGTTGCCTGCTTGGTAACACCCCTCCTATCCTCCGTTATTTGTCAGTCAAGAGCCTGGCCAAAAAAAGATTGTTTAAAAAGACCCTTAGGATCCGAGCACTTTAGATTTCATAGCATTGCCCCAAACCTGAGACTGTGTCTGCTTTCAGGTACTGGAATCTCCCTGAGAGTGTGGCCGCTTACACTAGGGTCTCTGTGTTGATTGTATTGGCGTTCTGAGCCCTCACAGGTTGCTACATCTCGGAGAAAAGCAGCTTTTCTTACTGAGGAATGTAAGAGTGTTTACAATTCTGTTCAGATCAGATAAAATATACTTCAAAAAAAATCCTAGCTTCTCTTTATCTGTCAGAAACGTAAACTGATCCACAGACTGAAAGTCATTAGCTTGGCTTGGATTGAAGTAGATAGCGACCTGTAACCTGCTTTAGACTCCCTGGGCAACTGGGGTCTCAAATCCACAATGGGTTTCTAGTCAGTTTGAAATACAAGTTTTCAGGAAGTTGGGGATGGAGGAACACCAAGAAATGAGCTAAAAATCAGCACAAAGTGAAGTCTGTTGAATTCAAGCCCCAACTCCAGAATGGGGCTGCTGGGTGTTCATGCCACTCCTTGCTGGTAATATTGAATTTGTTCCATTTATTCAGATCCAGATTTTTGAAGATGGAGCAGATACAACATCTCCAGAAACCCCAGAGTCTTCTGCCTCAAAGGTCCCCAAAAGAGGTACGGTCCACTCGTCTTTCTTATGAGTCCTCGTCTCCACTTCATTCCACCCCAAGGGGAGCCATAGGTCAGACATCCAGCATTGCCTAGAATTGGAGCCCTTGGGGAAATATTCACCCATCCCTTCTACCCTTTTCTCCTGCCAGTGGGGAGCCTCCGCTGGGCACGTGGAGATGCAAGCATAGCCCTTACTGGTGCACTGCTCCTTAGTGTTCCAAGTGCATCTCAACAAGCACCCTGGGAAAGACTAGAAAGGCCATCCCGGATCCCCACTACGGGCTGGATCCAGAGCCCTCTAAAGTCGATGGGAGGCTATTGTCCAGTTTGCCATCAGGCAGGTAAGGTTAGGATTCAGGTCCAGGGTGGCGAGAACATCACTGATTCCTTCCTCAAGTCCTCGGGTGTTCAGTGGTATTGAAATCCACACCGGCCTAACTTCAAGAAGAATACTGGTGGGGGATAGGTAAATGAGGCAAGAAATATGTCCATAACCACCTGGAGAAAGGCAGTCTAAGTAAATGATCCAGAACTAGCCTCCAGCGGGAACGGGGCTGCGCAGTGGGTGGCAGCTGGTTTTGTTTGTTTTTTTAAATGTTGCTGCCTTTTAATTTCATTAGGCCTCTCGTTGTCCCTGTGTGGTGAGCCTGTCATCCCATTTCTGTCTCCTCTCTAAATAGTCCCTAATGTTCAGTCTCTCCTCATGTGGAAGTCTTCTAGGCCTCTATTAATCCCCATTGCCCTTTGCTGTCCTCCACCTATTTCTGCTGCATTCTTCTTGAGGAGGTGACTAGAACTGAACATAGTATCCAGGGGAGAGCGTCCCACGGTGTTAGTCAGTAGTATTATAATAGCGTCAGTATTCGTTCATCCTATTCCTAATGTTTGATTTTCTTTTCTGATTGTTGCTTCACACTGAGGAGAGGCTCTCACTGGGCAGCTTACAATGACCTCCAGGTCTCTTTCCTAAAGGCTGGGTTTTCAATTAAGTCTAAGCAAAGTGTCCGGGAGGTTCAGTTAGAACCTTCCCCTTTGCGTTACCTTGCACGGAATTTTATTTGCCATTGTCCTGCCCAGTTGTTTAGCTTTGATAGGTCCCTCTGTAGCTCCTCATTTGAGAGAAATTCTGGAGAAAGGCTTGTAGATTGTGAGTTGGACTTCTCCCACCTCCTGGTGGAGAGGGAGCTCTAGTTTGCCCTGGTAGCTGGACTCCTGTACCTGGAAGCATCCCAGCGGGTGCTGTCTGAAGAGGTAAGAGGTCGGGGGAGAAGAGCTAGTGAAGAGCCAGAGAAGCTAGAGTGGAGGATATTGACAGAGGGTCTGGGGAATTGCATCAGAAAATGACGGGGGGACAGACGCACACATGGTATTAGTTCAGAGAGGGTGAAGTGAACGGTGAAGAGCAGTCGCTGGCTGGGTCAGAGGGATAAGACAGAGGTGTTTGATGTGAGTAGCTCAAAGGGGGTGAGCTGTAGAGCTGGCTGGTGGAGGTGATGGTGGGAGGTGGAAGGGGGTCAAAGCACACCGGGTCAGCACTGGTTGCAGTGCTCTTTGGAGAAGCAAAATACAGACCCATGACGCGTGGCTCCATGCCAGGGAGTTTCCATGGAAACAGCAGCGCTTGCTGCAGTTTCTGCTTCTGCAGTATACGATGCAGAGATTTCAATTCCCATCAATCTAGCACCTTCCCTGCTGGAATCAAGGTGTAAGAAACACAGTGGAGATGGTTGGAGTCTCTGATTTATGAACTGCTTCTATAGTGTCTGTTAGCTGATGCCTCCATTCACATTATTACATACCTGCAGACAGAGTACTACCCCCACGGAATGACATACAAACCGCTACCATGGCTGCAAGCCACAATATCGGACCCATCAGATATCCAGGAACAAAACAAAGGATGAAACTTACCCAAACAAATCCTCCTCCTGTGCTTAGTACACACAACGTCTGCACTTCAATCAAGGTTGTACGCTAAAATTGTCCACTTTGATCATGCCAACGCACACCTGTACACTGGAATCGCTTTGCTCACCTCTAAACTGTAGCTGTCTCGGGGGTGGAATGCAGCAGCTGTTTAACAGGGTACATCAAAGATGCACACAGTTCAGGACAGGGGGTGAAGAAAAATCCCGAATCCAAGTGAAAATGCCAGGGCCCTTTACGTAGAATTGGACTTTAGCCCAGACTCCGGTGTTTGCACCTGTTCATTTAAATGCTGGGACACCCTTGATTGTCAGAGTGGGTCAGGAGCTCTATTTGGTGTTTTATAGAGGAAACCACGAATAGAGCACCTGACCAGCTACACCAGACACAACCCCGCATAACATATGGGGCTTTAATGTAGTAATTCAAGGAAGAACGCCAGCTGCCGAATAGTCAACATATGCTGCAGTGTATTGGGGTGGTCCCCCGGGGGGAGGAGGAACGACTGCAGATACGCAACTTCAGCTACGTGAATCATGTAGCTGAAGTTTGCGTATCTGCAGCTGACTTACCGTCTGTCCTCACGGCGGCGGCAGTCAGCGGCGTGCTCCCCCGTAGACTCCAGCTTGCGCCTCCCGGCAAGCTGGAGTTCCGGAGTCGACGCTGCGGCGATCGATTTCTCATGTCTTCACAAGACGCGAGAAATCGATCGCCAGAAGATCGTTTGCTACCCGCCAATCCAGCTGGTAGTGAAGACCAGCCCTCCCATTCTAGCAGTGAGAGAGCCTGACCCTGATTAGTTGGAGCCCTGACAGAATCCCAGTCCCAGAAGCATGAAGCTCTTTCCACACATTACATTGCAATCTAGATCTTTAAACTTGGGCAACTGCACAGATACGTTTGAGTGTGCAACTTCCATGTGTGCGCAGATCAAGTGTAGCGCAGCCTCTCTTGGGGCTCGACAAGCATTGGTTGATTAACAGAGATGATCATTTAACAAAGGGGGAGGAGAAACCTACTCGAAGTTTGGAGGAGCTCAGAAGGCAAGAAATTGCCTCGTACAACTGGTCTTTTGTATGCACTTCATTTTATTTACACACATGTCACTGGTTACATGCCTAACTTTCCTTGTGCTCAGTCAGATATCTGACTTTGTGATCATAAATTAGCCATATGGAGAATTTCACATGACTAGCTATAGAAACATATTTTACTTTACCAAGCAATGTTACAGGCCTGAGAAGCCTTTAGCTGGTCCTGTTTTATGCAGATATGATGACCTTTGATTACCAGATGGAATCTAATTGGTGGAGACAGGGTCAAGTGTCTTTCTGTACTCTGTGTTCCTGAAAAAGGGGCATTTGAGATGATCCAAAGCTCTCTGAAATCTTGCAGTCATCTAACCGGAGGCGAGGATGGATAGATATGGGCTTGCTGTTCTCTTTTGAAATAGTTGATATTCCTTGACTCACAGAATCCTAGGAGATTAGGGTTGGAAGAGATCTCAGGAGGTCATCTGCTCCAACCCCCCCGCTCGATGCAGGACCCAACACCCAGGATAACCAACTTGAGTTCTCCTTAAGAACACAGTACACTTGCCACTCTAGAAAAGGTCATCCAGTTCAGCATGCCTGTTCGTTTTGATGCACTGTAACCTTGCTTCTCTCCAGACTTTTCATTCCTCCTCTTAAAGACCCATCTATGATTCTTCAGCTAGACCTAGACTTTGGTCTTAACTCTCGAAGTGAAGCAAAGGATTCCAGAGAGTGAGTTGGGATTCCCCTCTGCTCTGCTGCTCATGTGCTAGGAGGCCTTGTGTGGTACATGGGGCAAACATCTCATGGGTCTTTGTTTTTCTGCTTTATTTTCAGAATCTTTGGAAGCTGCCAAAGCCAGCAAATTGGTGAGTACTTCATCTTGAGATCCTGCCGCCTGCTTGGAGACACTTGTTCCACCACGTCCATGTGTTGGCTTTTGGGAGGGAAGGGTTTGCGCTCGCTAATCTGCTGAATTCCCTTCATTAGCTCTTACTGCTTTTCCAGAGTGCAGCCCCACAGAACTAGTACACATACATACAGCAGGGCCGAGATTTTATCAATGAACATCCCAGATTAAGGGGGGCAAAAAAGGAAAATCCCAAATAAAAAGGCCAATGGGGAAAGTCTAGCTTTTGTGTTGTCTAGGTGTTACAGCTTAGTCGGGACCAGTCCTGGACACAGCAAATTCCTTCTGGGGTCAGTCAAGAGAACAAGGCAAATCAAAAATACCTTTATTCCAAATGACCAGAAACCTTTTCACTTAGTTACAAACAGCCCTCTAACGGTGGGGTCGCACTGGTGGGAGGGAGGTGAACAGTCTACTACTGCAGCCTGGTATAGTTTTTTGGGGGGAGGGGGAAAGGGGAGTCATTCTTGATTTGATTCCGTATTGCAGAGCCTGCCCCTCAGTGCTCTCTAGTACTGTGAAATTGCTATTTCCCTCCAAATGACCCTCTCCGAGAAGGAAGTAACGCTCTCGTTAACAACGTATTTCAAATTCACCTTTACTGCTGAAAACCGGCCTAGTTTACAGTTAAGCTTTATATATATACTGCCCTAATGATCTTTATCCAGGAGTTCAGGTGGTTTGTACAAGACCTACATGGGTGCCTGTTACTGTGTCTGGGTTTCCACTCATAGAATTGTAGGGCTGGAAGGGACCTTGGGAAGTCATCAAGTCCAGTCCCCTGCACTTGTGGCAGGACTAATTATCTAGATCACCCCTGACAGGGGTTTGTCCAACCTGCTGTTAAAAATCCCCAATGATGGAGATTCCACAACCTCCCTGGGCAATTTATACTAGCGCTTAACCACTCTGACTCTTTGGAATATTTTCCTAATGTCCAACCTAAGCCATCCTTGCTGCAGTTTAAGCCCATTGATTCTTGTTCTTGCTTAACAACAATTTTTCTTCCTCCTCCTTGTAACAACCTTTTACATACTTGAAAACTGTTCTCATGTCCCCATAGTCTTCTCTTCTCCAGACTCAACAAACCCAAGTTTTTCACTCTTCCCTCATAGCTCATGTTTTCTAAATCTTTAATTTTTTGTTGCTCTTCTCTGGACTCCAATTTGTTCACATCCTTCCTGAAGTGTGGTGCCCAGAACTGGACACAGGACTCCAGTTAAGCCTGTATCAGAGCGGAGTACAGAAGAATTACTTCTCGTGTCTGACTTACAACACTCCTGATAATACATCCCAGAATGATGTTCACTTTTTTTGCAGCAGTGTTACACTGACTCATATTTAGTTCTGATTCACTCTGACCCCCAGATCCCTTCCCGCAGTCCTCCTTCCTAGGCAGTCATTTCCCAGTTTGTATCTGTGCAACTGATTGGTCCTTCCTAAGTGGAGTCCTTTGCATTTCATCCCATTTACTTCAGACCATTTCTCCAGTTTGTCCAGATCATTTTGAATTTTAATCCTCTCCTCCAAAGCACCTGCAACCCCTCCAGCTTGGTACCGTCCACTAACTTTGTAAGGGTACACTCTATGCCATTATCTAAATCATTGATGAAGATATTGAACAGAACCAGACCCAGAACTGATCCCTGTGGGACCCCATTTGTTGTGCCCTCCCGGCATGACTGTGAACCACTGATCATTACTCTCTGTGAATGGTTTTCCAACCAGTTTTGCACCCACCTTATAGTAGCTCCATCTAGGTTGCATTTCCCTAGTTTGTTTAGGAGAAGGTCATGCGGGACAGTATCAAAAGCTTTACTAAAATCAAGATATACTTCATCTACTGCTTCCCCCTGTCACAGAGTCCCCGGGGCGATGGTCTGGAACTGCTCCCTATGAAGCCAGTCAGGACTCCAGGGGGAAGCTTCCGCTCCGTAAACAGCCTTTCTCCAAGGCTAGAAGCTTCACAGTGTACAGCTTCCACCTTCCTGGGTCTGACCTCGGAGCATTCAGCACCTTCTGCCCCTCTGTGCGCTTCCCCCAGTGAACCCGCCCAGGCGAGGTCCTGGGGAAGCCCGTGGGTCTGCACCCCACTCCACAGTCAGACCTGACTCTCAGCCAGCCAGTAAAACAGAGGTTATTAGATGACAGGTACATGGTCTAACACAGACTGTACAGCGAACGTGAGCCCTCAGCTGGAATCATTTTGGGGGACAGGGAGCCAGATTGCTCCTCTGCCTTCCCTGCCTGACTCCAGCCAACTTCAGACTCAAACGCACTCTCCGGGCCCCCCCTTGGCCCCTCCCGCTTTCCTTTGTCTCCTTCCTGGGCTAGGAGATCAGCTGACCTTCCTCCAACAGGTTCAGCCGACACCTTGCAGAGAGGGGGAAGGGACAGGAGACAGGGTGTAGGCTACTTACTTCCCACTGGTCCTTTATTCTGCAACACTATCAGCTCTTATCCCTCCACATAGACACTCAAGAAATGCACTGGGAAAACTGAGGCACTCACACAGTATTCCCACTCTGTCACACCCCTCTATCCACAAGGCTTATTACCCTGTCAAAGAAAGCTATCAGGTTGGTTTGACACTGTTTGTTCTTGACAAATCCATATGACTGTTGGTTATCACCTTATCTTCTAGAAGTTTGCAGATTGATTGCTTAATTGTTTGCGCCATTATCTTTCTGGGTACAGAAGTTAAGCTGACTGGTCTGTAATTTCCTGGCCTGTCCTTATTTCCCTTTTTATAGATGGGCACAATACTTGCCCTTTTCCAGTCTTCTGGAATGTCTCCCCTCTTCCATGACTTCTCAAATATAATCGTTAATGGCTCAGATATCTCCTCCTCCATCCTGAGTATTCTAGGATGCATTTCATCAGGCTGTCGTGACTTGAAGACGTCTAATTTGTCCAAGTAACTTTTTGTTCTTTCTCTATTTTAGCCTCTTCTGATCCTACCTCATTTTGACTGGCATTCACTACGTTAGACGTCCAATCACCACCAACCTTCTTGGTGAAAACCGAAACAGAGCATTAATCACTTCTGCCATTTCCACATTTTCTGTTATTTTCCCCTCCTCATTGAGTAACGGGCCTACCCTGTCCTTGGTCTTCCTCTTCCATCTAATGTATTTGTAGAATGTTTTCTTGTTACCCTTTATGTCTCTAGCTAGTTTGATCTGTTTTGTGCCTTTCTAATTTTGTCCCTACATACTTGTATTGTCTGTGTTTTTTTTGTAATTTGACTGAGTTTCCACTTTTTGTAGGAGACTCTCTTGATTTTCAGATAATTGAAGATCTCCTGGTTAAACCAGGCTGGTCTCTTGCCGTACAGCTTCTCTTTCCTACGCAGGGGGATAGCTTGCTCTTGTGCCCTTAATAATGTCTCTTTGAAAAACTGCCAACTCTCTTCTATTGTTTTCCCTTAGACTTGCTTCCCATGGGATCCTATCAACTCCCTGAGTTTGCTAGTCTACCTTTATTTTGCTATTTTCCATCCTCCCATTCCTTAGAATCATGAACTCTGTCATTTCATGATCACTTTCACCCAAGCCCCTTCCACTTTCAAATTCTCAACCAGTTCCTCCCTAGAACGAATCTAGAACAACCTCTCTCCTAGTAGCTGTCTTCACCTTCTGAAATAAAAAACTGTCTCTAATATGTTCCAAGAATTTGTTGGATAATTTTGCTCTGCTGTGTTGTTTTCGCACCAGACGTCCGGGTAGTTGAAGTCCCCCATCACCAGCTAGTCCCATGCTTTGGATGATTTTGTTAGTTGTTTTTTTTTTAAAAAAAGCCTCACCGCCTCTTCTTCCGGGCTAGTTGCTCTGTAGTGGACCCCTACCATGACATCACCCTTGGTTTTTTACCCCTTTTATCCTTCTCCAGAGACGTTCAGCAAGTCGGTCTCCTATTTCCATCTCAACTCCGTTCAAGTGTATGCATTTTTAATATATAAAGCAACACCTTCTCCTTTTTTTCCCTGCTGGTCCTTCCTGAGCAAGCTGTACCCTTCTCTACCAATATTCCAGTCCTGCGTATTATCCCACCGGGTCTCTGTGATGCCAGATATGTCATTAGTATTTGAGTATTTCGAGTTCTTCCTGCTTATTCCCCATACTTCTCGCATTAGTATACAGACATCGAAGATACTGATTTAATCCCCGCCACCCCGGTCTGTCTTCTCTCTCCTATCCCTGCTATAGCAGCCCATGCTCCCCCCAGATTCCAAACCATTCCCAGGTCTCCATGTTCTTGACTTACCTGTGGGCTTTACTCACCTGCCCCCTTTGGACCTAGTTTAATGTAGGTTTCCTGAGCCAACAGAAAATTGGAGCAGAGGCATAGATGCCATACTTCAACCCTTCGGAGACTTGGACAGCCTGAGCACATGCAGTCAAAGAGCCGCTCGGTATTTATATGGGTCCTGAGAACATTCACTGGTACATTCGCTAGGATGCCCAGGTTTTGTAAATCTTCATAACACAAGCCAAACACTGACTGCTGGGACTAGGGGGAAACCGCCCCACTAGAAAGGTTATTCCAGGGGTTCTCAAACGTCATCGCACCGCGCCCCCTTCTGACAACAAATATTGCTACACGACCCCGGGAGTGGGGGGTGAAGCCTGAGCCCCATGTCACAGGATGAGGGGCCAAAGGCCCTGCCCCACGCAGAGGGGTGAGGGGGAGACTTGAAGCCCGAGGGCTTTTCAGTCCCAGGCAGGGGGCCTGTAACCGAAGCCCCACCACCCAGGGCTCTCAGGCTTCAACCCCAGGTTGGTGGGACTCAGGCTTCATCTTCGACCCTGGCCTCGGCATGTCTAAGCCAGCCCTGGTGACCCCCTAAACCGGGGTCCCGACCCAGAGTTTGAGAACCGCTGGGGGATTCCACGGTGGCTCACTTGGGTTTTTCTTGCACCAGCCTCTGAAGAATCTGGCTTGGCCACTGTCAGAGACGGAGCCTGGACTACATGCAGCCTGTCTCCTCTAACGATTCCTGCACTGCACCATGCTGTGGCTATTCCTCCCCCTAAACATTCACTGGGGAAATTGCCAGTGTTCGAAATGTACTGTAGGGTTCTTTGGGCAGCCTCTTAACTGCTATTTACTGCTGACCGATGGGATGCAAAACACCCACTGATACCCGTGGGAGCTGCGTGCTCAGCGACATGCATCAGAGAGGGAGCCGTGTTAGTCTGGATCTGCAGAAGCGACAGAGTCCTGTGGCACCTTAAAGACTAAAGTATTGACGCATAAGCTTTCGTGGGCTAATACCCACTTCATCGGATGTATGCAGTGCAGTGGGTATTAGCCAACGAAAGCTTATGCTTGAATACTTTAGTCTTTAAGGTGCCACAGGACTCTCTGTCACTTCTGCAGATCCAGACTAACATGGCTCCCTCTCTGATTCTCAAGATACTTAGAATGGGTTTTGCTTTAGGTCTTAATGTTAAAAATTCTGACCCTCCCGTTTGCCCCTCTGTCTGCGCGTGGCAAGCCTGTGCCCAGACACTTGATAGTCTGGCTCGGAGCCAACATAAAATCCTAGGCCAAGGAGCCAAAGCTCAATATTGATTGATTGCTTTAGTGACCGTGCGAATTCTCCTGTGCAAGGAGACTCTGCCCATTTCTTTGATGCTGTGGTGCTGAGGGCTGAATGAGAACTGGGACAAAAATCTCGGACAGAGCACGTGCTCTAGACTGAGCGTTCCCCAGCAGTGCTGCCCATTTAAATCCTGCTGCTGAGGGTACCGAGGCTATTCACACTCAAAACTACCAGAGCTCAGTGCTGCCTGGGGGATTGTTCTGGTAAGTTACCATGTCTGATCCAGATTTAGTATTATACAAGCAAGTCCTGTTTTTACTAATCCCATTCTTTGGCCAGTTATGGAGGAACCAACGTTTGCTGTCTGAAAGTACATGGCAAGTGTCTTGCTAGGGAGTACAGCAATCGGTTAGGAAATGCCATCAAAATCAGTCATCTCCTCCTCTGTGTGATGGCCCTTCCCTTGGCCAAGAAAGACCAGATGTTACTCTGGAAAACTCAGAGCTACAGGGCCATCCAAAGTGGTTGCTTGAGAGCTTTACTGCACTGTTGCCAGTAGCGTTCCCAGGCCACTGTTGTAGGCCACCTCTGCTTGTAGCTCATGGTTCTCTGTCTGAGAAGTCCATCTTGACTCTCAATGAAGTCTTTACTTAAGCATTCACCACATGTTGCCACAATTGTTTTTCATCCTGAATCCAGTTTTTAACACCTATACAAAAACGCACATTCTGTGGAGACACCGAATCATCTAAGTCCAGAAAATGATCAGTAGACCCTTTCATAGTACATCCCTAGCTCCGGTGCATGGACATGGACTAGCTAGATTTTAGATGCGTACTTGGGTGGCTAGCTTGACCCGGGGCATCGCAGGCACACTGCTATTTGTAGTGTACTAGCTCAAGCTGAGTTAACACTTTATGTCTGCCCAAGATAGGAATGACACCTCCTAGACGCAGGGTAGACGTACCCTAAGCGTGAAGCGTGGCCTGTCCATAGACTGACAGCACGGGGAGGAGGTGACCAGCCCTCTGGGGAGAAAGAAGTGGTTCAGGACTATTTAGAAAAGCTGGACGAGCACAAGTCCATGGGGCTGGATGCGCTGCATGTGAGGGTGCTAAAGGAGTTGGCTGATGTGATTGCAGAGCCATTGGCCATTATCTTTGGAAACTCCTGGCGATCGGGGGAGGTCCTGGATGACTGGAAAAAGGCTAATGCAGTGCCCATCATTAAAAAAGGGAAGAAGGAGGATCCAGGGAACTACAGGCCAGTCAGCCTCACCTCAGTGCCTGGAAAAATCATGGAGCAGGTCCTCAAGGAATCAATCCTGAAGCATTTAAAGGAGAGGAAAGTGATCAGGAACAGTCAGCATGGATTCACCGAGGGCAAATCATGGCTGACTAACCTAATTGCCTTCTACGATGAGATAACTGGCTCTGTGGCTGAGGGGAAAGCAGTGGATGTGTTGTTCCTTGACTTTAGCAAAGCTTTTGATACAGTCTCCCACAATATTCTTGACAGCGAGTTAAAGAAGTATGGGCTGGATGAATGGACCATAAGTTGGATAGAAAGCTGGCTGGATCGTCGGACTCAACAGGTAGTGATCAATGGCTCCATGTCTAGTTGGCAGCCGGTATCGAGCAGAGTGCCCCAAGGGTCGGTCCTGGGGCCGGTTTTATTCAATATCTTTATCAATGATCTGGAGGATGGTGTGGACAGCACCCTCAGCAAGTTTGCAGATGACACTAAACTGGGAGGAGTGGTAGATACACTGGAGGGTAGGGATAGGATACAGAGGGACCTAGACAAATTAGAGGACTGGGCCAAAAGAAATTTGATGAGGTTCAACAAGAAGTGCGGAGTCCTGCACTTAGGATGGAAGTATCCCATGCACTGCTACAGACTAGGGACTGAATGGCTAGGCAGCAGTTCTGCAGGAAAGGACCTAGGGATTACAGTGGATAAGAAGCTGGATATGAGTCAACAGTGTGCCCTTGTTGCCAAGAAGGCTAATGGCATTTTGGGCTGTATAAGTAGGGGCATTGCCAGCAGATCGAGGGACGTGATTGGTCCCCTCTATTCAACATTGGTGACACCTCATCTGGAGTACTGTGTCCAGTTTCGGGGCCCACACTACAAAAAGGATGTGGAAAAATTTGAAAGAGTCCAGAGAAGGGCAACAAAAATGATTAGGGGCCTGGAGTGCATGACTTATGAGGAGAGGCTGAGAGAACTGGGATTGTTTAGTCTACAGAAGAGAAGATTGAGGGGAGATTTGATAGCTGCTTTCAACTACCTGAAAGGGGGTTATAAAGAGGATGGATCTAGACTGTTCTCAGTGGTAGCAGAGGACCAAACAAGGAGTAATGGTCTCAAGTTGCAGTTGGGAAGGTTTAGGTTGGATATTAGGAAAAACTTTTTCCCTAGGAGGGTGGTCAAGCATTGGAATGGGTTCTCTAGGGAGGTGGTGGAATCTCCTTCCTTAGAGGTTTTTAAGGCCCAGCTTGACAAAGCCCTGGCTGGGATGATTTAGTTGGGGATTGGTCCCACTTTGAGCAGGGGATTGGACTAGATACCTCCTGAGGTCCCTTCCAACCCTGAGATTCTATGACACGTCATTAGCTCATATTCCTTAGAAATCACAATAACTCTCTGAGTTGTGGATTTTCTGTGTCATGGCATCTCTTTTAGCATGTTGATCTTGGCACACAACTTCTGCTTCATTGCAGTTCTCTCTTGTTAACGTGGTACTGCTTTGCTTACTCTGCTTCTGAGACTATGATATCAAGAACCAAGGTGGGACTCGTGTGAAGTCCAGAGACCCCCAGACTTCATAGCTTTCTCCTCATTTCCCTGCTTTGCCTATTCTGGGTATATTTCCTTCCCGTCAGGAAGGACATGTGGTGTCGGATCCCCTTGTCTTGAAAACTGTTTAGTAGCCAGTGTGGGTCTAATGAGAAGCAAACAGAACCGAGTCCTAGAACTGTGTCCAGTTAATCCTCGAATGTCACACAAGTTGTTGGGCTCAATCTGTTACTAACTAACACTTGCCTGGGGCTTTTGAGTAAGGTGTTGTGTGCCCTCACAAGGTTTAGTCTGGTTTAGGTAAGTCGGGACAGCATCTCCGGAAGAGTGAGGAGGAAGGATCAGTTCCTGGAAGGCAGTCTGTTTACCAGAAGAAGAGGGGACTCTGCAGATGGGGAGTGGAGGCCATTTCAGGCAGCATGGTAGTTAGCCCAAAGAGCATGATGGTGATGGAACATGTGTGCAAAGTGGGTGTAAAAATGCTACCAAAGCAGAAGAGTCCATTCACCCACCCTGCAGGGAGAATTTACCTCCCCTTTGCACAGGGGTAAATAACTCTCCAAGGTGCAAGACAATGAAGTCAGGCCCTGAGAATCAAAGTCCAGTCTTGTCTCCTTCAGGCCATCTGGCGTGCTCAGCTACTTAGAGCTTGTCTATACAGGGAAGAGTTTCTGATGAACTCCCTGTGTGGATGTTCTTAGACGCTCATATTCCAGAACAAGAGCATCCACACAGGGAGTTAAGCGGAATAGCTATTCCGCTTTAAATTCACATCCTGTGTTAATCCAAATTAGCTTCCTGTGTAGACAAGCCTTTACTGATTTTGTGAGACTTTGGGCAGATAACTTCTCCTCTCTGCCTTGTTTTCATCGTCTCTGTAATGAGAATGGATCTGAAAACCTTCGCCATTTTTACCAGGTGTGAGGAGTGATCACTTCTCTGGGCTGAAGTGCAGTTTACAACTGCTCTTGTCCCTTGATGACTTCATATTGGATTTGCAAAGCACCCTGATCGTTACTTGAGGCAATACCGCTGCTCTTCGAGAAGAGCCTAATTGTATTAGGACCTGGTTACACTGGAAACGTCAAAGGGCTGTCGCAGGAACGCCCAGTGTTCCTGGTAACCCATCTCCATGAGGGGATTAGCTCTGAGCGCTGGGAGTCTGTCCCCACTAATTCTCTAAAGCTCTCGGGAGTGATTTTTCACCCAGCACGTTAGAGAGCTATAAAATGTCAGTGTAGCCAAGCCCTTAGTAAAAATACTGACTGAGAAGCTTGACGAGGTCACAGAGCAGCTTCCTGCCTCAGAGTCTTACTGCTGTTTATTGCCTCTTCTTCCATCCAAGAGCTGCAGATTAACAGTATTTTGCCACTAGATGACACTAGAGTCACAGGGAAGTGCTATTGTAAACAATAGAGAACCCGTACTCCCTTGAGCTCTAAACCTAAAATACACAGGATCAGAGTGTCCAGTGAGCCAACGTGGCACATGACAGAAAAAGCAGTTTGTCTCCAGGTCCTTTGGGGACTCATTTTACCACCCTATAGTCGAGTTACCAGCCATGTCTTTGAGATGATACGTTTAGCCAAAATAGTCTCCATTTTCGTCAGGTCTCCCCAAGGTTAACGGGACACAGGGTAATTTAGACCTCCGAATTTTGTATAAAGAGTTTATAGACAGATTATTAATTTTTTTTAAAGACACTGTCCAAGTATAGCAACTTTCATCCAAGGATCCTGTTTTACCTCCCCTAAGCCTGATCCAACATCCCTGTGGGGTAGGTGAGGATTTCTACTTTGAATTGAGATGCAGATTGGAGAAGTGTCTGTTAACACGTACACATCCCCCACCCAACAGCACCCGTCCAGCCATTGGCTCAGCTGAGAATGGAACCCAGGAGTCCTGTTTCCCAGTTCCAGTTTTAATCACTAGGAAACATTCCTGCCTTAATTCAAATATTGTCTTGAACCCATTGTTGAAGCTCGCTCATGAGAGCCCCAAAATGGAATGAAATGGTCGGTTTCTTGGTCCAAAGCCATTGCAATGTGACCAGTAAACCAGCAGGGTAATGGACAGGACACACTAAGGTGGTACAGGTAACACAGGGGAAAGTTGTTTCCTGCCGTAGGTTTCCTCACTCCAATGTCTCTCTGCCAGGGGTGGATTTCCTGTGAATTTTATCTCCAGTCCTTTCTGCTAATCCCAGGGATAAATGCTGGTAATCTGTGACTGCATCATGGTAAACCAGCCACTTAGAAATTGGAGATTCCCACTGCATTAAGACTTCCCTTGACACTTCATAATAGCGTAGAGTTTGTGTCTTGTGTTGTGTCCTTATCCAAATGGAGGATAAGTAAACGCATGTGTTTTTGAATCTGTAGAAAAGCTCCTGGTATTTGAATAGAAGGTGAACACCACCTGTTCATTTTCCCTAAGGGCATCAGTCTTCCCAGCCTCAGACTGAGAGCGCCCTGCTAGAAAGCATGCTGCTTGATAAAGCTAGACTAGAGGTAGCAATGCAGAACGGTACTGCTAATCTCTGGGAGGGTGGACACGGGACCATGTTAACATGGATGAAATAAGAGGCTTACACAAATGTGTAAATACGGCAGCAGTAGCCTCACTCTGACTGCCGTGGTAATTGAAATAACGATGGTGCTTCTGGTTTTGATATGGAGAAGTGACTCATGGTAGCATGTCTGTAGAGGTCAGTTCTACTTGTGGAAAGGAGAAAATTCTCTCTCTGTCTGTTTTTCTCTCTCTCAACATATTTCTGCCTGGTTTGGTAGGTAGATTCAACACAGCCAGGGCAGATCTGTCTAGTAGGGAAAGTGGCATGTTCAAGCTCTTATCTTTTTGGGGGCAAATGTATTGACTGACCATATTAGAAACAAAATAATACCCAGCATTTGTCATCAATAGAGTGTGAAGACCTTCACAGAGCAGGGAGGTATCCATCGCATTATCTATTTTTTACAGGTGGGGAAACTGAGGCACGGAAGGGAAGTGACTTGCCCAAGGTACTTGGCAGGCCAGTGGCAGAGCTGGGAATAGAGCCCAAGCCACCTGAGTCCAGTCCAGTGCTCTATCCACTAGGCCCCACTGCCTTCCAATTAACTAACCTGTCAAGTGCAGTCATTTGTCTTTTAAAATGTTCTTTGCTGGAATCTTAGAAGCCTTAATGCCCTAGGAGCTAAAGCCTGATTAGAGCCAGTCCGGGATAAAGCCCACAAGCCTCAAGGCACCTGCCAGTTGTCTGTACATACTGGCAGGTCATGTTTCACCGACTTGTTTGGGTTCTTTCTTCCTTGCTGATTGAACATATTATTGAGGTCTGGTGACTTCAACAGAACAGATCAAAGTACCTTCCTCAGGAACAGCAGGGAAAGCTGTATAGCCGCTCAGATCAGTAACATGCAGCAGTGTGAAAGGTTCGCTTCTAGACAGTGTGAACTCTAACTTCTAACCTTTGTCCCCTCTTCATGCAGCGTGGAATGAAACCTAAAAAGGTGGTGCATTTTTTTTGGCAATTAATCTGTACGTCGCAGAAACTCCTGGCCGCATGAAATGCCCCCAAATACATCTCGGCTCATTGTCACTCATTGCTGCTGTGCCTTCCATTGTATGGTCGCATGTTTACTCATTGCATGTGTTCCCCTTCTCCGGCTCCTCCGTTGGCCCAGCTTGCTTACAAGATGCTAGGTAATCAGAGTCCAAATGACTGATGGGGGGGAAGAGAATTGCTTATGGGAAGGTATCCTTCACCACTTCTCAGCCTGCCACCAACCTGGGCTCATAAACCAAACAACGTTCTCTTTCTTGGGAGTTCTGAGAACTTCCTTCACAGCATCAGGGTAAAGCTTTCACACCAGGGCTGGGTTTGAGTTCACTCTTTGTACTTGTGAAATGTGCCCATCGTATTTCTCTCTGGAGGCATGTATTAAAATTTGTGACATCAACACACAAGAGTTGGCTTCGCCTGTGTAATACCGTGCTCAGAGCTGTGCACAATTGATGTAGGCACACTCCCTTCCTCATTCAATTGACTGTCTAAAGGGAGGGGTGAAAACAGACAGTGGTTGCTCTGGATGATCGGAGAGATGCTGTCATAGGGCATGGTTTGGTTCTGAGTTGATGTGTAACAGTTTGCTAAGGGAGGGGGGGTTGACACTGGAATATTTTGTGCAAAGTATCAGAAATAAACAGGCAAGAAGATAAACCCAGCAATAGGGAAAACGCTGTCTCAAAAGAGCAAAAAATCGGAGTTTGGAAGCAGTAGTGCTGGCTAGCGGACATTTTCTTTCTGCCTTGAAGACAAGTCACCATTCTGCTTAAATGTAGTACTTGTAAAATGACAATTTTTCCCATGTCCCTCTTTTTTTCAGACACTAACTTTTCTCTTGAAAGAGCCAGCTCCCTTGCACCCATCCCTGTTCTATCCCGGCAGCAGCCAGGGAAAAAGAGAAGGCCAGAAAACCCCTGCAAATCTGTTGTTTGTTTCAAATTGCAGTTGTATCCAATGGAAAGCTGTGCGGGTCTCCGAGGAGCTGAGCAGTCTGACTGGGGAATGTTGTAACTTTGACAAGGGAACCCTGCAAAAACTCTACCCCCCAGATACTACAGCGGTGGGCCCAGTGGAAATTCCAAAGAGAGCGTAAGAAAGACAGTGAGACAGTACCTGCTTGTTCCTGTGAGTGATGGAGTGTAGGCTGCCAGTTAGCGCGACGGTGGAGCTTTCACTTCCAGTCTATAGACCCCTTCGGCACTTGGGAGGAGAGAGGATCCGAGCCCAAACCTGCATCTGTCCCTTCCACAGAACCTGCCCCAGTGGGAGCAGAGCCGGAGGAGAAGCTGTGCTCCCCTGGAGGTTGGTGTTCTGGGGGATACTGTAGTCACTGTTCCAAGCCTCTTTGCTCTGACCTCCTCTGTGACCTCTGTCCCGTCGGAAATCTCTGTATGTGTCTGAGCGTACTGATCTGCATGCGCTTTGCCCTGTGACTTCACTCTCCCGCTAGCTCTTGTCCCTGCTGTTTTGCATGGTTGTTATTACTCACACCTGGCTCTGTTTGCTTTCTATAGAACCTTGAGTGTGGTGACTTTACTTTGCAGCTTTGCCTCACTTCATTGTGAAGATCGCCGCTGAACTGGGTTGGTGGCAGGCTGTGGCACACATGGTACCATCTGTTCAGGGTATTAATTGTCTCCTTCTAACGGGAGTAATTCTAAGTCAAACCGATACCAGAGAGCCCCTGACGCACATGGGGTTTCCTCACTAATGTGGGACTAACCCTGGGATGGAAACCTGGTTCAGACAGGTCTGTCCTGGAATTTCCTCCCCGTGTGACAAACCAGGCTCAGCTCATTTGTAACGTTTCTTCTCGCCCTGCTCCTCACAGTTCCGTTTTAAGGGTTGAAACCGTCCATCAACTTGCCTGCTCTCTTCCTTGTGATCGTTTTAGTGTCTGGGAATCAAGGTTCTATTTGGTAAAAGTACTAATGCTTATAAAGAAATAACATTGTTAGTAGGCAAATCCATATTAATGAGATTAGGCAGCTCTTTGCAGTGCATGGTATAGGTTGGACTTTAATCGGTTTAAAAGCTGTTTCGTCCTGCTCTATTTTGGGTGGCAGATGGCCCTAGTCCTCTGAGATTGCCACCTCTTAAACTGGGGCAAAGAACAAATACAAATCATCAGCCCTCTTCCACTCTCTGCCTGCCATCTGGATCCCTCAGGGGTGCTGCTGCTTTTCCCGACCTTCAGTGAGTAACACAAACTCCACCCTGGCCTCCACTGGAGTCAGAGTGACTCTTCTGGAGGCTCCCCAGTGCCTGTTTCTCTCCAGGATTGAGACAGTTGCTGTTTCCACATGACACCTCAAGGAACTTCCACTGCACCTATGACTCCGCTTCCTGTAAGACCTGCATACTGGGTACCAGGGGAGGCCAGGAGCTTCTTGCTGGTAGCTGTGGAGTTGTGCAGTAGCACAGAGTCTTACAGAGCAACAAAGTTCATATTCCTCCCCAAAGGTCCCCGCTGCTCGTGTCGTTCCGCATTCATCCCGCCAGAGAGGCTGAGAGCAGGCGTTGTGAATTCGCTGAGGGGAGCACTTGATGTTTCGGCCTGTGCTGCACTGTCACACACAAAAAACAAAGCTGAGTGAACAGCTGCAGTGTGCTTCTGACCCAGCTCGCTGGGGAGTGCTGAGACCTCCTGCCACCTGCAGTGTGACCGGCCGGTGGAGAAGGGGGAGGAAGTTCTCTGTTTTAAATGCAGCAAGATGGCCAGTCTCTCCAGTTTTGGAATGAAATTACAGCTCCCAGAGTCCTCTGTTCATTGTCACAGTGCTGTCTGGCAGAGCAGTTACTGTGCAGGGAGCAAGTCCTGCCTCCAATACCTGGGACTGCCCCGCCTTGCAGTGGAATAGTGGCACATAGGAGCTGCAAAGACTGACAGCTGAGGAGTTAAATGAGTGAAAAGCTTGACCCCTTCTGTCTTAACCCAAACCTGTAGGTATCTGCCTTGGAAATATCAGTAGCTCAGCCTGGAGTCCTGTTGACCAGCCATTCATTTATGTACAGGTTGGCACAGAGCCCCGTGAGCTTAGCAGTTCAGGTTGTGGCGAGGTTGGAAGCAGGGATTTAGGAGCCTTCCTGCTCCCATGTGCTGAGAAGCTCTGGTCAGATATCGCCATTTTAGCGGGACTAGCTTCAGGCACCAGCTTTTTCTTCCTTGAGGAGACCAGGCTTTTAAGCGCTGAGATGCTCCAAGGTGCAGTTCGTTAAAGAAGGCTGACCCCAGTCAGTAATGGAGAGAGGGACCTGAGGTTCCCTAAGCAGTTTGGGGAATAGCAGAGGGCCGAAGCAGTTGAAGGTGGTTCTGGTGGGCACTGCTCTACTGTTTTCCATGAGATACAGCCTGATCTCTGCTAAAGAAGATGGGCTGTGCCGTGTTCCCATGCTCGGGGGTCCCGGCCTCCCCGGACAGCGGTTTGGAGAGCTCACTTCCGGGATCATGGGCAGTTGCATGGAACAACCAGGCTGGTGCGTAGTGCCCTGTCCACTCAGAGATGTAGCCACGTCCTTAAGTTCAAGACCAAATAACCAAACTTAGATGTATGAAGAGGAAGCAGTCCAGTGTGAGAAGGAGACGCACGTCATGTGCTTTGGTAAGTTTCCTGTTTTTGAACGCCGAAGCTGAGTCCAGCTTTGCAAAGTGTTGTGGGATACTTGACACGGGTGAACAGAATGGTGGGAAGAGCATGGTACATTCAGTTAATATTAATTCCCAGCACTCCTATACATAAGGTGTATGATGTTAATACCATGCCTGTTAATGTGTATACTACACCTAATGTATACGTCTGGGCTAACAGTACCACCCTGCCACATTTCTGTGCCCAGAACAGGGAGTGGGCTCTTGGGGACAGAACAGACTCCTCCATTGCTCCTCGCGCTGTACAGAGCGGCAGAAGATGCTGGGTCGTTTTAGAATATAGACAGGAGAACTAAATGGGACCGTTCAGCTGAAGGCTTAGCACGTACACTGCACAGAGTTATAAACTAGCCAACCAGGCGAGCAGGGTCCGAGCTGAACGGAGACAGGGCAGCAGTCAGATGGCCAGATTGTGGCTGGCAGAGTTGCCTGAAGCTGAACCCGAGTGTCGCTTCCATCTGATGTGGGTAGTTTGAGGCCCTTGGGAGGGGGAGCGTAGCCAGCCAGTGCTTTGTCCATTTTACACTGCAGCTGAATGGAGACAACGAAAAACTTTGTTTCTAGGGCACATTATTGGGAGGAGTTGATTCAGTGATTCATCAGCTTGTGTCTGCCCCATAGCAGGTGGCTTGGAGCCCGTTTGTTCGCTGCCTTTAATTGAGCCTAGCTTTATAATTCTCTGCATGCAGAATCTACCCAAGCTTCATCCTGTGACCCACAGAAGCAGCCCTATTGCTTGCACCATCCCAGAGACCATCCAGCTACCAGCAGAACATTCAGTGCCCTGGGGCTCCTTTTTGAGGGTTGTATTCTGAGCCCAAGTACAAACGGGGCTCCCTCCTCTCTCCTGCATGCAGCAGCAGCTGCTACTTGGGCCATCTCATATTGCACCTCTTGTTCCACTACTTCCTGCAGGATCCCAGGGGCCTCTCTTGGGAGTTTGTGTACTGTACTGATGTCTCCGTTTCTTGAGCAGATGCTCCTGTTCTGCCCTTGAGAGGGACCCAGGTGCATGTCTGCTTACTGATGGCAAGAGTTTTGATTTTCTTTAAAGAAAATGGAACGGCCCAAGCCCGATTTAAATGTTTTAAATGAAAGAAGAATCTGCTGAGCCTTCTGAAGTGTGAGTTTTTCATCTGCACTGCAGGGTGGACATGTCAGTTTTCCTGAGCCTCTTTGTGGCAGAGGGCGGAGTGAATCCCATGCACCTGAGAACTCTTCTTTTACAGTGAATTCTTCACTTAGCTGGCAGATATTTCTCTCGCCCAGCCACAGTGATGACTGTGGGTAATTTCTGTAAGGAATGGGCATGGCTACTTAATGGCAGTATCTTTGGTGCAGGTTCATGACTATTTCAGTATTAATCTGGTGAAGGCTGCAGAGTTCAACAAGAGCAGTAGATGGTGGAACAAGCCGGTGGTTGCTGTTTCCTGGTGCAGGTGTGTACCGGTGTTCTCACTTACACACGCCCTTCTAGTATTGGCCTGGCAGCAGCTCCTTCATGAACGACATAGAAGTAAAGCGTGTATCGGGCCTGCTGCCCAGAGGAGTTGGGAAGATATAAATGTTTTGGCTGATGTACTGGCCCTGTGAGCCCTTTATTGCTTCCTCTGACCATGACATCAAACCCTTTTCAGTGCGCGCCGCCCGTCCGGGTTCAGTGCGCGCCGCCCGTCCGGGTTCAGTGCGCGCCGCCCGTCCGGGTTCAGTGCGCGCCGCCCGTCCGGGTTCAGTGCGCGCCGCCCGTCCGGGTTCAGTGCGCGCCGCCCGTCCGGGTTCAGTGCGCGCCGCCCGTCCGGGTTCAGTGCGGGTCGCCCGTCCGGGTTCAGTGTGTACCTTATTTTCCACTGGACAGGACTGATCAGCTTTCTCACCTTTTCAATTTGGAATTGTTCCATTTAAGACTCACTGTTTCCTCCTCTGTAGCTTTACCTATTTAGTAATTGTCTCAGGACTTATGCATTTGTAAAAGATGCTGCCCATACCCCATTGACACAGACACTACTTTGGACAGGGGCACATATATTCCAGCGTTCTAAAATTGGGAACCTGCGTTAGAAAAGGCGCGGAGTCATTCCATGGATTGTTGGCTCTTTCCACTTCTCATAAGATCCCGGATTCTCATATCTGAAAAAACACCCCTGTCCGCTTGTGTGACTCGGTGAACGCTGTGCCATGTATACTGCCAAGGAAGGGCATACTACAAGCAGCTCTCATTTCCCTTCGGCTAGTAGACAGACCTTACTCCAGAGGAGTATTGGGCATGTTTGGGTAAAACTGCAAACTAAACTATTATCCAAACGGAGACCATGGCAACGTGCTAATGTAAATAGAGAGTCTCGGGGGCTGTTGGTGCCTTCAGAGTGATCCCAGAAGTCTCTCGGTGGGCTTGCGGCATGGCTGTGCCGCTCCAGCTGCGGTGCGGTAGCACTTCACCATGGACACTACCTACGCCAAAGGGAGGGATTCTCCCATCGGCGTAGGGAATCCACCTCCCCGGGAGCCGGAAGCTAGCTGGATGGGAGAATTCTGCCATCGACCATGTGCTGTCTACATGGAGACTTCGGCTGGCTAACTACACCATGCGGGGGCAGGGAGAGGAGAGGGGGTGTGGATTTTTCACATCCCTGGCCAATGTTAAACCAACTTAATTTTCTAGTGTAAACCAGGCCTGTGTGTGGCCAGTGTATAGTGGACAATAGTCCTCATTGGAGTGCACACACAGTGTGTAGTGCACATTTAGATTCCACTAAACTCTGCCAATGGCACATTCCCATGAATGCCATTTAGAAAACAAGGTTACTGTAGCTGAATCCGTCCCAGGATATCAGAGAGACATGGTGAGGGAGGTAATATCCTGGACTGGACTGACTTCTGTTGGTGAGAGAGACAAGCTTTTGAGCTACATTGAGCTCTTCCTCAGGTCTGGGAAACATACTCAGTGTGGCACACTTCTTACACTTGCACGCTGGTGTGTGTTATCTGGGTGCCCCACACCATTTGTACAGACTGATTGTTGTGGGTAGAATTGCATAAAAAAGGCAAACTCCTGTGTATGTTCTGCTAGAACTGTGTGGGTGAAAATGAGTGAACGGTTCATAAATAAATCCCTGTAGAAATGTCATCCGTTCTCTGGCTGGGGCCGGCTTCAGTTAGCAGAGGTGGAAAGAGACTTGGACATGGACTCTGCTCAGCCGGCACGATCCATTTCTGGGTATCCAGTCTTGGGTTGACCCTGCCTTTGTCAAATAATTGTGCCGTCTGTTTCAGTTCCCTGCCTCTTAAACACTCTGGCGCATGGCACTCTTCGTGGTCCCCATGGAGCGCTGGGCTCCTGTCCATAGCGCTGTGAGGGCCTTGACTCTCTGAAATCTTCTCTTTGGAATAATTTCTGCAGCTCTGTTACTGTCGTGCATCAGTGTCGCAGCTCTTAGTGGCTTGTTCTCCGTACTCCTTTCGTGGTGCTGCGCTGCTTCAATGGATTTTTTGGTTGGTTGGCTGTTCATCCTTTAAGCCTAAGACAAGTCCCACCCCTGGGAACTGGAGTGTCTCTGGTGCCTGTGTTGATTGGGTTCAGCAGATCTGCTTTGGCAGCTGTCTGAGAGCCCTGCTGCTCATCGGGATGTCCTGAGCTGCAGTGTCTCTGATGTGGCACTCCCTCCAGGGCAACAGCAAACAGGAGAGGGCTCAGCAGAGCCAGCTGCCATCAGATGTGTATTTGCTGAAGCCCCTGACTGCAGGCAGCTCCAAGCTGAAGAATTCAAGAACTCGGACTCCAGCGCGTGATCAGAGCCTGATCCGTCAGGTTCATCCGGAGACCGAAGTGTCACATTTAACATGCAGCTCAGAGGACCCTGCATTGAGATGTGGGCTGGGACTTGTGGCTCAGTGGCACCAACACAATGTAGTTGCAGAGACGGTCAGAAGGACATGCTCCCAGGGTCTGGTGCAAGCTGTGGCAGCTGTTGCTGTGTTGCCATTGGCAACACATTGACCCTTATTGACACCCCAGGGTGGGTCAGGAAGCAGAGGGATTTTCTTGAGGACTATCGCTACCTTTTGGACACCGAGGACACCACAGGATTTGTTAAAAGTTCACAGCAGCAAACAAGTGATTCTGATCTGGAGAATCCAACCTGCTCGCCCCGTTTAAAGCAGCTTGCGAGACCCGCTGGATTGAATTCATTCTTTTGGGTCCACTCGGAATCCTTAAGGGCCAGAGTAGCTAGGTCAAGGGCAGCCTGCCATAGAACTGCTCTTGCCTATGCAGCCTGTTCCTGATGAATGGTTCAAAGTGTGGAGGATGCCTCACATTTCTCTCCTTATCCCAGGGAGCAGAAACCAGGCTGCTGCCATCTCCATCTCCCACCCTCTTTCCTGCATAAGAACGTAGTGCTTGGGATAGCAATGCCCAGGGGTAAGATTGGCCAAACTTTAAAGGCATTGCACCCCAGAGCCCTAAATTTTAGTACTGCTGGGGTTTGTGAGCTGCTCTTTTACAGGGTCTAGACTAGCCGGTTCTGTAGCAAAAGGCAGGTCTAGCTAGGGAGCAGAGCTTCCACCACTGCCGGATAATACATGCCTTTTGCGTTCAGACGTTGGCCAACATCAAGTATGTGACACTGTTGATGTGGTGTAGAGCGCTGTTGCCTCAAGGGAGAGGCCCAGACAGACTCTGGTCTTTATCCAAATTCTACAGAGATGCAAAAAGCTCCAGAACCTTCAGCCTGCTGAAGAGACCCTGTCTGGAAATCCATCCAGAGGCCACTTTAGGACTGAACCTGCCTGATGTTTCCTTGCTCCTCCACCTCCTGCGAGAGGAGGGGAAAGGGGGGGAGTGAAAGGAACCTGCCCATAAAGCATCACACACTCTTTCTTTTACTGAATTTAGAGATGCCTCTTATCCACCATGTGGTGGCAGGAACAGAAGGGTCCTAAGCCACTGGCTAAGTGAGTGGCATGTGCAGTGGACTCCCATGTTCCATTAGCCCGTGAGATGTAGCATTGCTGAAGGTTCAGACCCCTGCACCAGGAAGTATGGGTAAGTAGCCTGATGGATGCAGGTGGCCACCTGCCAGGAGCCAGATGGCTGTATCTAAATTGGGCAGAACAGATGACCACAGAGAAGCAGCCTATGGAAACCATAAGCCCAAGCCTGCAAGACCATCTCTTGAGCTGGCATTTAGCTGTGTTATGTCCTGGGTTCTCTAACTTGTCTGCCCTCCATATTATGATGCTGCTGTCGGTAGCTAGTGTGGATTCTGTGCTTGAAGACATCCATTATCTATAATGCTGCTAGAGGAAGATGTTTTGAATAATTAAACAGAAATCCCCTCTTGTTGCTAAGGTGTTCTCGCTCGGTAAATTGTTGCCAGAAAGCAGATTTCTGAAAAATATGGTCATGTTGAGTGTGTATCTAATCCAGCTCGGAACTAGGGCCTGCTCCTTTGGGTGAAGCCGACAAGCTGCTCCTCTGCTCTGTCATCTCTATCTCGGCCACCTGCTGAAGGGGCTACCAATAAACGAAGTCCCGAGTCCCCGAAGGACCTGTCTGTGCTGTCCATTGGTACTCGTCAGGGGGTTTAGGCTTTGCAGCTGCTTCCCGAGAGAAAGACACAATCTCTGGCCTGGCAACTTAGTGTTTCAGATATAAATTGACACTTGGCAGCAAATTGATGGCACAACATAGGCCGGCATTGTTCGAAAGTCTCTCTGTTTTCGGTACCTCAGACCTTAACCAAGCTCTGTATCGTCTGTTTTCCTCTCAGGACTTGCACAGCCTTGCACGGCAAGGGACGTGGACAAAGTCAGATAGTACTGAAAGTGAAAAATTCAGCATTACCTGGACTGTATTGTCCAAGAGAGATTCACGGTTACCCTGTTCAGTGTCCGCTGGGAAGGTAGTAACAAGAAAGTGGGCTTCCTCCCCTGTTGATAGGAGCAATGTTCAGCAATCCATCTCTTAAACCCAAACCAGCGGGGCTGTGATAGGTGAGCAGTCTGTCATGCTGATCTCCTATTGTCCTGGATCCGTTTTATTTTCTTAATGTGTAACACAACCTCCGAATCTGCTTTCCTTTCCCCTTTTCCCACCAGCGGTTTTCAACCTATGGCCCAGACCCTTGGGGGTCCGCAGAGCACACCGACGATTTCCAAAGAGCACCTCCCTTTGAACATTTTTAGGGGTCTGCACAGGAAAAGTGGTTGCAAACAGTGCTTTAGACTATTGAGCAGTTCTTGTAAGCTGAAGCCAGTGCACTTGGTAGTGCTTTTAAATGAACACAAATTTCTGATCAAGTCCAGTTCATTTTAATTAAAAGATGGGCTGATCAGTGACCATTCCAGTTTTGGGCCATATGTATGCTGGTCTGTTCAAATAACCTTTCTCATTCTGTCAGTTTCCAAGACACTTCAGAGCTTGATGGGTCAGAGAAGAGCTTGGAAGTGGTGATTTAATGCTAAATATATGAATAGTTTTCAGAGGGAGGATGTTCTCTTTTTACATATCAACAAAATTATGAATAAGACCTTGAAATCTGAATGTTGCAGGCCCTGAAAAATGCCTGATATGGTAGGAATATCAGCTGTAGAGTTCCTGATGGTATTATTTGGGCTCATTGGACTGCGAATCAAGAGTGTGTGTAGTTACCCATTGGTGCCCCTTTCTTGGCCTTGTATTGTTTCGAGAAGAGGCAGAGAAGGGGAGGGAGAGCTTTAATGTAGGTTTAAAAATTCTTGTATTGGGGATGTCAGCAGCGTTCTCTCTCTCATTTCAAGGGACACTGTCAAGGTGAGTTTGGCCCCAGTTCTATTAATTCCTTTTGATTCCATCAACATCTTTTACTCTTCAAAATTAATTCTAGTAAATGCTGGATAATAAAAGCTCTTACTGCAGGTTAAAGGAGTAACAGCCCCCCTTTTGCTGGTACGGTTGGAATTGCACTTCATGTGTGTGGCTCTTAGATGTAAGTAAAGTTCCTATCCAGTACTGGGGAATCTCTTGGGATAGTGATGGAGAGCACAGATTTATTCACATGCAGGGACTTCTTAAACCAGTGTGCAGTGATTTTAACTCCTTCACTGCCTGATTTTGAAACTGATACTTTGTCACCTGAGGACATTTCCAGTCATCCTGGCATCCCATTAGAAGCTCCTAGTTTAGACTGTCTTCATTCTAAAATCTATTTTTTTTTGCCCACCCTCTCCAAATGCATCTCTTTCTCTCACCCTCCCCCCCCCCCAAATGTGTGTTTTGTTTGGCCTTAAATGTCTCCTACTTGGTCCCTGGTCCAGAGGAGAAGAACTTCATTCAGACGTTCCTGAAGTGATTGACCAATCCAGGGTTTGCTATGAGACGTGGAAAAAAAAAGTTGGTTTCAGTTTTACAAACCTCTTTTGCTGCTCATATCTGTAGAACCTCAGGCCAGCATTCAGACTGGTGCTGTGCACCAGTCCTAGATGAGAACTCCTGTCTGGACTCATTGGACAAAATTCACTTTCCCACTTTAAAACGTTATTTAGGGTCAATAATTCCCAGACACGTGCCGTCAGTAAGTGATCCAGGGCTAAGAACATTTCCTTTATTTTTTAAAAAAGCCCCTTATTCTGTAGAACGTTGTCATTTTAAAAACTAGAGTTTATAGTTTTCTAGTAAATCAGGGAATTCCTAGCCAATGTGCCAGCGTTGTCACCACTGTGCTTCCTACTCTCCTCCTCTACGCTACAGACCACCCTCTTCCTTCACCATTCTGCCATCAGTATTTCCATTGCAGGCAACAACACTGCACTGGCCTGTGAACCATTAACCCAACCTCCTACGCCTTCCTGGTCCAGGCCCGAGATTCCAACACCTTGCCCTCGCTAGAGCCACAGATTTCCTCCTCCATCTACAGAATCAAGATCCTGGTTTGGCCCTTTCACCCTCCCTGTGTTAATGAGAGACTGTTCTCTCCAGATACAGCCTAGAGACCCCCTTTACCCCACATAGCCAGCCTGCAAGCTCCCCAGGCCCCCATGTGGGCTAGGACTCTTGTAGGGTCTCTGGTGTGATGTGGAAGGCTGTTATAATGGGGAGCAGGGGAAGAGGAGAGTGATGCCAGGAGGGGGAGAAGCCTTAACCTAGAATTTGGGAACTGTTGTAGCTTTTAAATTCATGCTGTACAGCGTTGGTGAGGGTTTTGCATGTGTTTTAAGGGAATTATGTTCTCAACCACCGGTCTCTCAACAGGGGTTAGCCTGGGAATGATAGAAAACTTTCAAGGTGTTAAATCTGAGGTTTAAACTTGACAGTGCATTGAAGCCAATTAGTGCTCAGAAATGTCCACGTACCGTGTTTCCCCGAAAATAAGACAGTGTCTTATATTAATTTTTGCTCTCAAAATTACATTACATTATATTACAGTGAGAGGCAAAACTGGAAGTACGTCTTATTTTCGGGGGATGTCTTACTTTCGGGGAAACAGGGTAACTGCAGTGTCTCCTGTTGATGGTGGAACAGGTCCTCCTGACTGTGCCCTTCGGGATCGAACTCTCAAGGCTGATCTATGATGCGGGTTTCACTGGGGCTTTATTTTTGACACACAATGATTCAACTGAATGAACCTTCAACTGCAAAGAGGATTTCTTTCCTGTGTGTCTGAGAGAGAGAGACTGGGGACGCTGGGAGTACAGGAGTAGTATTGGGTGGGGAACTCAGTACTGTAGGTTGGCTTTGTGTTTGTTAGTTTCTGAAATTTCAAACAAACTTTCCCCCTGACCCAGTTCACTGGGCTCTGGTAGATGCTGTGGTTGGTGTGTAGACGGCTCCCAATACAGTAGCTAGGGAGGCTGGACTGCATCACGTGAAGAGATTTGCAAGGGTTCTGTGTGCATGCGTAGTTGATGAGCTGGGCCCATTATTGCTGGAGGAGGGATGAAGAAACGTTCTAATTAGCCAGTGAGACAGCTGAGCCTAAAGTGTTGCTAGGTTACAGAGGAGCACGTTCCTCCCTGTGCATCCCTCCTCCCGGTGGAAGGAAAGCATCAGCTCAGTCCCTGGTGCTGTGCCTGGATCCAAAGGCTGCCTAAGAACTTGGAGAGGGGAGGGAAAAATCCATAAGTGGTGATGTAATGAGGAGCCCGGGGCGGTGGTTGGAGAGGCCAGCGGAGGAAGGAAGTGTGGCCCGTGGCTCTGGCTGCTAGGATGGACCACACTCCAGCGCACTGGAGTCTTGCTAATTAACAGCGGCCACAGCAGTCTGGGTTTCAGGAAGCGGCTGCTGGATTATCAGGGTCAATGGATGGCAGATGAAAAGGAAAAGCTGCAGCCATTTGCAAGCGCTCCTGGGCAGACTGTGCTTGAGAGAGACTCTACAGAGAGCTGCATTGTTGTGATTGAATGTTTTAATGTTCTCTTTCTCTGCCTCCCTCTTTCTCTCTCTCGCTCTCTTCATCTGTCTTTTCTGCAATGATGAGGCAGGCCCCAGCAACACGGAAGGTACACGCCGCTGTCGCCACATGATCATTTGTAACGCTGCTTCTAAACATGTTTTGTTTTGCTTTTTTTGTGGGATATTATGACTGCAGAGCTTTAATGTTGAGTTTCCAGCTCAGTTTTGAGGTGTCTCTGGGGAGACAAGCCGGGTGGGTGGGTGGGTAATGGCAAACCGCTGCCATTGAATTGAATGTGTAGTCTTTCTTTTGAGTTTCTGTTCAAGTCCTTTTTCCATTTCACCTGACAGCCTGATGCTTGTGTTGCATGCAGTGCCTCTGCAGCTCACATCAGAGGCCGGGGGTTAGCGTTACCACTGCTGCTGGAGGAGATTGCTGCTTGCTCTATAAAAGTTGCATGCTAATAATAGTTTTTATTTCTAGTTTCTGGCGGTGCTGGCTAATTGGCTCTCGTTATTTTTTGCCCGTGTTTTAAGAATTTCGAATGATGATTGTTATGTGGATTTCTTGTGTCGAGCAGATATTTTTCTGTAGGTTGCAGTATAGACTGTGATTTTTGTTCTCTGGGTGTCCTTATGTATGTTTTTTAGCATAATCAGGATATGGGAGTTTTAAGTTCTAAAGAGCAATTAGTGAGATCTAGATCTAGTGATCTTCAAGAAATAAATTAAAAATACAAATAGCCTAAAAGCAAATGTACACCTTTCCCTGCCACTTGAATTGTTTTGGCTGCAGCAGTCAGAAGGTATTTTCTTAATTCTATTCCAGCAAATGCACCTTGTGTATGGATCTGGAATCTTAGGCTGACCACATGGAGTGACCGCTTTCCTGCATGGTGATCATTTTAAAAGCTCCTTTAAAATCTCCTTCCAAAAGATAAGTTTTGCAAATGCTAATTCTGTATCGCTCTTGGGAGCAGAACGATAATGGAGTTGTGGCCGAGTCTGGAAACCAAGATCCATAGACATCAGTTTCTGGTGATTTGACGGCTGTTGGGGCCAGTCTGCGTTTCTTCCAGGGAAGTTTTGTATGCAGTTTCCCTATATTAAAACTTCCTTTCCTGGTGGGATTTTTTCCTCGTATGATTGCTCTGTATTTGGATACTTCTGAGGGCGTGAGCAAGCCTGTCATGCACTAGGTCTCCCAGATTCTTGAAGGTGCCGTGTGAAGCTGCTTGTTGTAAGGTATAGCTAGCAATAATGCACAGAACAGAATGTCAAGAATAACCAGCTAGAGAGGAAGCCATGTAACGATGTTAATGGAAAGCTATGCAGGTAGTAACATGCCGTTAAAACGTGCGCTCCCATCCTGCGCTCAGTATGTAACCGGAGACTTCTGGCTGTGTGCTGCTCCCTATGAGGAGAGGCTGAGGGAACTGCAGAAGAGAAGACTGAGGGGAGATTTGATAGCTGCTTTCAACTACCTGAAAGGGGGTTCCAAAGAGGATGGATCTAGACTGTTCTCAGTGGTAGCAGATGACAGAACAAGGAGAAATGGTCTCAAGTTGCAGTGGGGGAGGTTTAGATTGGATATGAGGAAAACCTTTTTCCCTAGGAGGGCGGTGAAGCACTGGAATGGGTTCCCTAGGGAGGTGGTAGAATCTCCTTCCTTAGAGGTTTTTAAGGTCAGGCTAGACAGAGGCCTGGCTGGGATGATTTAGTTGGGGTTGGTCCTGCTTTGAGCAGGGAGTTGGACTAGATACCTCCTGAGGTCCCTTCCAACCATAATATTCTATGATTCCTGTGGTTCAGGAGCCCCGGCTTTGGGCTTGTGTCAACTTACCAGGAGCCCACTGACCACCCCTAAAGGTCTTAAAATGAAGAGTCTTGCAGCTGCCCTCAAGTCAATATACGGGTGCAGCGCACTCCTACAGCCGCCAGCAGAGAACACTGCTCTCTTGATCCAAATTGAGACCATTCTACTCCAGATGGAGGTGTGTGTGGGACCAGTAGGGCCTGGGGCTGCACCTTGTATTGAGGAGGGGGACAGGGCAAGGCTGACTTCCTGGGCCGTGCTTTGCTCTTCTAGATGTTGGTAGCTTCTGCATGCTGGCAGCGAAGCTTTCCCAGCCTGTGTGTTTCTATTTTGGGTCCCAGATATTTCTCTCCCTATTGAATGCGGAACTTGTGGAGGAACAAAGGTTACAGAATGGCATCAAATATTTATTTGCATTATGCAGCACAGTTCAGAGCCACTGACTAATGAAATATTAATGGCTGGAATACTCGATACAGAGCTTTCTGAGGTGGTCCCAAAGTCCTTCATTGGGCTGTAACTGGTAAAGTTGGCAGCCCTGTTCTTCTGGAACCTCAGAAAGCTCAGGTAGCAGACATAGCTGTAGGACAGAGGTTCCCAAACATTTCATAGCAGTGGGTCGCTTCTTACTAGAGTACTACCATCTCTTCCGTTCGTGGTCATGCGGACCACCTCCCCTTCCACTGGCAATAACATCACTACCCTGGGGTACCTGCAACAATTGCTTACATGGGAAATGAGTATTGGGAATGTACAGGGCATATGGCCAGCTGGATTTGAGAGGACTTTATTGGCTGGCAATGAGCTAGCAGACTGGAGGTGACCAGCTGGCTGTTTCGGGTTGGGTTGGAGTGTGGGCTCTCCGCCTAGGGAGCTGAATGGGCCTGAGAGCCCAACCTGCAATGGCCCTGCCGCTAATTTTAGCATGCTAGCTCTAGTCCAGTGGTTCTCAAACGATTGCAGTGGCGACCCTTTTCACCTAGCTAGCCTCTGAATGCAACCCCCGCAAACTGAAAACACTTGTTTATACAGTCGACTCTCGAGTATCCAGGATTGGATTAACCAGTATGTCAAAAAATATACACAACTCGCAGGGCCGGCTCTGGCTTTGCTGCCGCCCCAAGCACACACACACAAAAAACCCCTACCAGGGTGCAGGACAACCAGTGAACCAACAGCCCCTTTCTCCCAGCACAGGATGGCTGGTGAATCAACCCCCACTCCCCATATTTCCTATAGATGGTGATTATCCAGGATTTTATTAACCAGAATTATTTTTTCCCTATCATCCTGGATAATCGAGGGTCTACTGTATATTTAACACCATTCGAAATGCTGAAGGCAAAGCGAGGTTTGGGGTGGAGGCTGACAGCTCACAAGCTCCCATGTAATAACCTTGCGACCCCCTGAGGGGTCCCAACCCCCCGTTTGAGAACCCCTGCTCTAGTCCCACTGGTGTCAGTCTTTCTGCCTGGGCTGCAGTGTAGACATACCCTGGGGCTCTGGAACACCTACCAAAGGGAGAGAAGTTTCGATTGTATTTCTATAACATTCATTAGAAGAAACGAGCAGTGTTATACAGGGGACACACAGCAGATCTGCCAAGCCAGCATCAAGACCAGTCTGGTCTACATCCTGATGAGATCAGTGAGCCATTATTATGACCTTCATTTGCAAATGAGCCGTTCTCCCAGTGAATCTTATAGCTGACACCTCGGGCTGTGTCATCTTTACAAGCGAGTTTAGTAGGCTGAGACCAACTGATGACCTTCCAACCTTAAACTAGGTCTCATAACATGGGGGGAAACCACACAAGGATTAAAAATGCTATTGCCCGCTCCTTAGTTAGCGCTGTCAGGAGACAGGTTCTGTTAGGATTCTGTATGGCTTCATCTAGGAAAGATGCTCTCCATTTCCTTTGTGCCCCAGAAGTGACCATTTCAAGATTGGTTGATCTGACATGCTGGTGTATCTTTCAGGGGGCTTCATTAACGCCCTCGGGGGTATTTATTGGTCATATAAATCCCTCTGTTGGAACAGGCAGTGCTAACGTATTTCTGGACTCTACAAAGATGGTTATCAGTTTAAAATATTCCAGCCCTTGGCTACTAATTGTTGTCAAGTACCAAGAACTCCTTATATCTGCTTCTTATAAGCCAAGAGGCCCATTCAGCTAACATTTCCATTGTTGGCTCTGGCTTTTTTGCTGCTAACCATTCCATAATAGGACAGTAGGAGCCATGTTGGAAGCAATATTTCTCTGACAATAGAGACTTTGTTGAGTTCTTCTTTAACATGCTGTAGTGGCAGCCAGTGCTTGGCAAAGAATGAAACACTGGAACATGCCTGAGTTGCTAAATCCCCGAGAAGAGGATTTCTCAGAGCACGGCCGCTTTATGGAAGCTCTTCTACAGTCTTCCCCCTTGGGGGGGGGGGGCAGAGTTAACAGATAGTTGCATCAGGCTTTCAAAGATTCAGTCCACAGAATGGGTTTTCATGTGGATATTTTGAGGAACTCTTGACTTTTCCAGAGCACTCTGGAAGACCTGACACTGCCAGTCCTCAACACAAAATTCTTCTCCAGGTTTTTTAGCTTCTACTGCTTGGTGGGGATGCTTTTCTGATGAGTGTTTTTCAAAGTAAGAAAACTGCTCTGGAGGATGTAAATCTTTCACGTCTATGTTAAAAGTAGCAGCTACCCAGAGTTAGACTCTCTGGGAAGTTTTCTTCTGGCATTGTGAGCTAAATAGGCTTTATCCCCAAAGGATGTGCCACATATCAGGTGTTCAAATTATACTGTGTCCCTTAGACTACTCTGTGCAATTCTGATATATAAAGGAAGAGGGATTGCCAGAAGCCATGTATTACCTGCTTTATCAAAGTCTTACATGTCAATGAGACCACCCCCCTCAGGTAAAGATGTGGACCGTTGCCTCGCTTAAACTCTGAAGCTTTGTCTTCCCATCTCTCACATACAGACCAGCTGTTTTACAGGGCCTTGCCTTGGCCAGTGAGTCTGTGATTGTAGCAGCCAAATAGTTGCCAGTGGTTCTTCATGCGATTAAAGGCCTCGTTTCTAGTGCCACCCAATGGGAGAAGAGCATGAGGGCTGGTTTCTTTTGACCCGCTCTGGTCCCGCTGACCTTAAGACTTCCTAGTGCATTGAAAGCAGAATGTAATGGGCTTTCTTGTGCCCCGGTGATGCTGGGTAGGCCGTGAAGTGACACAGAACAGAAGCTCCGACTGTACGGGTAGCTCTTTTCCTTGTCTGATTAGCTCCCAGTAATGGGAGTGACACGGGCGGGGAGTAGATCCCTTCATGCTTTCCCTGCTCCACACTGGCTGAAGAAAGCTGCTCCAAGGTCACTCCTACCTGGGGTCTCGATTGCTGTTAAATCTTTGTTGACGAGGCACCACATAATGGGATAGTCCGTGTGTTGTAACCGCACAGAAGGAGGTACACAGTGTGAAAAATTCTTTGGTTGTCATAATCTTGTATCAGCTTCCTTGCTACAGAGGACAGGTGCATTCTGCTGAATGGGCACCTGATAACAGGACACATTTTATTCTTCAGAGCCAAAGGGGAAATGGCAGTGCTGCCTTGAAAACGCCTCCGGGCTTGAGGTGAAGCTTCTCGAAATGCAAAGCGGATGGTGCTGTAACTGAAGGAGTGAGACGCCTCTGGCTCCTGCTTCTCTCTGGGCGGCTAGGGACACTTGAGCTTCAGTCACCTCGGCTAGGAAAAGGGGGTGTGAGAGTGAAATCCAGACTCCTGCCAGTGGAACCCTGGCCAGTACAACAGCAACTCCGCAGGGCGTTTCTCCGGCTAAGCCCCGGGAGCCCACACTTGGCCTTTCTGAGATTTCTCCAGGAGTCCGCTAGGTGGATGAGGTTGTGGATGCCCCGAGGGCTGCTGGAAGGGCAGCTGGTCTCAGCATGCAGGGCCTCTCCGTTGTCCAAGTAGTCAGGCTTCCTGTCTGGTGAGGGAGGACTTCCCGCTGGGGAGATCTTTGCGGTCCTGTGTCTGCATGTTAAAGATGGGGTGGCCATGGCAGAACTTCAGTGTTTTCAGTGCCAAGAACAGATTTTTCTAGCCTGGGTGTGAGGTGAGCCATATCTGGGCTCTGTTTCATCTGGGACTGTCATGGGAGCATGGGGGAATGAGCATGGAGACCTGATGCTATGCACACTAACTGCGGTAATGTCTTTTTGTTTCCTTTACCTTGTTCTTTGCTGCATCTGCTGCTGCTGCCGCTGCTGTCTATGTATCTCTGTTCCTGTCTTTCCCTGTATGAATGTCTCTCCTACTCTGCCTTCTACTCCTGTTGCCCTCCAGACCACCACCAGGCGGCCCAAGGTGAGAACCAACAGCTGTGGTCAGTGGGCATGGATCATTACTTGAGTGCTAAACTCCATTGTCTGTTTCCTGTAGCCCTTCGTCCCTTTGTGGAACCTGGGAAAGCTCTACAGATAGAGATGCTTCCCTGGGATGAACCTGCAAGGGTGAAATTGTCATCAAAGCTGTTACTCTCTGCTGAACTAATCTAATGAATTTGAGTATAAAAATGCCGTGGTGCTCCTATTTCCACGTTCTGGCCAAAGCTCCCCTCGCGGTGTCCCTGTGGTAACGTTGTACCTTGGCTCTCACTGGCTGATGTTCGTTACCTACCGTACGGGGTACTTGGCCGCAGGGGACTTGAGGTTGGTTGTGGGGGAAGGAGTTCTGAGTAGTCTCTTTGAAGAAGACAATGATAAAGTCATCCAGGATTTCATAAGGCTGTGGAGAGAGCCTGCGGTGTGTAACAGTATCTGCTGCTAGCAGTGCAGAGGAGAACAGGGTTGGGGGAGACTACAGCTTGGACACATCCTCCAAAAGCCGTGGCTATATGCTGATTGTAAATGGCAAACACTTACCTGGATTGCAGTGTTGGTGGAGCCATGTTGGTCCCAAGATAGGAGAGAGATGAGGTGGTGTCTTTTATTGGACTGACTTGTGCTGTCATGCTGCACAGAGCTCTTCAGCTGACCTCAGAAGAGCTCTGGGTAGCTCAAAAGCTTCTTTCACCAACTGAAATTGGTCAGTGAAAGATGTTACCTCATCCACCTCGTCTCTCTAAACAGTTCCATTTCCTGAGGTGGGGGCTCTGATCATGTCTTTGATTTCACTGGGTTGCGTGGGTAACTCCAGTCAGGGGAGATGTATTTGTTTGTTCAAAGATGCTGTTCCACATATAGGCTCCCAGTCAGTGCTCTGACAATATTAGAAATCTTCAGTCATTGCCCCATGGAAGTGTGTGTTCATACTGCAGGGGCACTCAGAGACCCCAGTGTGACCTGGGGTCCCACCAAACTAGGTGTGGCACAGATGTGTGTACTGTACACATTTCCTGCCTTCAAGAGTTGACAGTCCAGCCAAGAACAGACTGCTGCTACCACCAAAAGTAAATCAATTACGCACACACGCATGTGCACACACACACACACTCACTCACTCCAATAGTAAATAAAATCCTCCCCCTCGGACGTCCCCTCCCAGATGCCTGGGAGAAGTGATGGGCTTCGCTGTGTGCCCAGAGGTGATGTTTCTGCTCTAGGGGATCAAGAAGAGAGGCCAGTTTGAGTCACACAGCCTTTGTACCTTGCTAGCAGCGTACTCTTGCTTACCGCCAGAGGGCCCCCACCTGAATGCCTGGGCTGATTGCGGCTCTGGTCATGTGGCACAAGGGGGAGAGGCGGCTGCTTGGAGTAATTCTGGGACAGACCATTTAGGATGTGAAGTTTGAGCCACCAATGCCAGGGGAGAAAATTCACTAAACCTGGCGGACTCTAGCACGCCCTGACAGCGCAGTGGCTGGTCCATTAGAAATCCATGTCCGAGAGATGTTGAAGGTGAGCACTAGTCAGCACTTCCTGAGACACTTACTGCTCTTTTCTAGACTCCAGATTCCCTTCATCTCGTCACCTGTATTGCAGCCCTTTTGCGCCCCACTGCTGGGAGCTCCAGCCAGTCCAGAGAACAGCTGCTAGGCCCCTTTTCACAGCGTGGTGTCTGTTGTTAACGTGCCTATTACGGTCCTCGTAGCCTTACTTCATTCTAGAGCATGGCTCTTCCTGGGGACCCCGCCCCTTCTAGCTGAAGTCAGAATTTACCATGTATGGTGGCTGTATGTTTAAAAGGAAAACTACCAACTTCCATGTTGTCATTACGTTCAAGACAAAGAACAGAGAGACGTTAACTCCCAGGGAGCCAGAGTGAAATCTGCAAGGGTATGGCGAAGAAACCAGATTAAAACGGCAAAATTAAACAATTCAGACTTAAAATTGAGAATCTCCAAGTACCCAGGACCAGCTGTTTGCTAAATTCTGAATAATACATCGAATTAAAGTGCAGAAAATGCAAATATGCAAATTCCATTTACAAATGACTGGCTTTGGAGGCTTTTGGGGGCACTCTTGCTTGAAGTTTGTCAGACTTAGGAGTACCCATTATTTGGTTCCATCCAAAGCTATATTGGACCCAGGCTGGGTGATTTGACACAGGTTTGCTGGTCTGTTTGTCACAAGTGTCAGGCTTTCTCTTCTACTGCCAGCTCCCCCACAAATGAACCTCCATCATTTGTTAGACATTAGCAGACTCCTCACTGCTGCTGCATTTGTTGTCACTGCTGGGATCTGTCCTCTCTAGTCCCCTACAATTCATAGGTTGTAAGGCCGGCAGGAACCACTGTGATCATCTCTAGTCCGACCTCCTGCAAACCACAGGCCAGAAACCAGCCCCAAAATCATTCCTGGAGTGGAGCTTTTAGAAAAACAGCCAGTCTTGGTTTTAAGTGTCAGTGACCGCGAATTCACCATGACCCTCAGTAAATTGTTCCAATGGCTAATTACTTTCATCATTAAAGAGGTACATCATATCTCCCCTCTGAGGTTGTCTAGCTTTGACTTCCAGCCATTGGATCATGTTAGACCTTCCTCTGCTCCCATTATTCCTCCATGTAGGTACTTACAGGCTGGGATCAGATCACCCTTCAACCTCTCTTTGTTCAGCAAATAGACTGAGCTCTTAGGGCTTGGTTAGACTGGCGCTTTATAGCGCTAAAACCTTCCAGGAGCGCTATAACTCTCTAACCTTACACACTGTCAAGGCACATTTTGCGCAAAAAGTCTCTGTTTAAAGCGCAACTATAAAACCACCTCTCCGAGGGTGATAAGGGCTTTTGCGTATTCCCTGTAGCGTGTTCGGGCCAGTGTAATCAGTCATTCCATGATAAGGGATCTCTGGCATGCCTCCGAGCCATTTAATGCAATTAACAAGCCATTAAAGGCAAATGACGTCTAAGTGTTGTTTTGAAAATGGGAGGGAGAATGCGGAAGTACCTTTTCAGTTTCTCTCTTACAACTCACAGCAAATAACCACTGGAAATGCTGACGGGCGGAGCTGTGTGACTTAAATACAGAGCCTGTCAGTTTTCTCTAAGGAAAAGTCACTGACAGCCTGAAGTTCCCTCCCTACGCACACGTTCCCCATTCCCCCTAACCCCCCTCGTTTCAAAAGCACGTTGCACCCAGCTGAATGCTGGGATAGCTGCCCAGAATGCACCACTCCCTGTGCCGCAACAACTGCCGCAAATGTGGCCACGCCAAGACATCCTATAGCGCAATACCTATTGCGGTATATGGGTACCGCTACAACCAAAAGCGCTATAATCCGGTAAGTGTAACCTTACCCTAAGACTATCCCCACAAGGCAGGTTTTTAACCCGTCAGTCCGTCTCATGGCTTTTCTCTGACCCCTCTCTAATTTATCAGCATCCGTCTTGACTTGTGGGCACCAGACGTGGGCACAGGATCCCAGCGCCAGCTCCCTCGCCCAGAGCAGTGCTAGCTCTGCAGGGCTCACAGTAATAGAGGATACACAGTGTTCTCCCTTCATCTCAGCAGAGCGGACTCGCAGTGTGGCGTGGATCTGCCGGGCCAGCACCGGCCCATTTTTACAATTCCCTTGCCCACTGTTACTACCCTCTACCTGGTGGAGCAAAATGTGTCTTGCCCTCAACCTTGCCAGAAGCCCTTTTCTGAAGGTACCAGGTCTGCTTATTGGGGACTGCGCTTATGGCCAGACCAGGCCCTTGCAGGTAAGTAGAATCCTGCACAGCGCCTGCATGTTCCAGGCTCCTCAGCAAGTCCTTAGGTTCTGCAGTAATTACACCCTGCAGGGCTTCACTCCCCAGGCTCGTCTGTGTTGGAACCAGCCCTGGGAGTCTCAGCCACAATAATTGGTATTGGTGCTCTGTCCCAGGAAGGCTTGGTTTAGGAATAACATGGAAGCAATGACCCGACTGACAGGTGGAGACGGGGTGAGTGATGGCAGATCCCTCCCTGTTCTCACTCTCTTCCCCTTGACAATGTTGTTTTGCAGCCTACCCGGACTCCCAACTCTGCAGCCTCCAGCGGTACAGCTGGGCCCTCTGGCTCCGCTTCCGCCTCAGGGGGCGAGATGAGTAGCAGTGAGCCCAGCACACCTGCTCAGACGCCTCTGGCTGCGCCGCTCATCCCGACTCCTTCCCTGACCTCGCCGGTGGCAGCTCCTTCAGCTCCCTCCCCCACGAAGGTAAAACAATGCAATGCATGGAGGGGGGGACCTTCACTGTCCGATTGCTCTACCAGAGTGGGGAGGGGGAGAGTCCGCTAAGGGAGGAGGGGAGTGCTGAAAGGCAAGAGAACAGCAGCCATTTATCAGCCCACCCTACGCCATGCTCCAACAAAAACGGCCAGGGAGTGTGCTTGTGTTCCGTCTCCGTACAGCACTCGTGTGACTGCACCTGGAGTCTCCCGTTCGCTCTGCGCACCATGCTACCACCGACTGAGAGCAATGCAGAGAAGAGCTGCAGAAGCAATCCGTGGATTGTCTTCGGAGATGAATATGTCTAGCGTGGCTAAGAGTAGACCAAAGGCAGATGTGGGGTGAAACCCCTAGGCTGGGAAGGAGTTCAGGGTGGTGAGAATACCACTGCTTAGCTCCTCACTCTGCAAAAATTAACCCTTCCAGCATCTTGTGAGACTGGAATATGGCGCTGTCTCATTCTAGAGATGAGGAAACTGAGGCACAGTGATGAAGGTCACACAAATTGGAGCTGGGAGTTGGGACTGGACCCTTGGCTCTCAACTCTGTCCCATGGCTGACACTTCAGGTCTCTGGGGTGGGGAAAGTCAAAAGGGTGTCTTGTTTTGCCTGAATATCAAGACTGATCTCCTGACCTTGAGAGGGTGCTGGGCTGAGGAATATTCTCCCCCAGGGAAGGTGGAGAGGCCCCACTCTCTGGGACGGGACAATCTGCTAAGGAATATCCCATGGGGAACAACCTGCCCTGGCTTGGAGGTGGGCTGGGTGATTTAATGGGTGTTTGATGGCTTATAATTACTATCTAGGCCAATTTTGTTCTTTAAAATAGTTTTTCATTACTTCCCTCCTGCACCTTCTTAATTAGTTGAATTTCAAGCTTATGAAAGATTTAGGACAGGAGAGCAAAGAAGTAATAGCACAAGACATGAAAAAGCATTTGAGGTTTAGTATCAGAGGGGTAGTCGTGTTAGTCTGGATCTGCAAAAGCGACAGTCTTGTAGCACCTTCTAGACTAACAGATCTTAGGGATCATGAGCTTTCGTGGGCTGAGACCCACTTCATCAGATGAATGGTGTGTGTTCATTTGAGGTTGGGTGTGAAGTCGTAAGCTGGAAAAAGCACCACCCAGTGGAGGGAAAAGGCATTCCAGTCTCATTTAGTTCGGGGTTCATCTTCAGTTACACCTGTGCCTGGCACCTGCTCACTTGCTAGCGTTGTTCCTGGTGCCTGTGTTCTCAGCTGAGAACACAGAAGAAAAAACCTCTGGTACTGGACAACACTTAGTGCCTCGTCAGTTCCACTGTTAGCTCTGTAGAGTCCGTCAGTTTGTGCTGTTCGTGTGGGTTTCCACACAGCAGCAGGGGGGAGACGTGAAAAGAGGAAAATGTGATTGGAAAACTCACTAGGTGGTGGTGGGGTGGTTGGGAGCAGGTGTAGGACCCCAGACTTGTTGCAGCTATTTAAAAACGTGGACCAGACTTCAAATGGATGGGGGCCCCGTTTCAATCAAGAGCGAGTGCCAGTGTTGTAGCTGCAAAGAATCTGCCGAAACACCTGCCGGTATCTTCTGCTGTCAGCATGCCGAGCACATAGGGCAGGTGACGGCCTGCTCACGAACATTTGTGCAGGGGAGAAGGTTTTGCCCAGTCAGCAAGGCACAGAGCACCCACAGATCTCAGTGAAGTCACTTGGAAGCGCAGGTACTCAGCACCGTTGAAGGCCAGGCCATCCCTCAGCACATCGAGAAGTATTAACCGTGTGCCGTGGGTGAAATGAAACTCCACGAGACTCAGAAATGATACAGGCCTTGGAAATGGAAGAAGATTGTGAGTGAAGTTATTCTGAGAGGCCTTTAATGCTGCTGCTATTGGAAAAGGGTTGACTGAATTCTAAGGACTGGGTCAGACTTGCAAGGTTTTCTTGCCCGTGCATTAAATGAGAGGGATTTGGAGAAATCCATTGTCACATGACATCTCTACTTCTCAGAGTAACCACCCACTTTTCCCCTGGCTGTGCAGGAGGAGGAGAACCTGCGTTCTCAAGTCCGAGACTTGGAGGAGAAGCTGGAGACTCTGAAGATGAAGCGAAATGAAGACAAAGCCAAGCTGAAAGAGCTGGAGAAATACAAGATCCAGTTGGAGCAGGTGCAGGAGTGGAAGAGCAAAATGCAGGAACAACAGGCTGACCTCCAGAAACGTCTAAAGGAGGCCAAAAAGGTGAGCATCGTCTGGCGGGCGTGTGGGGGAAGCCACGTTAATGGCACGTCCAGGGAACCAGTACGCGCAGGGCTATTGTTGGAAATCAGATTGGGGAGTTTTCCTTATTTTTTGATACATCCAACCTAAGTTACATCAATGTTCATCCACTACAGTCATTGAATGGGTTTTACACATCACACTATGTGAATTGTCAGCCGTCTGGGTCCTCCCCAGGAGATCTTACACCCATTTAACTGCCAGTGCGGGGCATTGTGGGATGGGTTCTGAAAGGCAGCAGCAGTTGGTGTAAGTAGCACACTGTGTACACTGACAATGTGTCAACCTAACTGCATCGACTGCACCTCCGCGTAGTAAGTCAGTGTAGTGGCTCACATAGGTGGGAGCGACAGTTTAATGTAGACACAGAGGGCTGGTCTTCACTACCCGCCGGATCAGCGGGTAGCGATCGATCTTTTGGCGATCGATTTCTCGCGTCTTGTGAAGACGCGATAAATCGATCGCCCGCGGCGCCCCCGTCGACTCTGGAACTCCAGCTCGCCGGGAGGCGCAAGCTGCAGTTGACGGGGGAGCACGCCGCTGACTGCCGCCGCCATGAGCACGGCAGGTAAGTCGGCTGCAGATACGCAAACTTGAGCTACGTGATTCACCTAGCTGAAGTTGCGTATCTGCCGTCGATCCCCCCCGGTAGTGAAGACCAGCCCTTAGAGTTAGGTCCACATAAGACAGTTTACTTCAACCTAACTCTATAGTGTAGACCAGGCCGGAGTCTGGCGGTGTTACTGGACCTGTTCCCAAGTGGGGTGGGAGGAATCCTGTGTTACTATTCCTGGGTGGAGGTGGGAGGGGTTGGAAGTGCAGTTGTTGGGGTGAGTGGGGAGGTGGATCAGAAATAAGACTGTTTATGGCAGTGGCCTTTTCCCCAGCACGCCCGGTAAGCATTTACTGACGGGGGCCTGACTCCATGCAGTCCCCTGGACTGAGGAACGCTGTCACAGCCAGGAGGATCCTGTTAGTACCGGGTCTGAGTAATGCCCCGTCCTGTCAGGCTTCCCTCTCACGGTGTCCTCGCCCTGTTTCTGCCTGACTGCAGGAAGCCAAAGACGCATTGGAAGCCAAGGAGTATTACATGGAGGAGATGGCTGATACGGCTGATGCTATCGAGATGGCCACTCTGGACAAGGAGATGGCGGAAGAACGGGCCGAATCCCTGCAGCAGGAGGTGGATTCCCTGAAGGAGAAGGTGGAATATCTCACGATGGACCTGGAAATCCTGAAACACGAGATAGAAGAGAAAGGTGAGGGGGGCGGGGACCACCCCTGGTGAAATGGTCTGGCAGGTGGGGGGGGGGTAAATCTACGTGTGGGGGAGATCGGATTGTTGTGATGAGTGCAGCATTAATACCAAGTGACACTGAGACATCCTGCACCCCTTGGCGTCCGTGGGAACCTTGCCCTGGAGGAGTTCATCGCCATTGATGAAATCAACAGGAATAAGACACTAGGACCAGAGGAGATTAACCCGATAGCTCCAGAGGCAATCCCGGCAATTAGAGACTGGTCTGGTGAGCCTGACTTCAGTACCAGGCAAATGGGTCGAAATGCTAATGAAGAAGAGACTCAACAGATGCAGAGATGAACACGATTTGTTGGGGAAAGTCACCCTGGATTTTGTAGACGGGACTCCTGGCTCTCCAGGCTATTCGAGTTCTTTGAGGGGGTCAGCAAACTTGGACAAGGGGGATCCAGAGACTATACTGTACTTGGACTTTCAGAAAGCTTTTGACCGGACCAAAGGCTCTTAAGCAAAGTAAGCTGTCCTGGGATAAGGGGGAAGGTCCTCTCGTGGATCAGTCACTGGTTGAAAGCTAGGAATAAATGACCAGGTTTCACAGTGGAGAGGTAAATGACGGGGTTCCGCAAGGATCTGTGCTGGGATCAAGGTTACTCAACATATTCATAAGTGATCTGGGAAAAGGGATGGACAGGTGGCAAAGTTTGCAGATGATGCAAAATAACTCAGTACAGTTCAGTCCAGAGCGGACTTCAAAGAGTTACAAAGGGAACTCCCAGAACTGGGTGTCTGGCAATGAAATGGCAGATGAAATTCCATGTTGCTGAATGCAAAGTGATGCACCTTGGAAAACATCCCCGCTATACGCTGGAAACGCTGGGGTTTAAATTAGTTGTTTCTACTTAAGAAAGGGCTCTTGGAGTCATCGTGGATAGTTCTGCTGAACGTGCAGCGGCACAGAATGCTAGGAACCATTCGGAAACGGGTTGATAATGAGACAGAGAAGATCCCAGTGCCCCTGTATAAATTCTTGGTGCACCCACAGCTGGAATACTGGATGCAGTTCTGCTTCTCCCACCGCCAAAAAAAGGACTGGAAAAAGTACCGAAAAGGGCAACAAAAATGAGGAGGGGTATGGAACAGCTTCCATATTAGCAGAGATTAAAAAGATTGCAACTGTTCATCTTAGAGAAGAGACAACTAAAGGTGGATCTGCTCAAGGCCTATAAAATCATGACTGGTGTGGAGTGTCATTTACCCCTTCACATAACACAAGAACTAGGGGGTCACCCAATGAAATGATTGGGCAGCAGGTTTGAAACAAACTGAAGCATTTCTTCACACAATGCACAGTTAACCTGTGGAACTCTTTGCCAGAGGATGTTGTGAAGGGCAAGACTATAACGGTTCGAAAAAGAACTAGAGACGTTCCTGGAGGATGGTCCATCAATGGCTATTAGCCAAGATGGTTAGGGAGGCAACCCCATGCCTTGGGTGTCCCTAGCCTCCGTTTTCCTGCAGCTGGGAATGGCGACAGGGGATGGATCACTTGGGGAGTCCCTGTTCTGTTCATTCCCTCCGGGGCACCTGGCACTGGCCATTGTCGGTAGACAGGACACTGGGCTAGATGGACCTTTGTTCTGACCCAGTCTGGCCATTCTGATGTTAGGATTTGCCCCTGTGGGATTGCTGTGATCGCTCCTTGGACATCCAGCTAAACGCTTTGTCCTTTGCATGCAGTCCCCTTACCTGGCTTTGCAGCACTGGCCAGTAGGAAGTGGTAGGGCCCAGACTTCAAGATGGGTCGGTAGGAAGCAGCAACTCGCCATGTCCCGTCACCTCTGAGTGTGCGTAGGAGTCTGGCTGGGGGGTACAGGTCTCTGACTAGGGAGCCTAGCGGCCATTTTAGCTCACTGCCCCTTGCCCGCACAGGGGATGCCCGCTCCTGGGACAAGTTGTTTGTGCTGCAGTGCGCGGGGTCTGCTCATTTTGCTGATTTCAGACCAGCTGCTCAGCTCCTCTCCGGACAGGACGTCGACCCCAAAACTCAAACAGCCTCACGTGTTCCGAATGGGCTTCCTAGCCAAGGCAGATTTAAAAATACACAGAAGTGAGCAGCCATTGACTATCAACAGCATGAGCCGCGTTCCTGCCCGAGGGACTGCCGAGTGGTCGCCTGAGAGCCCCAGGGCTCTGCTCAGCTGGACAGAACCTGCATCTGCCAAAGGAGCAGCAGTGTGAGGAGACAGCAGATGGATGCACCGCGGGGGCTGGGAGAGATGGACAGATTGCAGGGGATGTGGGATCTTTGGTGGGGCGGATGGAGGAGGAGAATGGAGGGTGGGAGGGTGGCTACTGGGCTCACATTGTCTGCAGCCAGGTAAGTACAAGAACCCTGGGGCTAGAGCATCATCTAGTCTAACCCCTAGAGCACAGCTCTGCTTTAGGCACCTCAGTCTGACCTGCAGCACAGCAGTTCTAGCCAGGCAGCTCCCCCGAGCTGAGCTTGCAGATTGTGCCATACCAGGCAGTACGAGTCCCCGGCCCCTAATCGACTTCCCTGAGTTCACACCCTCGTATCACTTGACGGTCAGCACTGCTCTGCTGAGGCGGTGATAGGCTGGTGGGTTAACCCCTGTGCGGTGTCCTCCCCACTCCCAGGGTTAAAATCTTCCTTGCTCTTGAGAGAACTGCCTCTGGATAACAGCTGACTTTCCTGCAAATGCTGCTTCTCCCTTTCTCCAGGCTCGGATGGGGCTGCATCCAGCTACCAGGTCAAACAGCTAGAAGAGCAAAACGCCAGGCTCAAGGAAGCTCTTGTCAGGTATAACCCTCCCTCCCTATTAAATCTCCTCCTCCGGCTATCGCCTCTGCAGATCCTCACTGCAAACTCCCATGCCCTGCCGCCTGGCAACAAAACCTGCCTCGAAGCGGTGAGCCATGGACCTCTCTTCTGGAGCCAGGATATTAACCCCTAGTCTCCCACAGACACCCCCTTCCAAATGCCCTTCAGTCCCTCTCGAACTCTGGGCACAGTGGGGTAGGTTACTGTGGGTCTTCAGAGAATGTGAGATGCTGCAGAAAGCAACCAGCTAGGAGCACGCTGCGTCAGTACAGTAGCCGGTTGAGAAGGTGCGTGTTTGCTGAGGTGACCAGATTAGGATGGCTTCTGGCAGTGTCCTGCACACCTCCTGGTCAGGTGTCCACTGAACTGCTTCGCACTGTGAAAGGGATGTTGCATCTCTCTGTAGCCCCAATGGGGACAACCTCTGAGTGTCCTAGGAGAGAGCCTCCCCCGTGTGTTCCCACCAATATACCTATTCTAGTTGTCTTGGACTAGCCTCTTCGGGTCACAGCCCTAGAGTCTGATCTGCCGTGTTCCCATGAAAAGTGAAGTTACAAGCCATATCCAGGGGCTGAAACATCTCTGTTCTGAGGGACTGTGCACTGGTGTCTTGTTGGAGAGTCTCTTTACCACGGAATGGAAATCGGAGCCTGCTCAGGGTACAGTGAACTCAGCACGGCTGTCCTGGGTGGGATGGTCCTGCTAGGGAACGGACAGGTGTCCTAGGTGACGCGGGTGGGCTCCCAAGTCCTGAGGAAGGCTGTGATCCCAGTCCCTGGGTCTCTTTCCCTTTGCTCCACTTCAGGATGCGGGATCTGTCTGCATCAGAGAAGCAGGAGCACGTGAAGCTTCAGAAGCACATGGAGAAGAAGAATTCAGAGCTGGAGAGCTTGCGTCAGCAGAGGGAGAAGCTTCAGGAGGAGGTGAAGCAGGCAGAGAGAACCATTGATGAGCTGAAAGAGCAGGTGAGTCAGCCCCAGGGCGCTTTGGGGCTTCAAGGAGGGTCAGGGAAGCACTGCCAGGCACATTGGTGTCTCCTGGGAACTGTTGGCTGTGGGGAACAACCCAGGAGACCGTGAAGGAGTCCCCGGGGATCCTGCTAGAATCTGCCCTTCTCCAGCACTGGAGCGGTGCCGGACTCTGCTGTAGTTTGCTTGGCTGGAGGGTGGCTTTCTTAAATGTAAGAGACCCTTTGCACTGGCATCTTAGAAACCGTTCCAAAGGAGAGTCTAACTGGTGTCTAATTACCTCTGGAATTCGCTGCCACCTAAACATGTTTGTCTTTGCATGGCGCAGTCAGGAGGACGGGCGAGTCTCCGTCATGCAGGGGTTCTAGTGAATTTGTGAGGCCCCCGGGAAAGGTTCCTTATCACTACAGTGCAGTGTGCTCCCCTTTGCATGTTACGGGCTCCCTAGACGCTGTCACTGAATGTCTGCCGCAGAAGAAGGAGGCCACATAGTACGGAAGCTCTAGCATGATCCTGGCTCGGTAGGAGAGGGGTAATTATCACTGGCACCGCTTGATAATATGCAAAGGGAGAAATCCTAAATCCTCTCTCTTCAGATGTAAAGAGAGTGAGCTCCCAGTTCACCTCTGATCAATCTGACCATAGCCGTGCAGAGCACAGAGCTTTGGAGAAGCTGGGCTCAGGTCTGGCAAAGCAGTAGAAGACAGGTTTCATGGAGGTGTTTTAAACTGGAGGTTGTGCATAACAGTACGCTCAGAATTAGTGTCAGGATCGTCCAGGTTCTGTAGCCACTGTGGCTGTGAGAACTGAAGCCAGGAGTCTCCTCGCCCTGCTGGGACATTGCGTGTTCCTCTCGAGCAGTGGTGGACAACCTGTGGTCCGGAGCCATCCGCCGGCGGGCCACGAGACCATTTAACATTGACTGTCCCAGGCACGGCCGCCCACAGCTCCCAGTGGCCGCGGTTCACCGTTCCCAGCCAATGAAGTAGTGCGGGCTGCAGGGACTGGGTGACACGGCAGTAAAATGGCAGATGAAATTCAGTGTTGATAAATGCAAAGTAATGCCCATTGGAAAACATAGTTCCAGCTCTACATACTGTGCCAAGCTCCAAGTCTGTACTTGCGGGTCCTGCGTTTCCTGTCGGATTTCACTAGCCTCAGAGGCTCACTGTGACCCTCCACGTGGCCCTTCTCTCTCTAGAGACTAGGCCACAGCCTAGTGAGCCATTTTCATCATAAGCCAGTGAGGAGGAGTTATCCTTCCTGGCAAAGTCTCTGTTGTCTCCCAATAGCAGTGATTAATTAGGGGAGGTAGAAAGGGGGGAGCCCCCAGGAACCCTAATAGTATCAGCTAAGATGGCTGACCTTTTAACCACCAAACACAATACAATTCCCTGGGCTACTTCCCCACAGCAGTCCCCACTTCTTCAAACTTCTCTTCACCTTTACCTCAAGTCTCCTTCCTCACGTATGATCTGTTGTCTACCACTCAGTCTCACCAACAGCACAACTCTCACAGCTCCTGACACCCACACCCACCTGACTAACTGGGAGGGTTTCAGCCAGCCCCTGATTGGCTTCAGGTGTCCCGATCAGGCTAGCTATTTCTACTGCTTTCTAGAACCTTCTCCTTTGTTTGGCTAGCCAGGGACCTGCTCATCCTGAGGCTGATATACTTCCCTTCCAGCACTCTCCTATACCCTTCTGGTCTGACTCCGTCACAAGACCTAGTGATGGGTCTAAATCAGCGGTTACCACTCAAGAGAGATCTTGGAGTCACTGGATAGTTCTTTGAAAACATCCACTCAGTGTATGACAGCAGTCAAAAAAGCAAACAACGTTAGGAGTGATAAGAAACGGTATCGATAATAAAACAGAATATATTATAATGGCCACTCTCTAAAGCCACGGTGCTCCCATGTGATGAATACTGCCTGCAGTTCTGGTTGCTTTATCTCAAAAAAGATATATTAGAATTAGAAACAGTAGAGGGAAGGGCAACAAAAATGATGAGGGGTATGAAACAGCTTCCGCAGAAAGAGAAATTAGAAAGGCCACGACTGTTCAGCTTAGAAAAGAGACGACTAAGGGAGGGGATAGGATAGAGGATAGTCACATTCATGATTTTATATCCTAGGAAAGTGTTATTTACCCCTTCACATTACACAAGAAGCAGGGGTCACCCAATGAATTTAATAGGCAGCAGGTTTAAAACAAACCAAAGGAAGTATTTCTTCACACAACACAGAGTCAACCTGTGGAACTCCTTGCCAGAGGATGTTGTGAAGGCCAAAAGTATAACTGGGTTCAAAAAAGTAGATAAGTCAATGGAGGACAGGTTCATCAATGGCTAATAGCCAAGCTGGTCAGAGACGCAGCCCAATGCTCCAGGTGTGTGTACACCTCTGACTGCCGGAAGCTGGAATGGTCGAGAAGGGCTGGATAATTACCCTGTTCTGGGGCACCAGGCACTGGCCCCTGGGGGAAGACGGGACACCGGGTTAGATGAACCATTGGGCTGACCCAGGATGGTCGATCTTGTGTCCTTATGCCGTGGGCTTGGAATGTGGGAGCCCAGGTCAGGGTTAAGCTTCTGAGCCGTGTCCCCTCAGGTGGACGCTGCGCTGGGGGCTGAGGAGATGGTGGAGACTCTGACGGAGAGGAACCTGGACTTGGAGGAGAAGGTCCGGGAGCTGCGCGAGACCGTCGGCGACCTGGTAAGCTGCCCAGCGGGCGGAGCTCTGTGCCAGGGGTCGGAGCGGAACGAGACCGAACCCACGCTGCTTCCTTTGTCCGCGTGAGGGCTGCAGCCAGGCAGGGCACAGCTGTGCTGGGCGGGCGCCTCACCTGAAACCCAGAGCCAGGGACGCTGGAAGGGCTCAGGGGAGAGTCCCCGGGGTTGGCCGCTCTCCCTAGCTCCTGCTGAAGCTCCTCCTCCGAAAGCCCCACACTCCGGTGGCCTGGCAGGCCGAGCTGTGTCATGGCCGCTCCCTCCCCTTCTTCCTGCCAGGAGGCCATGAACGAGATGAACGACGAGCTGCAGGAGAACGCCCGGGAGACGGAGCTGGAGCTGCGTGAGCAGCTGGACATGGCCACGGCGCGGGTCCGCCAGGCGGAGAAGCGCGTGGAGGCTGCCCAGGAGACGGTGGCAGATTACCAGCAGACCATCAAGAAGTACAGGGAGCTGACCGCACACCTGCAGGTGAGGTCCCGGAGCACCCAGGGGAGGGGCAGGCTGGACGGCCCTGCACCTGCCTCAGGGAAGGGCTCTGGTGACGGAGGCAGAGCTCTCAGCAGGCCACAGCACTGCAGAGGAGAGGGGACCGGACCGACCCTGAGACGCGCCCGGAACCAGCTGCTGGGCTGGGCCCCTGGTTGAGACGGGGAATCCTGAGACTATCCAGCTAAGCCAGAGCAACCGGAAACGAGTTTACTCTGAGGGAAACCTCCTCCGCTCGCTTGGGCTTGGGCTGCCTCCTGGCCCTCCGCCTGCTCCGCGGTGGGAAAGCGCAGGCTGGAGCTCCCAGCTGTGGGGGTTGCGCTTGTCCCGGGGGCTGCGGGGATGAAAGAGAAGCCCCACGGGTGCAGGTGGTGGGATTGCCTATGGATTCCTGGGGGGCGGAGGGGCGGGGGAGGAGGCGGGTCTAGTTCTCCTCCCCGCCCTGCGTGATTGTTCTCCTGGGCCTGAGCAGTCAGCCCTGTGTCCCCAGCGCTGGGACTAGCACCAGTTCCCAAGGGAGACCCCTCAGCTGAGTGCACCCAAACACTCCACTCCCCTTCCTCTTCCTGAGTGCCCTGGGGGGCCAGGAGCTGGCGGTTCTGCCCCTTCGTGTTCTGTGGTAACTGCTAATTCTCCCCCCTCCTCCTGCAATCAGGACGTGAACCGAGAGCTCATGAGCCAGCAGGAAGCTTCTGCTGAGAGACAACAGCAGCCTCCGCCGGAGATGTTCGACTTCAAGATTAAATTTGCAGAGACCAAGGCCCATGCGAAGGTATGGAGAGCAGCTGTGCGTGTCCGTGTATAGGACCGTGTGTGTGTGTGTGTGTGTGTGTGTGTGTGTATTCCCACGGGCAGTGCTCCGTGTATAGGACCCGGGGGGAGGGGAGGTGTATTCCCACAGGCATTGCTCCGTGTATAGGACCGTGTGTGTGTGTGTGTGTGTGTGTGTGTGTGTGTGTGTGTATTCCCACGGGCATTGCTCCGTGTATAGGACCCGGGGGGGGTGGGGTGCATTCCCGTGGGCAGTGCTCTGTGTATAGGACCCGGGGGGGGTGGGGTGCATTCCTGCAGGCAGTGCTCCGTGTATAGGACCGGGGGGCGGGAGGGGATTCCCGCGGGCAGTGCTCCGTGTATAGGACCGGGAGGGTGTGTGCATTCCCCCAGGCAGTGCTCCGTGTATAGGACCAGGAGGGGGGGAGGTGCATTCCCCCAGGCAGTGCTCAGTGTATAGGACCGGGGGGGGGGGGGGGGAGGTGCATTCCCCCAGGCAGTGCTCCGGGTGCAGGTGAGGGGCTGTCACGTTATTCTGAGGGTGTCGGAGCCTCCCCAAGGGCTGTGTCACTAGTGAGTGAGGGCACCAAAACGTCTGCAAAACGGCTTTCCTGCTGAGAAACATGCCTCTTGTGCATTGACGCCGCGGCTAGCAGTGTGGGCTAGTGGCTAGCAGACCCCGGCAGACAGGGACGCCTGCGCGCTGGCCCAGGCTGTGAGAACGGAGCACTCAGCTACTCGCGGGGCGCTGGAAGGGCGAGCGTTGCGGCTAGGGATAGGGGCGGGGGAGGGGGTTACCCGTACCTTGGTTCTGAGACCTGTCGGCCCACGGCAGCAAGTCCTGGGAAATGGGGTTTTGTGACACCGGTGGTGAGCCTGCGCTGGCTGGAGGGAACCGGAACGAGCGGACAGCCGGGGGGTCTGACGTTTCCCTCCTCAGGACAGGGACCCTGCTCTGCACCGGTGGGAGGAATCTCCCAGGGCCGGGCCGCGAGGGGCTCCGCGGGGTTCCTGATCCTTTGTCTCCCTCAGGCCATCGAGATGGAGCTGCGCCAGATGGAGGTGCAGCAGGCCAACCGGCACGTCTCCCTCCTCACCTCCTTCATGCCGGACAGCTTCCTGCGCCACGGCGGAGACCACGACTGCATCCTGGTGCTGCTGCTCATCCCCCGGCTCATCTGCAAGGTGGGGACCCCCCCGCCCCGGGCAGGGCAGGGCCGCAGAGGAGGAAAGCGGGCGCCTTGTTTTCATCCCGCTCGGGCCGCTCCACCTCCTGGCGGTTCTGGGGATTAGCTGTGTCGGTCAAGGCCGAGAGCCCTTCCAGCAGGTACCTACCCTCGGTATCTCCTCTCGCTCGGGGCAGCATCCTCTTCCCTGACCCTGCGGGGGTGGGGCATCACCTGCAGGCTCAGGCAGTTCCAGGGCCACTCCCGAGGGGCTGGCAGGGGAGCCCGGGGGCTCAGGAACCTCCACACAGCAGCTAAGGGCCGTTCCCTGCACCCTGCTGCCTCGTCCTGAGCTGCTTTCTTACCTCCCGGTCCTCCTCACGCCTCAGGCTTTGCTGGCCTCTCAACTCCCTCCTCCCCGGGAGTAACATCGGAACTCACCTCTGCAGCCCCGCTGCTCCCGGCCGGTCTCCAGCCTAAAGCTCCCCCCTTTGCAGCCTAACCAGCTGATTGGGCCCCCCGGCCTAATTCAGCTCCTGCGGGCCAGTGTGGGGAGCACACCCCATCGTGGGCTGGGGGGCAGTCCTGGTGTCTCAGCTGCGGAGAGCCCCCAGAGCTGAGAGGTCTCTGACTGGGCAGGCTGCAGGGGAGTGGAGCTGATGGAGACCCAAGAAAACCCCGAGTCGGAGAACATGGTCGGGCCCATGGCAGAGCGTGTGAAATGCCCGTCGGTGCGGGGGGAGCCTGTCCCAGCCCGCACCGCTCTGCGGCAGGGACGCCGGGCAGCGGGGAGCAGGAGGGGGGATGTACCGCCGGGCCGGGCACCGCGGGACTGAGCCTGCTCTGTCTCTTCTGGAACAGGCCGAGCTGATCAGCAAACAGGCCCAGGAGAAGTTCGAGCTGAATGAAAACTGTGCTGAGCGCACGGGCCTGCGGGGTGCCCCCGGGGAGCAGCTGAGCTTTGCTGCGGGGCTGGTGTATTCGCTCAGCCTCCTGCAGGCGACGCTGCACAAATACGAACAGTGAGTACCCCGGCGTCCTGCACCGTGCACGCAGCCTTTGGATCCCCCGGCCCGAGCACAGCAGCCGAGGGAGGTGCCTGGTGGGCTCTGGTCCCAGATTGTGAGCAGGGTCTGGAAGCACTGAGCTCCCGTGACGCTGCCGAGCTCAGACGGAGAGTCCCGCCGGGGCTGCTCCCTGTCCCAGGGCCAAGCCTGACCGCGAGCCCAGAGATGGGTGTCCCTTCCCCAGAGCCCCAGTGCAGCTGCTGGTCCCAGGCACCAGAAGTGCCCTCTCCTGGGGCCAAGGCTTCGGATGGGTGCTGAGCTCTGGCTGCTCGGCTCCTCTGACCGTCAGGCCCCCAGAGCTAGCGCCCCCATGAGACTGCCGGGCCGCTGCAGAGCCCAGGCGCCGGTCCCAGACGAGCTGATGGTCTTTGCGCCTCGCGCCAGGGCCCTGAGCAAGTGCAGCGTGGAGGTCTATAAGAAGGTGGGGATGCTCTACCCGGAGATGAGTGTCCACGAGCGCTCGCTGGACTTCCTGATTCAGCTGCTGCACAAGGACCAGTTGGATGAGACGGTCAACGTGGAGCCACTCACCAAAGCGATCCGATACTACCAGGTAGGAGGTGCAGGCGCCTGGCCCCAGGGCGAGCTGAGCTGCGGGGGACGGGAGCAGCAAAGTGGGGTGGAGGTTTGAAGAGCCCCAGGTGGCCTTGCTGCTTTCAGGGAAATCTCCCAGGCTGCAGGCTAAATACCCAGCTTCCCATCACCACCTTTCCCCTCTGCCTCCCGAACATTCCCCTGCTGGCTACATCCACAGCTAGATCTCCTGTTCTCCAGTTCTCGGAATTCCCTCCCTGGAGAAGGGAGAGGCCTGGCCGGGGTCCCTTATCCGGGCGTCCTAGGACACTGGCTGCAGAAGCCGTCACCGCTGTCCCATGGGGCCATATCCCCATATCAGAGACTGAAATAGACCTACCAGAACTTCCTATAATCCCCCTAGGCCGGGCAGAAATCCCAGTGCCTCCAGCCCCCTTCCCCAGCACAGAGGATGATGCTGGAGCAGGAGAATCTCCGCTAAATCCATGGGATCAGCCCCCGTCCCTAGTGGGGTTTCTGATCGATTCTCTGCTCCAGGAATCCCAGCGTGGCTGCACATGCTGCAGGGCAGTCTGCTGTCCCCCGGCCCCAGCCCTCTCCCCAGCCGGGTGAAGCCAGGTGGGGGAGCTGGGCTAGCGTCTGGCTCTGCTGGATTAACTCCATTCCCTTTCCTGTCGCTGTTACCAAAGCGCAACCCCGGGAGCATGTCTGTGCCGCGGTGTTACCGGCCGTGGCACGACGTTCGCGTCATCCAGCTCCCAGCGGGGCGGCCGATGTCGGGACGGTTTGTAGCCCGTGGCTCTGGCAGTGCTCTGGGGAAGCTGTGCCGGGGCGCTAATGCCTCTCCCCATCTCCTCTCCAGCACCTGTACAGCATCCACCTGGTGGAGCAACCTGAAGACTGCACCGTGCAGCTGGCGGACCACATCAAGGTGGAGTAGCCACTGCGGCCCTTGGGAAGGCAGGCCCAGGGCTTTGGAAACTGCCTCCTGAGGCCCAGTCCCGCCTCCCTCCCCGCGGTGCATTCCCTGAGCGTGGAGCCAGCTGCCCGCTCCTCCCCCAGTCACTGGGGATGTGGGGGGAAGGGCGGGGACACGGATGTCATGGGGTGGTGAGTAAAGAGGAGGTGAGAGCACAGAGCTGGGCACCTGCAGCCGAGCAGTCGGCACCGCCAGGCCTCCCTCACAGAGCACCTGTGTCCTGGGCCGCACAACACAGCCCAGCCCGGGCAGTGGTGAAAACAGCCCAGACTCCTGGGGAGCCAGAGTCCCCGGCTCCGGCAGCCTGTAATCCCGAGAGTCGGCCCCGCTCTGTCCCGGGCAAGACCGTGAACCGAATCCCCGGCTCCGACAGCCTGTAATCCCGAGAGCTCGGCCCCGCTCTGTCCCGGGCAAGACCGTGAACCGAATCCCCGGCTCCGACAGCCTGTAATCCCGAGAGCTCGGCCCCGCTCTGTCCCGGGCAAGACCGTGAACCGAATCCCCGGCTCCGACAGCCTGTAATCCCGAGAGCTCGGCCCCGCTCTGTCCCGGGCAAGACCGTGAACCGAATCCCCGGCTCCGACAGCCTGTAATCCCGAGAGCTCGGCCCCGCTCTGTCCCGGGCAAGACCGTGAACCGAATCCCCGGCTCCGACAGCCTGTAATCCCGAGAGCTCGGCCCCGCTCTGTCCCGAGCAAGACCGTGAACCGAATCCCCGGCTCCGACAGCCTGTAATCCCGAGAGCTCGGCCCCGCTCTGTCCCGAGCAAGACCGTGAACCGAATCCCCGGCTCCGGCAGCCTGTAATCCCGAGAGCTCGGCCCCGCTCTGTCCCGGGCAAGACCGTGAACCGAATCCCCGGCTCCGGCAGCCTGTAATCCCGAGAGTCGGCCCCGCTCTGTCCCGGGCAAGACCGTGAACCGAATCCCCGGCTCCGGCAGCCTGTAATCCCGAGAGCTCGGCCCCGCTCTGTCCCGGGCAAGACCGTGAACCGAATCCCCGGCTCCGGCAGCCTGTAATCCCGAGAGCTCGGCCCCGCTCTGTCCCGGGCAAGACCGTGAACCGAATCCCCGGCTCCGACAGCCTGTAATCCCGAGAGCTCGGCCCCGCTCTGTCCCGGGCAAGACCGTGAACCGAATCCCCGGCTCCGACAGCCTGTAATCTCGAGAGCTCGGCCCCGCTCTGTCCCGGGCAAGACCGTGAACCGAATCCCCGGCTCCGACAGCCTGTAATCCCGAGAGCTCGGCCCCGCTCTGTCCCGGGCAAGACCGTGAACCGAATCCCCGGCTCCGACAGCCTGTAATCTCGAGAGCTCGGCCCCGCTCTGTCCCGGGCAAGACCGTGAACCGAATCCCCGGCTCCGACAGCCTGTAATCCCGAGAGTCGGCCCCGCTCTGTCCCGGGCAAGACCGTGAACCGAATCCCCGGCTCCGACAGCCTGTAATCTCGAGAGCTCGGCCCCGCTCTGTCCCGGGCAAGACCGTGAACCGAATCCCCGGCTCCGACAGCCTGTAATCCAGAGAGCTCGGCCCCGCTCTGTCCCGGGCAAGACCGTGAACCGAATCCCCGGCTCCGACAGCCTGTAATCCCGAGAGCTCGGCCCCGCTCTGTCCCGGGCAAGACCGTGAACCGAATCCCCGGCTCCGACAGCCTGTAATCCCGAGAGCTCGGCCCCGCTCTGTCCCGGGCAAGACCGTGAACCGAATCCCCGGCTCCGACAGCCTGTAATCCCGAGAGCTCGGCCCCGCTCTGTCCCGGGCAAGACCGTCTCCCCTACTCGGCTTTGCCCCGAACTAACGGCGCTCGTCTTCTCCCGCAGTTCACCCAGAGTGCCTTGGACTGCATGGGCGTGGAAGTGGGCCGACTGCGGTCCTTCCTGCAGGTGAGCAGACCCCTTCCTGCCACCCTTGTTCCCCTGCATGCGGGGCCGGCGCCTCGGCTGGCGTCGCTCCCTTGAAGTCAGCAGCTACGGCCCTCGGCATCGAGTGCTGAGCTGTCCCTCCCCCTTCCTTCCTCGCGCCTGGCAGACGGGGCAGGAGGCCTCCGACCTGGCCATCCTCCTCAAGGACCTTGAGACCTCCTGCAGCGACATCCGCCAGTTCTGCAAGAAGATCCGACGCCGCATGCCCGGAACAGAGGCCCCGGGGATACCTGCAGCACTCGGCTTCGGACAGCAGGTGGGGCTAGACAGCGCCGAACAGGGCCCCGCCGGCGTGGCGGGTTTTGGTACCAGTCTGGTGCAGGGCGCATCACCTGCCTGGCCCGAACGTTCCCTTGGGGGAGCTGGTGCAGTCAGTCTGGCTGGCTGGGGCTGCAGCGGGTCTCTCCTCTTCCGGGGGTCACACGCGTCCCTGGCTGGATCAGAGCAGCGCTAGAGAGACCAGCTGGCAGGGGACGGCCTGGGAGCGGGGGGGCCGGCTGCGGTGAGAGTGGGACACTGACACCCCAGAGTCACCTTGTGGGGCGGAGCCAGGAGCTCCACGGGCGAGGGGGAGAGCCCTGGCTGCTTCCTGCCTGAGCCGCGGCCGTGAGCTGCCATCGGTCCTGGAAACGGAGCTTCCCTGGGTAAAGGAACCTGAGCCCACGTGCCCGGGTCACAGCGGGGCCTGGGAAGGGAGGAGCCCGGCTGGCAGGTGCAGCGAGCCGGAGCCGTGGGCTCGGGGTGACAAGAATTCCCCGCCCTGCTCGCTTCCTGGGCTTCCTTCCGTCCCGCTGCCCAAGACAGCAACGTACCTGCCCTCCGCGGGCTTCTGGCCATGGGGCAGTGCAGCGAACCCCATAACCGGCCTGCCTGCCCCCAGGTGTCGGACACGCTGCTGGACTGCCGGAAGCACCTGACCTGGGTGGTGGCGGTGCTGCAGGAAGTGGCTGCCGCGGGGGCCCAGCTGATCGCCCCGCTGTCGGAGAACGAAGGGCTCCTGGCTGTGAAGCTGGAAGATCTGGCCTTCAAAGCAAGCGAGCAGGTGAAGAACCCTGTTCTCAGCTTTCCTCTGCCCGGGGGAACGAGGAGCTTGTATCTCACTCCAGCCCCGCGGGGACGAGCTGGGGGAGCGACGGCCGGTTAACGCTGAAAGTAGGGGCCCCGTCTCGGGCTGCAGCCTCCTCGTGGCCAGAGGGCTGTGTGAGTGGGGGTGGGGTGAGTGCAGGAGCCTGAAACAGGGTCATTCTCTCTCCCCCTCTCCCCCTCTGCAGATCTACGGCAGCCAGGGCATCAACCCGTACGAGTGCCTGCGCCAGTCCTGCAACATCCTCATTGCCACCATGAACAAGATGGCCACTGCTATGCAGGAGGGAGAGTACGATGCCGACCGGTCGCAGACCAAGGTGGGGCACGGCTGGGGGGCCCCGTCGGGCAGGGCCGGGCAGCTGAACAGAGCCCTCGCTTCCTCGCTTCCTCGGGCCCTCGCTTCCTTCGGGCAGGGCCGGGCAGCTGAACAGAGCCCTCGCTTCCTCGGGCCCTCGCTTCCTCGGGCCCTCGCTTCCTCGGGCCCTCGCTTCCTCGGGCCCTCGCTTCCTCGGGCCCTCGCTTCCTCGGGCCCTCGCTTCCTCGGGCCCTCGCTTCCTCCAGGGGAGGCCCTGATTTCCTGGGGAGAGGTGGAAAACCTCCCCCTGACCTGGGGCTGTCCCCGGCGGGCCGTGTGCTGGTCACCGAGGGGTGTGTTCTGGCTGGAGAGGGCTCGCCCCTTGGGCGCTGTTAGCAGGGTGAGGGGCAGCTAGGCGATGCTTAGAAACCAGCAGGCGTGTCTCAGCCTTACAGCCTGGAACCTCCCGAGGCTCCGCCAGCGAGACCGGCCCCCCCCCTTGGTAGTGTGCAGATCTGGGGGGATCTTCCCTCAGCAGCATCCTGCCCGTTCTCCACCATGAGCAAGCCCTGGAATACCTGCAATACCCGACCAAGCCCCTCCCTTGTCCCTGCAGCCCCCTCCCCCGGTCAGTGTGAGGGCAGCCGCGCTCCGGGCCGAGATCACGGATGCCGAGGGGCTGGGACTGAAGCTGGAAGACAGAGAGACGGTCATCAAAGAGCTGAAGAAATCGCTCAAGATCAAGGTGAGCTCATCGGGGGCTGGCCAGTGCAGAACCCGGTGGCCGCGCCCTTCGCCCGGGCGGCAGACCCCTGCCTGCCTGCGTGGCTCCTACCTCCGGGAGTGCTGCCGGCGGAGCTGCTGGCCCTTTGGCCCGGCTTCCCCAGTGACCCCGAGGCCGGCTGGGGGAGACGCAAGCTGCCCACGTAGCAGAGGCCTGTGGCATCAGCCATAAGGACTCGCCAGTCCTTCCCCCCGGTGGCTGGTGGATCCCCGGAGCCGAGCCCGTGAGGACGTGGTGGCGTGTGCCGGCTATAGGCTGCCCCTGTGGAGGGGGATGGGCCCTCCAGGGCACCGGGACACGCTGTCCATCCCCGGGGGCTGGAGCACGTCGCTTTCTCCCCTGCTGCTCCAGGGCGAGGAGCTGAGCGAAGCCAACGTGCGGCTCAGTCTCCTGGAGAAGAAGCTGGACAGCGCCTCCAAGGACGCGGACGAGCGGGTGGAGAAGATCCAGACCAAGCTGGACGAGAGCCAGGCTCTGCTCAGGAAGAAGGAGAAGTGAGTGGCGGGTCGGGAGCTCGCCAGGGCTTCCCGGGAGCGTGGGGGTGGCCAGTGGCCGGCGTGAGGTGGGGTTGGGCAGGGCAGAGTCGGCTGATTTCCGCGAGGTGCAGGACGTTTGTGTTTCGCTCCGTTGCCAGCCCCGGGGAATAGCACAGCTCTGTCCGGACGCCGGGCGGTGCGAACTCCCAGGGAGAGAGGGCTGATGCTCAGGAAACGCTCCCTGCGCTTCAGGTCTTAGCCTGCAGAACGGACTAGCCCCCCCGGAAACGGGTGGAGGCCCCCTCCTTGAGCTGGGGGGGGAGCAGGGGCTGGAAGTTACCGGACCTGAGGAGACCCTGCAGTGTGGGGTCCCGGGGGGGGACGTGTCTCATTGGCTGGGTGACTGGCCCCCTCTCCCTGCAGGGAGTTTGAGGAGACCCTGCAGTGAATCCTGCCGGCCGAGCTGTGGGGTCCCGGGGGGGGGACGTGTCTCATTGGCTGGGTGACTGGCGCCCTCTCCCTGCAGGGAGTTTGAGGAGACCCTGCAGTGTGGGGTCCCGGGGGGGACGTGTCTCATTGGCTGGGTGACTGGTGTCCTCTCCCTGCAGGGAGTTTGAGGAGACCCTGCAGTGAATCCTGCCGGCCGAGCTGTGGGGTCCCGGGGGGGGGACGTGTCTCATTGGCTGGGTGACTGGCGCCCTCTCCCTGCAGGGAGTTTGAGGAGACCCTGCAGTGTGGGGTCCCGGGGGGGACGTGTCTCATTGGCTGGGTGACTGGTGTCCTCTCCCTGCAGGGAGTTTGAGGAGACCCTGCAGTGTGGGGTCCCGGGGGGGACGTGTCTCATTGGCTGGGTGACTGGTGTCCTCTCCCTGCAGGGAGTTTGAGGAGACCATGGACGCTCTTCAGGCTGATATTGACCAGCTGGAGTCGGAGAAGATGGAGCTGAAGCAGCGTTTGAACAGCCAATCCAAGCGCACCATCGAGGGGCTGCGCGGATCCCCGGCGTCTGGAATCGCGTCCATCGTCTCGGGCATTGCGGGAGGTGAGCGTCTGGGGGCTGTTACTGACCCGGGGCAAAGGCCGGGCTGGGGAGTGGAACCTCCATGGGCCTCGGTCTCCCTGCCAGAGGCAGAGCCGGTACCACTCAGCTGTGCGAATCGCAGCCGGAGCCTGTGTCCTCTTCAGAGCCCTGCCCCGATCCCCACTGATCCGGGCCTGCCGCGCGTCGGCCAGGGAGGGGGGTCCCTGGTTTGCAGCAGGGGAGCCGAGGTACAGGACAGCGAAGGGACTTTTCCAAGGCCTCCGAGTGAGTCAGTGGCAGAGCTGGGAAAGGAGAGTCCCGTGTCTCACTTCTCGTGAATCGCTGGCGCTCTGGCATCTTTCCGTCTCTGCCTGTGGTTCACGCGGGCGTCTGGCTGCCTCGTGCTCTGCGGGCCTGATCCGGAGCAGGATCCAGCCCGCGATGCAGCTGCTCTAGGAATGGCACCTGGGTCTGCGTTTGTCCCGCCAGATTGTGTTGCTCTAGAAGTGCCCTTTCTGCTGCCTCAGCCTGGGCTCTCCGGTCCTGCACCCCAGGGCAGGCTCTGGAGCAGGGGTCGGGGGCCGGGGCGGAATCCAGCCCCTTCTCCAAGGCGCGTGGCCCCGGGAGGCTCCCTGGAGTAAGAGCAGCAGCCTGGGTGTGAACGTGCGGAGGGAGCAGACGGAGCCATTTTTCCAACGGCTTCTCCGGCCAGGGCTGCAGTCGAGTCTTGCTCCCCCCTTTTAATTCTGCTTCTTCTTGTCTCTCCTGTGCTTCCCTCCCTCGGGCACTAGAGGAGCAGCAGAGAGGTACGGTACCGCCTAGGCTCGCAGCCCCAGTGCATGAGAAGGGGGTTCTGAGGCGTTGGGAATCCGGGGGGGAGCGGGAGGCTCCGGATCCCCCTCTAGTGCTGCTGTTTTAACGGCTAGGAAGCCATGTGGCTCGCAGGCCAGAGCCTCCTGCAGCCAGCCCAGTGTCCGAGAGGGGCAGGAACAGAGCTGGTTCGGCCGGGGGAAGTGCAGAGCCAGGCTCCCTGGGGAATGGGCCAGAACAGACTCTGCTGCAGGGAGGGGATCCTGGCCTGGGTGATGTCAGGGGGCTGGGCCACCTTGCTTGCTAGGAACTTGCATGGGTTTGACCCCGGGCACTGCCACGGGGCTCTCCACCCCCCGGGCACTGCCACGGGGCTCTCCACCCCCCGGGCACTGCCACGGGGCTCTCCACCCCCCCGGGCACTGCCACGGGGCTCTCCACCCCCCCGGGCACTGCCACGGGGCTCTCCACCCCCCCGGGCACTGCCACGGGGCTCTCCACCCCCCGGGCACTGCCACGGGGCTCTCCACCTCCGGCTCTGTGCCCCCCGGGCACTGCCACGTGTACCTCTTCCCCCCGGCATGCACAGGCCACGCCGGCTGCTCCTCCTCTCCTCTGACCCATGCTGTTCTCGACCCGTTGGCAGGTGTTGGCGCTGGCCAGGTGCTGGTGGGAGGCTCAGGGCCTGTCCAGGTGAAGGACTCGCCTCTCCTCCTCCAGCAGATCGATGCCATGCGGCTGGCCCTTGAGCACCTCAAAACCGAGAACAACCGGCTCAAGGTGAGGGGCCCCTCGGGGGGGCGTCTCTTGGGGGTGCACCACTGGGCTCTCAGCCGGCCCCTCCCGGGGGGGCAGGACACCTGGTCAGAGGAAGGGGGTTCCAGACGGACTGGAGCGGCAGTGAGGATGTAGAGGAGACTGGCTGACTGCTCTAACCAGGATCCAAAGGGCCATGGGTGGAATGCAAAGGAAATGTCTCGTTAACCTGTGGACCTCCCTGCTGCAGGGCGTTACTGAAGCAAATAGCCAACATCAGACCCTCTGCTCTGCAAGGGGCATGTGCAGACCCACACGCCGGATAAAAGCCTGGGGCTGCTGTTCCTTGTCCTTCCCCTCCCCTCCCCCCGGGTTCCAGGGCACAGGGCTGGGCACTGGGGGAGGGATGACGCCAGGCCAGCAGTGCCAGGGTCTGTTCTGGGGGGACAGCTCCTGTTCTCCTTTGCTTGAACTGCTGGTGTGGAAGGAAGAGCAGTTCTCAGGGTGGGAGTTGGGGTCCCTGCTCCGCTGGGCTCATGCAGTTTGCACTGGGGTGAGTGGGAGGAGGGTCCTGACTCCCCCAGACGAGGGGAGCTGGTGGCGGGTATCCCTGGGGAAGTAACTTTGGCTCCCTGTTGGCCTGGTTCTCCTGTGGGTTGAGGTCGTAGGCGCCAACTTTCCCTGGCACCAGTGGGTGCGCGCGCCCCCCTGCCCCATTCCAACCCCTTCCCCAAAGTCTCCGCCCCTCCCTGCCCCTATTGGACCATGTTCCCAAATCCCCGCCCCAGCCCCGCCTCCTCCCCCAGCGCGCCGCGTTCCCCTCCCTCTCCCCACCGTGCGCAGTGGCACAAGCGCTGGGAGCTGGGGGAAAAGGCGGGCACGCGGCGCGCTCAAGGGAGAAGGCGAGGTGGGCGGGGACGGGGAGTTGCTGGTGGGTGCTCCAGCCCCGGTGCCAAGTGGAGAATGGGCTGGGCCCCAGGTCCCGGCGGGCTGGGGCGGAGCCGTGGGCTGCACTCTCGTGTTGCTTCGCTCTCAGGGGGCCCAGATGAAGCTGGAGCTGGCAGCGCTGCCCCCTCTGCACGCCCCGAAGCTCTCGCTCCCCAGAGACCGGCCGGGAGAGGAGGGGGCCTCGGGCAGCCTGTACAGGAAGACGAGCCAGCTGCTGCAGACCCTCTACCAGATGAGCGCCAACGCCAGGGTGGTGGACGTCACGCGCAGGAGCTCGGGTACGTCCTGCACAGGCAAGGGGGGCTGCTCGGCCCAGGCCTGCTACTGGGGGGGACCGCTTCAGCGCCAAGCCCGAGCCAGCAGAGGCCGGGTTATGGGCGGGGCCCGCGGGCTCTTCTCTCGGCCCACGCCCAGGGCAGTATTGCGGGTTGGAAGGTCGCACTGTAACCGGCCAGGACTCCTGTGTGTGGGGTGTAGCTCCGGCTGTCCCCTGCGCTCCCCGAGGGCTGACGGCTGGGGACAGGCGAAGCAGACGGTCGCACGTCCAGGGAAGCAGGCTGGAGATTGTTCCTTTAACCCCGTGAAGGTTCGATTCTCTCTGGTGCCGTCGCTGCAGCTGCCGACTCCCGGCCAACCCAGTGCCCCTCGCTGGGGTGTATCCGCGCCCAGCATCCCGGGGGGCGGGGGGGCGAGACCCTGCGCTCGGGAGCCGGACGTGCTAGGAACTTGGTCCCCGGAGCCTGCCGGGAGAGCTTGGCTGGGCAGCCCATCAGGCTGGCCATTTCCTGCCTCCCCTTGCGGCAGGCGTCCCCCCAGTGAATCCTCCCAGTGCCGGCTGGGCGCACTGGAGGCAGAGCCATGCGGAGCGGGGTGCTACGCCCTGAGGGCTGCGGGCGTTTCCCCACCAGCCCCATTCCTCCCGCTTCCAATGGGCCTCCGGACGGGAGCTTCCCTGCGGGGGGGGGGGGGGTCGTCTTCGATAACCTGGACCCAGGGTTCTCCTGTGACCCGGCGTTGCACTGCTGGGGGGCGGGTTCCGGGGCTGAATGCTACTAGCCAAGGTCCCTGTCAGACCCCGGCTCGCCCAGCTGGGACTCGGCTCCTCTCTGCGGGGAGCCCCCTCACCGGTCCCTGCTCCCCCAGCAGGAAGCCCGGCCGCCCAGCTGCTGGAGCAGACAGCCCGCCTGAAATCCCTGAGCAGCACCGTCGACAAGCTGAAGGTAAATGATCCGGCGGGGTGTCTGCAAGCGCCCCCCAGCCCGCCGAGAGCCCCGGCCAGAGCAGCGCGCTGCTGAGTCTGCCATGGGCCGTGGGGGTGCGCTCGTCGGCATCTCCCTAAGAGCACTGCCAGTGCCCCTGACTCCCAACCCGCAGCCCCCCGTCACTGGGGTCCTCTCACAGCACTGCCAGTGCCCCTGACTCCCGACCCGCAGCCCCCCGTCACTGGGGTCCTCTCACAGCACTGCCAGTGCCCCTGACTCCCGACCCGCAGCCCCCCGTCACTGGGCTCCTCTCACAGCACTGCCAGTGCCCCTGACTCCCGACCCGCAGCCCCCCGTCACTGGGGTCCTCTCTCAGCACTGCCAGTGCCCCTGACTCCCGACCCGCAGCCCCCCGTCACTGGGCTCCTCTCACAGCACTGCCAGTGCCCCTGACTCCCGACCCGCAGCCCCCCGGCCCTGGGCTCCTCTCACAGCACTGCCAGTGCCCCTGACTCCCGACCCGCAGCCCCCCGGCCCTGGGCTCCTCCCACAGCACTGCCAGTGCCCCTGACTCCCGACCCGCAGCCCCCCAGCCCTGGGGTCCTCCCACAGCACTGCCAGTGCCCCTCACTCCCGACCCGCAGCCCCCCGTCACTGGGGTCCTCTCACAGCACTGCCAGTGCCCCTGACTCCCGACCCGCAGCCCCCCGTCACTGGGGTCCTCTCACAGCACTGCCAGTGCCCCTGACTCCCAACCCGCAGCCCCCCGTCACTGGGGTCCTCTCACAGCACTGCCAGTGCCCCTGACTCCCAACCCGCAGCCCCCCGGCCCTGGGCTCCTCTCACAGCACTGCCAGTGCCCCTGACTCCCGACCCGCAGCCCCCCGTCACCCCAGGGTCCTTTCACAGCACTGCCAGTGCCCCTGACTCCCGACCCGCAGCCCCCCGTCACTGGGCTCCTCTCACAGCACTGCCAGTGCCCCTCACTCCCGACCCGCAGCCCCCCGTCACTGGGGTCCTCTCAGCACTGCCAGTGCCCCTGACTCCCGACCCGCAGCCCCCCGTCACCCCAGGGTCCTTTCACAGCACTGCCAGTGCCCCTGACTCCCGACCCGCAGCCCCCCGTCACTGGGCTCCTCTCACAGCACTGCCAGTGCCCCTGACTCCCGACCCGCAGCCCCCCGTCACCCCAGGGTCCTTTCACAGCACTGCCAGTGCCCCTCACTCCCGACCCGCAGCCCCCCGTCACTGGGGTCCTCTCAGCACTGCCAGTGCCCCTGACTCCCGACCCGCAGCCCCCCGTCACCCCAGGGTCCTTTCACAGCACTGCCAGTGCCCCTGACTCCCGACCCGCAGCCCCCCGTCACTGGGCTCCTCTCACAGCACTGCCAGTGCCCCTCACTCCCGACCCGCAGCCCCCCGTCACTGGGCTCCTTTCACAGCACTGCCAGTGCCCCTGACTCCCGACCCGCAGCCCCCCGTCACTGGGGTCCTCTCACAGCACTGCCAGTGCCCCTCACTCCCGACCCGCAGCCCCCCGTCACTGGGGTCCTCTCACAGCACTGCCAGTGCCCCTCACTCCCGACCCGCAGCCCCCCGGCCCTGGGCTCCTCTCACAGCACTGCCAGTGCCCCTCACTCCCGACCCGCAGCCCCCCGTCACTGGGGTCCTCACAGCACTGCCGCTGCCCCTCACTCCCGACCCGCAGCCCCCCCGGCCCTGGGCTCCTCTCACAGCTCTGCCAGTGCCCCTCACTGCCGACCTGCAGCCCCCGCTGTTTAACCAGAGACTTACACGTGGTGCTTTTTGGATGTGAACAAATATGTCCTTAGAGCTGTGACTAAAGCGACTACAATCCCGGATAGCCACGTCGTCCCCCCTCCCTCCAACGGCCTCGGGCGTGCTGCATCCTGGGGGGTGGGGGGATGGACACCTGCGTGCCGGGGGTCCCTGTGGGGTGCACGTCTGGAGGGATGATGTCACCCTGCTCCCCTTCCCTCCCTTGCAGGATGAAGTGATGAAGGAGACGGTCCTGCAGCACCCCGGGGCCAACGTCCTCACCGACTTCGCCACCTTCCCATCCTCGGCCTTCCTCAAGGTGAGACGCTGCTGTCCGGGGAGCGCGACCCCCGGCACCGGGACGCTGGAGCCCTGGGAGCTGCCTTGCCACGGTCTGGGGGCTGCAGGGTCCCAGTACCTGCAGTCGGGGGGAGCTGGTCACCGTTCCTGGGGGTAGCACACGGGCTCCGGGCTGAACGGAGCCAACAGCCCCTGGGCTGTGTGAACCCCCCTGGGGAGCTGGCCCCTAGGAGATGTCACCCTCCTGTGCTCGGTAAGGGGGGGGGCTTTTATCAGCCTGAGTCCTGCTGCCCGACTCTCCGCTCTGCTCCTCCAGGCCAAAGAGGAGAAGAAGGACGACACCGTGTACGTCGGCAAAGTGACCTTCCCCTGCCAGCCTGGGCATGGCCAAGTGCACAAGCTCGTCCTGACGCCGGAGCAGCTGTGTGAGCTGCACGGCCGCCTCATCTCCTAAGGGACCCCCCCCCCCAGACTGACGTTCATTGCACAGCCCCTCCCCCCAGCCCCCTGCTGAGCCCCTCCCCCCAGCCCCTTCTTGGCAGGACTCGCTAGCCGGTGTGTGCAGCAGACCCCAGCAGAGTCCCCTTCCCCCCCCCCCCCCCCCCCCAGCGTTGGAGCGCTGGGTTCCAGCTCATGAAACCACTCGCCCTGCCGAGGGGGAACCTTGGCCTAACGATGTGCGTCTTCGCTCCGCTCTGCCCTCCTGGTGCCTCTGACTGTACGTTCCACTCAGCAGTGAAAACTCTTCGGCACCCACCCCAGCAGCTGCTTGTCCTAATGGCACTGACATGGCTCCTGATCCGCTCAGCCCCTGGCAACCCCCTGGGGCGGGCTCTGGGGACCATCACCTTCCTGCAGGTCAGGGATACAGGGTCTGGCCCTGCACTGATGCTGGGCACGGCATTGAAACAGCTCACACTAACCGATCCCCAAGAGAAACCGGCCGGAGGTGCCCCTGTTCTGCCCTGCTTGGCGCTGAGGGTTGGGCTCCTGGCCAGGCGGGCGGCCCGTGCCCCTGGTTCCTGTCACTGGATGAGGGTTCATGACCGAGGGAAAGGGAGTCGCTGGGGCTCCCCCTCTGAACACTACAGACACCCGCAGTGGGGTGAGTTCAAACCCCGTCACTCCTCTCCCCCCAGGGGCTGTGCTTGTCACATCTGCAGCTTTTCCTTCCATGGAGCTGAGTTCCCCCATGGCCAGCGGGAGCGGGCGGAGGAGCGTTGGGTTTGTTGGGACGTGCGCATGCTGCTGCCCCATCCCCTCATGTAACCAGTTCTTAGCGCTCCAGGGCTCTGGAAATGAATAAAGCTACAGCTGTTAAACCCAGCTTGGTCCAGCGCGTTACTCTGCTCCGCCCGCCTGGGCCCACGGCCGGGGCTGGAAGTCCCCGGATCACCCTGGCAGCCTTCTCTAGACTAGCTGATTGGAATGATGTCCGCTGCGGGAGCCGTTCATGCACAAATGGGCCTTTCGGGCAGCTTTGTGCTGTGGCGGGAGGAGCTGGGAGCGTTTGAAGTTTTTACTGGGATTGTTTTACATGAGGAACTCTCAGCCCGTCTCCGCTCTGACAGGTTGTGACATGGATGAGTCAGAGGCCACCCCTGGAGGAACTTACTCGGGTTGGTCCTGTTAACGTGCAACTCAAACACCTGAGGACTGCTTGAGAAAATAAAACTCCGGGTTCAGGATTGTTAGAGAAAGTTAGCTCATGTAATTCCATTTTGAAGTTCCTCTCGGCCCTTATCTTGAGGCCAACCCAGCGCATACCAGAGAAAGGGGGGAGCTTCTAGACACCAGCGGTTTCAAGTACCTTGGGACAAAGGAAAGGGCAGCCTGAAACTGCTGGGTCAAAATAAGGAGTTCACGTGAACATCAGCCTGTGGCCATGAGCTCAATGCAGAAGGGGATAGGTGGGAGATAAGAAAATCGCCTTTGTCCCGGAGCGCCCGGGCGATGGTCTGGAACCGCTCCCTAGGAAGCCAGCCCGGACTCCGGGTGGAGGGCCCCTTCTCCGTACACAGCCTGTTTCCCAGGCCAGGAGCTTCAGGGGTCCCCACTTCCACCTTCCTGGGTCTGACCTCGGAGCATTCAGCACCTTCTGCCCCTCCGTGTGCTTCCCCCAGCAAGCCCGCCTGGGCGGGGCCCTGGGGGAGCCCATGGGTTCTGCACCCCAAATCCACAGTCAGATGTGACTCTCAGCCAGCCAGCAGAATAGACGGTTTATTTGAGATGTCAGGAACACCATCCAACTCACAGCTTCTCAGTCTCAACAGGGCCCCTCCAGTCAGGCAGATCTTTCTGGGGTGCCAGGAGAATGAAACCCAGATTCTGGGCTCCTGCTTCTTCCCCAGGTTTGTTCGATGACTTCGATGTGGTCTAACACAGACCATGCAGCGAGCGAGCGTGAGCCCTCAGCTGGATCCATCTTGGGGCTAGAGAGCGAGATGGCTTCTCTCCCCTTCCCACCTAGACCCAGACTGTCTCAACCCCCCCAAGCCACTCCCTGCTCTCCTTTGTCCCTTGTCTGGTTTTCCGGGCTTCAGGTATCACCTGACCTCCCTCCAACAGGTTCAGCTGACCTCCCTCCCCCACTTGGGGTCAGGTTACAGCTTCACCTTGGCTTTGCTTTGCATCAGCTACACATTCCTTTCCCTCCACATAGAGGCCCAAGAAATGCATAGGGGAAACTGAGGCACACACACACACTACTCCCACTTTGTCACAGCCTTACCATAGGCTAGAAGGCCCGCTGCACGAGGGGTACATGTCCTGCTGTACAGTATATCATCTATCCTTTGTATTTCGGGGTCCTTCCTGCTTAGCAAGAGTAGCACACAGCTGTGTAATAAACTGGGTTTTTCTTTTTCTGCATTTTATTGGAATAATTCCTGTGCCTCAGCCTAGACTCGAACTCTGCGTGACTAGGGGGTGTAATTCGCAGCAGTTTTCGAGCTGCGTGGCCTATAGGTGTAATTCAGAGCAGTTCTCTTGAACCGTGGGTGTGACCCGGAGGTGTAATTCAGAGGGGTTCTCTTGAACCGTGGGTGTGACCCGGAGGTGTAATTCGTAACAGCCCTCGTGCTGTGCGTGACTTGTGAGTGTCATTCACAACAGGATTCAGCACCCTGCCCTGCTCGGTGAGACCCCCGAGCCTGACGTCACCGGACCCCCATAACCGGGGGGGAAGCAGAGACCCCTGTGCAGCGCTGGGGGCACCACGCGCTTCCCCGTGGGGGTGTGAAGCCCCCTCGGCCGGGGGCGCTGGTCGAGTTTTACCCATTTGTTCCCTGTAACCGGCCCCTGCTTCAGCTTTGTGACCGGCCCGGGGCCCAGCCTCCCCCCCGTGCAGCCGGGTGGCCCCGGGGAACGTCGCGGCAGCGGCCTGACCCCGGCTCCTGTCTTCGCCCCGCGGCCTGAACACGCGCTGGGCTCCGCCGTTCCCGTCCGCGGGGGGCGAATCTCGGGTCCCAGCGCCCCTGGAGCCGGGACTCGCGCTCCCCCGTCTGGCCGCGGGTCTCTCCGGGGCTCGTTTAACGGGGTTTCTTCTTCCTCGCCCCGGGAACGCTCCGGACGAACGAGGCGGGTTCGTCCCCCGGGTGCGCCACGTGCCCCGGTCCCGGGACTCCCGGGGGGCGGGTCCAGTTCGCACCCGTCGAAGCACCAGCGGGGCCTTTCCCGGGCGCCCCCCGGGGCTGAGCTGGTCCCGAAGCGCGGCTCGGAGCCGGTGCCCCGGGGAGTGAACCGAGCGGGGCCTCATCGCTGACCCCGCCCCTGTGGCCCGGCCCCGCCCCCTCCCCGGGCCCCGCCCCCGGCGGAGCGTCGCGCGCCTCCCCGCGCCGCGGGACCGTTCCCGGGCGGTTTGAGGCGCTCTAGGCCGCGCGCGAAGAAGGGGCGGGGCCAGGCTGCCGTTACGGCGGGTGGACGGAGCCCCGCCCCGCCCCCACGCCCAGCCCCGCCCCGCCCCGGCTCTATTGGTTCCACTCAGCCGAGACCGGACGGCCTCTGAGGCTCTCGTCACCCCACTGGCGGATGAGGGAAAGGGGCGGTCCCCGAGGGCGCTCTCGCTATTCCATTGGCGGATGAGGGAAAGGGGCGGTCCCCGAGGGCGCTCTCGCTATTCCATTGGCGGATGAGGGAAAGGGGCGGTCCCCGAGGGCGCTCTCGCTATTCCATTGGCGGAGAGGGAAAGGCGCGCTCTGATTGGTGGAGACGTCGGTTTCCGGTTCCGGCGGGTCTCTCGGCGGCTCAGCTGCGCGGGGAGGCAGCAGGATGGTGAGCGGCCTGCGGGGCCCATCCGAGCCCATCCCCCCCGCGGCGGGTCGCTGCGGGCCCGGGGCCCGGCGGGGCCAAGGGCTGGACCGCGGCGGAATCCGAGACGGGGCTCGGCTGGGGGGGATGATGGGAGGAGACGGCCGGGGAGGGGGGGTCTGCCGGGGGGGCTCAGAGGAGGGGGATTTGGGGAGGGGGGTGTTGGCTCGGGGCGGGGGGGGGGAGGTCCGGGGGTCGGCCCGGCCCGCGCGCTCTAACCCCCCCTCTCTCAGGTGCTGCTGCACGTGCTGTTCGAGCACGCGGCGGGCTACGCGCTCTTCGCCGTGCGGGAGGTGGAGGAGATCAGCCTGCTGCTGCCCCAGGTGCGGGGCCGCCACGTGGGTGGGCGGGGGGGTTAATGTCGCTCCCCCGGGGCGGGGCCCACCGGTCAGTTCCCCTAGAGCGGGGCCGGTGGGTGCCCACGTGCATGACGCGCACAGGCCCGGTCAGCGGAATAGGCCCCGGGAGGTTTCGGGGTCCCCCCGGGAGCCCCCCCCCCCCCCAAGGGAGACCCGTCCTAGGATTGGGGAACATTTGCTCCCTGAGCTGACCTGGTGCCTGGCACAACGGGAGCTTCCCCATCTGGCCTTTCCAGGGTGGAGGGAGGGAAGGCCGCTGAGATGGGGCCTTGCAGGGGGCAGAGACCCAGGTGCGGGAGGAGTGGGATTGGCCCATGACTCCATTCGGAAGGTGGGTTGCTCTGGCTGCGTGTGAACCCGGCCGATAGGGCCGAACCCCTGTCCTGTAAGGCCGGCGGGCCGCTGTCTTGGCTCCTGGTGAGTGCGGTGATGAACATCCTAGATCTGTCAATCCACTGAAAGTCCTGATGTCACGATGTCTCTGAGCACTCGGGCACCTGCTCTGGCCGGTCTCACTGCCCAGCCAGGGGGCTGCTCCCAGGGGCCGGTGATCAGAGCCGGTGCTGTGTGTGTTACAGCCAGGGAGACTAGGTCCCAGCGTGCGGTCTCCCTCGGCAGCGTCCCGCTCTCAGAGCAGTGTGTGTTTACCTTACTCATGGGGGTTTTGTGCTCAGGCAGTCTGTGCTTCTGGGCCCCAGGCTGGCCCTCCTGCGGGGCTGGGGTCCCAGGTTGCCCTGTGTGATACTCAACCCGCTTCCCTCCAGGTGGAGGAGAGCATCCTGACCATTGGCAAGTTCCACAGCATCGTCCGACTGGTGGCCTTCTCCCCGTTCAAATCCGCCCAGAGTGCCCTGGAGAATGTCAATGCCATCTCGGAAGGTGAGGCTGGGCTGGCGGCTGGTGCCCTCTGGGCCTGCAGTGACCGTGGAGACTTTCTGCTCCGTGCTGCCCCCTTTGCCCCGCAGCCCATTCACGTCTCGCTCTTCCTGGGCAGGGATCCTCCACGAGGACCTCAGGCTGCTCCTGGAGACAAACCTGCCGGTCAAGAAGAAGAAAGCGTTGCTGGGAGTCAGCGATGCCAAGATCGGGGCTGCCGTCCAAGAGGAGTTGGGCTACCAGTGCCAGACTGGCGGGGTCGTGTCCGAACTCACACGAGGTGAGAAGAGATGGGGGGGGGCTCTAGTGAGGTGTGGAAATGCTAGGCCCCCCCGGGGGGGGGGGTTATACACCTGGGTCTGTCCTCCAGTGCCCTGCGTGTGTGGGAGGTGAGGTGCAGGGGTATTAAGGGGACCCCAGTGCTCCCTCGTGGGCTGGGGAAGGGGCTCAGCGCTCACCAGACATGCTGTGTCCCCGCAGGGATCCGCCTGCACTTCCACACCCTGGTGAAGGGCCTCACGGCCCAGTCGGCCTCCAAGGCGCAGCTGGGCCTGGGGCACAGCTACTCCCGCGCCAAAGTGAAGTTCAACGTCAACAGGGTTGACAACATGATCATCCAGTCCATCAGCCTGCTGGACCAGCTGGACAAGGACATCAACACCTTCTCCATGCGCGTCCGGTGAGGAGAGCACTGGGGGGCGTGTGCAGCCCGCGCGTCGTCCCTCCCCATGCTTACCGTAGGCAGTGCCACTCCCAGCGCTGACTGCATAGAACGGGGAGGAAGAGCATCTGCCCTGCGTACACCCCAGCCAGGGAGCCCGTGACCTGGGCTGTCTTGTTAGCAGGGAGACAGGGCTGCTGCGGGGGAAGGGTGGGATGGGATGAGACAGCAGGTCCCTGACTGCTCCCCTCTGGCCCCTGCAGAGAGTGGTACGGGTATCACTTCCCCGAGCTCATCAAGATTGTGAGTGACAACTACACCTACTGCCGCCTGGCCAAGTGCATCCGGAACCGCAAGGAGCTGAGTGAGGAGAATCTGGAGGGGCTGGAGGAGATCGTGATGGACGGCGCCAAGGCCCAGGCCATCCTGGACGCCTCTCGTTCATCCATGGGTTAGCGGCACTTCTATGACCAGGAGGGGAGGGAGGAATCCGGTGGGAGGGGCAGGTCAGTCCTGCTGGCACCAGGGTCCTAAGGCAGGCACAACATACAGCCCCCGGGGGGGGGGGGAGGTGGGGCTCACTGTGGCCCCCGGGGGGTGAGTAGGCAAGCAGCGGAGTGGGGCAAGCCAACAGTTGGCTGGCCAGGGGGTGGGGTGGTGAAGAGGCCAGGGGCAGGCAGGCAGGTGAACTGGCGCTGAGTTGATGCCTTCAATAGATCTGATCTTTACTCCGCCCACTTGACACGTTTGATTGTCCTGGGTTTGGCTCCCCTCCCCCTCCAACCCCTGCACTGTCTGGAGGTGCCGCCTCCCCCACCCCCCTCGTTCATCCAACGGGGCGAGATCTTATTCTACTTCTAGCAAAAAGACATTTTTCTTTCACCTTCATTCCACTGCCTGAGGGGCCGCTATCCCATGTTACCAAGGATCAGTACAAAGTCATGAAACGTGCATAATGCAGAGATTTATCTACAACGGCATTGATTGGGGGGTTCGGCCCTCAGCTGTTCTCTTTGGAGGAATGTGGCCCTCGCCACTTTGAGCTCTGCAGGCCTGATCGACGAGCTCATGAATATGTTGCACATGGCTCTGGTTTGGGGCGGGGGCAGGGTCACAGTCAGCTGCTCTGGGCTCCCCATATCCTCTGACCTGTTCCTTCTTGATTAGGACATATGCTGACCAGAGGCTGATGGGGAGGGGGTCAGGGGAGGGATTCCCCCCCTAACCCCCCCAGGCTAGTACTGGCTGCTGTTAATGGGGAGGCTCAGGACTCTGTCCTGCTGCTTCTCCTGGGGGTGGCAGTTCCTGGGTTGCAGCGCCCCCCGGGGGTTGCCCTGGCCAGTGGCAGTTCTTGTAGGGCGCTGACCTCTGCTCTCTGCAGGGATGGATATCTCCCCCATCGACCTCATCAACATCGAGAGCTTCTCCAGCCGGGTGATCTCGCTGTCCGAGTACCGCAAGGGCCTGCAGGAGTATCTCCGCTCCAAGATGAGCCAGGTGGCTCCCAGTCTCTCTGCCCTCATCGGGGAAGTGGTGAGTGCCCTGGGGCAGGGGTGATCTGTGCTCTCCCGGGCCACAGAAATGATGTTCTCGTGTGAATCTGTCAATCCACTGAGCACTGTGCTGAGACGCCGTCACTGCTGATCGTGCCCTGGGGAGCTGAAGGGCCCAAACTGGCCGCCAAGCGCTGTGCCCAGGTGGCACAGAATGCAGCATTGCCTGCTGGGCCTGTAGTCCTCGGCTCTTGTCTCTGCAGGTGGGCGCCCGTCTGATCTCCCACGCCGGCAGCCTGACGAACCTGGCCAAGTACCCGGCCTCAACAGTGCAGATCCTGGGGGCGGAGAAGGCCCTCTTCAGGTACAGCTGCAAGGTGGTCGTGGTGATGGCAGGCTGCTGGGCCGCTGGGCTTGACGCGTTGGCCAGACCCGGCTGCGTGCGTCCGTGAGAAACCAGCCCCAGTCTCTGAGCGACCACCCAGGCTTTTCCTTCCCTCTCGCTGAACGTTGGGTGCCGGGGTCTGTCACGGGAACTCGTGCAGCAGGTTAGCTGAGTCCGAGACACTAGCGCCAGCCGTGCCGGGTAGCTGGGATGGGACAAGAATCTGACTCCTGGGGGGGAGGAGGGGCCAGGCAGCTTCTGCTGTGCAGCTGGGGTGTTGGGTATTGGTGGGCCATGGCTCCCCCGGGCATCCATATTCCGGGCTCTGCAGCTCCAGGGTGACTGCCAGCTGCCGTCTGGTCCCCGGGAAAGCTGCTGCTCTCCCGTCCTGCCTCTGCCAGCCTGCGTGAGGAGTGGGAGTCTGGCATGGTGTGCAGGAAGGGGGAGGGCCGGCCGGGGAGGACTGACTTTCAGACCTGCCGTACGGCTGCAGCCACCTAGGTGTGTCACTCCCCGAGGCTGGCTGGGCCACTGCCTTGTACCAGACTAAGCAGGTCGGGTCGGGTTGGCCCCGTCTGGCCAGAGGCCGGCCCCAGCAGGGTCCAGAGCGAGCTCACTCCCACGCTTGTTCCAGGGCCCTGAAGACTCGTGGCAACACCCCGAAGTACGGGCTGATCTTCCACTCCACCTTCATCGGGCGAGCGGCTACCCGCAACAAGGGGCGCATCTCCCGCTACCTGGCCAACAAGTGCACCATCGCCTCCAGGATAGACTGCTTCTCAGGTGCCCGGCTGGGGGAGGGGCCTACCTGGGCACTGCCCCTCCCAGTGGCATGGGACCCCTAGTGAGGTGTCAGTCACACAAACCCAACGGCTTCTGCAATGATGGGACTATTTTTCGTCAACAGCATTTCACGTCGTGAATGGTGACACCTGTGTTCTGAGCAGAGCCGGCTGGGGGGCAGGGCTGGGCCTGGGGGTTGGTGGGGAGTGGGCGGCTGGCTGCGAAGGGGGGGAGCCGGCAGCCCGTCATTCCCCCTGCCCCCTCTCTGCAGATGTGCCGACGAGCATCTTTGGGGACAAGCTCCGGGAGCAGGTGGAGGAGCGCCTGGCCTTCTACGAGACTGGAGAGCCTCCCCGCAAGAACCTGGAGGTCATGAAGGAGGCCATGGTGGAGGTGAGGAGGCTGGGAGTGGCCTGAGGGGTGAGCGGGTGCCGGACATGATGTGAAATCTCCTGCCTGACCAACTGCTGGAGGCAAAAAACTGATTTAATGAGGCTGATCCGACACCCGGGGGTGGGGAGCCCGGCCTGCTCCTCGCGGGGGCGGACTGCTCAGCGCTGACGGAGCCTCCGCTGTCCCTTCGCCAGGTGGAGGTGGCTGCCGGAATCCAGAAGAAAGAGAAGAAGAAGAAGAAGCGGGAGAAGAAGCGGCTGAAGGCGGCGGCCGCAGCGGCGGCGGCAGAGGAAGCGGAGAACGCTGTGCTGGAGACCACCGTGGAGGTAAAGAACCAGGCATGGGCCCTTGGCCTGGCCCTCCCTGCTGAAAGGGCAGCCCTGGACCTGCCATTTCCTGTCCAAAGTCTCACTGTGTGAGGGGGCCCCTTGGACATGTGGAGCTCAGTCACTGCGTGGGCGGGGGGGGGGGGGGGGAGAGCTCGGTCACCGGGGGGGGGCCCTCGGGCACGTCTGCCGCCTGTCTAGGGAGCTCGGTCACGGGGGGGGGGGGGACGGCGCTCGGGCACTTCCGCCGCCTGCCTAGGGCGCTCGGGGAGGGGCAGGGTCCCGACTCCTGGGTTCTGCTGCGTGCAGCTGGCTCTGGGAGTTGCTGAGTGCTGCAGTGGGGCCTGAGTGTCTGTGGGTTCCCTGCTCCCAGCCTGTGGGCTTGACCCAGTGGGGTGACGAGCCTCCAGAGCGGAGGTGGGCAAACTACAGCCCAGCCCCGGGCCCCTCCCTGCTGTCCCCACCGCCCAGGCTTTCCAGTAAGCCAGTCCAGCAGGAGGGAGAGGGGGAGTGGGGTGAGAAGGGGGCAGTTGGATGGGGGAGGGGGGTTTCGATAAAGGGCAGGGCTCCGGGGGCAGTCAGGGGATGGGAGCAGGGGGTGGTTGGCTAGAGGGTGGTGGCCCTCGGGCCAAAACATTTGCCGGCCCCTGCTCCAGAGCGTGTCCCCCCCCCCCCACCCCCCCTTGGGGGAGTACGGCTCCTGCACCTTGGAGTTCCTGTTCCCAGCTGCCTGCGGACTCAGGCTGTCGTCACTGGTACTTGGCCTGCCAAGGAGCAGTTTGAGGAGCGGAGAGAAAGCAGCTGGAGCCCGGGGGGCTCGCACAGCCTGCTCAGGGGTCCATGTCCTGCCTTCACGGGGAATGTGCCGGTGGGGAGGCCCGTCTCCCTCCAATGACGAGACCCCAAATCCTGGCTGCAGGGGATGATGTCCCAGAGCTCAGGCGCTTGGGGTCTAGCTCACGGTCACTGCAGGCCAGCACTCTGGACCAGGGGTTGGCGACCTTTCAGGAGCGGGGGTCTGAGTCTGGAGTGGGGGGTCTGGGGTGCCAGTCAGACCCGTTAACGGTTTCAGACGGGCTCTGTCTCTAGGTGGAGGATACAGAACTACACCAGTGTTGTGTGGAAAGGAAATCAGGATTTTAAAGTGTTTTAAGAAGCTTCATTTAAAATTCAATTAAAATGCAGAGCCCCCGGACAGATGCCCCCTTGGCACCGTGCCATAGGTTGCCTACCCCTGCTCTGGGCTGTCCTGGGATTGAATGGCAGGTCAGCGTGGGAGCAGCCGCTATCTGCCGGCTTCAGATCCTCCTAGGTGACTGGCTTTGGCTGAAGTACCGAATAGCCGAGTTGCCTCAGGCCGGGCAGCAGGGTCCTGAATGTGCTCGGGAGTGAGGAGAAAGCAAAGGGGCCACCAATCCCTGCTCGGGCTCCCTGGGGCTGCGTGAAATGGGCTAGTCCTGGCCGGGGTGGAGCTCTCCTCTTGGCTGCTGCTGTCCATGTTGGTCAGTGGCTCTAAGGGGACTTGCCAGGGACCTGGCCTAGAAAACTGGAGGCATCAGGCAGTGCCAGGCTCCAGAGCTTTGCCCTCTAGCCCAGGTAATGCCGGAGCTGCTCCGTTGGGCACCGGCAGGGTGAGGGCCTGTGTGCACAGGCCGTGCTCCGCTCCCCCAGGGGGGTTCAAAGGGCCCCTCTAACCCCCACTCTCTGCTCCAGGAAAACGAACCCAAGCCCAAGAAGAAGAGAAAGAAGCAGCAGGAGCCCGCGCTGGAGGAGAACGGGCTGGCAGAAGAGCCATTGCCCAAGAAGCAAAAGAAACTGGCCCCGGAAGAGCCCCCCCAGTCCGACAAGAAGAAGAAGAAGAAGAAGGTCAAAGAGGAGGATTAGGGGGAGGAGGTTTAGGTCGTGCTTGTGGGACGTCCGGGGACCTGCGCTGCCGCAGCGACGCCAGCACCCGAGCGAGCAGCAGGACACGTCCCTTCCCGTTGCTTGTCCAGCATTTCAAGGCGGTGGAATGGCCCCGGCCTGCATTAAATGGGTTTTGGCGTCTCCCGCGAGTCTGGGCAGAACTTCTCGGGCTGTGGCCTCGCTCTGGCAGAGGCTCGACTGACGGGTTGGGCTCTGCCTAGCCGCTGGTTTAACCGGGCCCAGATGGTTACTCCTTGGAGGTGTCTGCCTGGGACCTTGGAGCCCGCGCCACTCTGGAGCTGCCGCTGCGAGCTGGTCCGTTCTCCGGCGCCGAGCAGAGCCGGCTCCCCTGGACTTGTCGTCCGGCACCCTCTGCCCTGCCGCGGTGTGCGGAGGAGCAGTGGAGTGCGGGGCTGTGGGGGGCCCTGCACTGCCCGTGGAAGGGATTGCTGGGCCCGTATTTCTGTTCAAACCCTTGAGCTCCGTCCTGTGCTGCAGGGGAATGGAACGGGCCCGGCCCGGCCCTACCTGGGACTGAAACAAACTTCCACTAACAATAAACCTCTCCAGCTTTTCAAGCCTCTCCTCTGTTGAGTTTTAAGAGCAAGACTTCCCTTGGCTGCCTGGCCCCTGCTTCTCTCTGCTCGGCAGGGCAGCTTGTGTCCACTTGTCATCCCCTCCTGTGTGCTGCAGCGCTGAGCCCCCAGCAAGGGTGGGGGGGCCTTCCTGGACTGGTCTTTCTTTCACTCCTCAGAGCCAAGCACCCCAGCACTGGACCTTTGCCTGTGCTGACCCTGGGGGGCTCGCTCTGCTTCCCCCCTGTGCTACAGCAGGGCCCTTTACCCCTGAGCAAGGGGCAGAGGGAGAAATCTCACTAGGATGGGGGGGGGGGTTCAGAGATGAGCAGAAGCTGGACATGATCAGTTGGGTTTTGCCCATGTTTAAGTTAACAGCAGAGGCTGGTCCCTTTGATTCTCCTCCCCCTGGCCCCAGCGGTGCTGGGAGGGGAGAAGACCCAGCCTGCTTTGTCCCGAGCAGAGAGGTTGAACCATGGCAAGCTGGCCTTGAGGTTGAAGACGTGCTAAGGAGCAGGTGGGGAAAAACAGGAAGCCCCTAACAGCTGGGTTCTAGCCCCTGCTGCCGCAAATGGCCCCATAACTGGTGGAATTGATCAAAAGGGGCACCCAGCGGTTACTGTGTGACAGACAAATGCCTGTGGGGTGACCAGGTTTTCAAACACCTTTATCCCCTGTAATTCTGGGGTGTCTGTCCCTGCCTGTCCCCCAGAGCAGTCTAGGCACTTGAGAACTAAACCAGCTGGATTCAGAATCAGGGGAGCTGGGTACCATGTAATGGTGTGAAAAGAGGACAGACCAGCTGAGCCCATGGGCCCTTCTGGCCTCAGCTGCAGCCAGGCAGTTCTGGGTTCATAGCTATTGTCACCACCTGCTGCTTTCCCCTCTGACTCTATCCCTAGCTTGGCCCTGTGTCGTGTGTGATCAGAGCTGACAGCAGCAAGCCTGGGGCTGAGGGGTCAGACAGCAGGTGGGTCGGAGCCCCACACCCCCTGCTTGTCTCAATTCTCAGCTTTGACAAATGACAGAGCAGCCAGTTCTGCGGAGAGCCCCGGCCCTCTGCTCCCCACGGGGGAGGGCAGCAAAGTCCGCTGTGGGGGAAGAGCCTGGGCTGGGTCTGACTCCCTCCGGCTGTGATGGGCCCAGTGGGGGCAGGCTCTCCTAGAGTGGGGGAGGCAGGTGAAGGCCATGCCAGGGAGGGGGCCCTTTTCCACTGAGCAGCCTGGGGAGGGATGTCCAGTCTCTGCTCCCACCCAGCTGCACTTCTGCCAGGGGCGGGTGCACTCCCCCAAGAACTGGTGCTAAGCCCCTCCCACATTCTGGGGGCAGAGGGCCTATCTGGGCTTCACCTCAGGCTCAGGTGCAGGGAGGGTCAGACCTGAGAGAACACCCCACTACCCCCCCCCCCCCCCAGAAACCCACAGTGACAGCTGGGGCCAGCAGGCTGCTTTATTGTGGGTGCTAGAGCCAGGCCCGGGCATGGGAGACAATCAGTTACCAGGCAGCTGGGGTCCAGGCAGGGAGGCTCGGCAAGCAGGAGCCCGGGAGGAACAGCAGCGGCGGTGGGGCCTACTCAGCCAGGGCTGCCATCACCGCCTCGGTGAAGTCAAGGGAGGTGGAGTAGCCGCCCATGTCATGGGTGCGCACCTGCAACGAGAGGGGGGGGGGGGGCATTAGCATGGCAGGGCCTGGAGTCTCTGTGTAGCCTGCACCGGATGCAGCTGGCAGCCCCCTTTGCAGCGAACCCTGCCCTGGGGCCAGGCCTGGCCCAAGAGGAACCCCCGAGGGCCGGGCGCAAAGGCCAAGGGCTTGGCCCAGGCTCCAGGCTCTTCCTGACTCGGTTTCGAACGCGCCCCCTCGCCTGTCTGCAGGGTGGGGCTGGGCCAGGGACGAGCCAACCCTGCCAGCTACCCTGGAGGGCCCTGAAAGAGGGGTGCCTAGGGCTGAGGGGTCAGTGCAGGGTGAGCCAGAGAGATCTAAATGCCACACACCCCGCGGCAAACCCCGGAGGTCAGAGCCATGAGCCCAGCAGGTCGCGATTAAGCTGGGCACGTGCAGGTAGATCCTCTTCCCCCCCCCCCCCCCCCCGTTCAGGGAAGTTTACAAACACTGGCTCTTGGGGGGGTGGGAGGGGGCTGCTGCTCCCTGCCCTGTGTCCTGCCCCCCATAGTGTGGGGTCAGTGCTGGCTGGAGCCGGGCGTAGGGCGTGTGACTGTCACATGCCCCGTGAGCTGTATCCTAGGGACTGCACCAGCCCCGCGTGCGCCCCGGCCCTGGAAGGCCCCCTCCCTCCCCCCAATCCAAGCCAGGGAGGGGGCCGGCCCCACAAAGGGAGACTGGGACTGAAGGGGGGGGGTGCGAGGAGGAACTCTTCCTGTGCATTGCTGGAGACTGGACCCCCACTGGGCTGGCCTGGGGGGGGGGGGGGCGGGGGGGGGGGGATGTGCCAGTCTCTGTTCGCTCACTTCTCCCACCTCACCCCAGCTAGGGGCACCAGCTTCAGGGCTGAGCTGCACCCAGAGAGCCTGGCACGCCCAGCCCATTAAGAGCAGCGTGAGCCCCCGGCTCCACCCACCTCCCCCAGCTCTGTAGCAGGGGAAGTGGGGGGGGGGGGGCTTGACCTCAGGCTAACTCACATAACCGGGAGGCGGGAGGGTCCCAGCAGCTAGCCTGGGGCAGGCAGTGGCATGTGCAGCAGCCGCCCCCCCCCCCCCCCCCAGCTTTGCCTGTCAGTTGCCCTGTCCCAGTGGCTGACCAGGCCCCTCTTGCCCCGCACTGGGCAAAGCTGCGGTGGGGGCAGCAGGCAGAACCACCAGACTCCTGCTGGGAGCAGGCCTGGAGCCCAGGACGCCTGGGTCCCTCTGGCTGATGAGGCTGCTGAAGAAGGCTCCCTGCTCACCCACCATGCCCTGGCACAGACCACAGGGTGGGTGTGGGTGGGGGGGTTGGGCTCCTCCCATTTCCACCCCTGCTCTCCCCTCCCTCACAGCCAGGCCCCACTCCACCCCCACCCCTGCCCCCCCAGGCCCATGCAGAGTGGTGCCGGGGCACGCCCCCCCCCCCCCCAATCTTCCCAGCCCTCTGCTGGCTCCTCTGGCACATCCCCGGCCTGTCCCCACCGGTCCTATCCCAGATCAGCTCCTGGCCCCAATCAGCCCCCCTCCCCCAGTGCATTGCCAAAAGCACCTCCGCCTGCTCTCTGCTGCTGCCCTCTCCGAGGAGACCCCGTAAACGGCCACACAACTCTCCTTCCCCACGTCTGGGACATCACCCGAGGGAACCCCGGACACCGGTCAGGCTGACACCACTGCCTCGCACTACTGGCCCATGGGCTCCCGGGACACTCCCCCCCCCCCCCCCGCCCCCGCCTCCGCCCCCCGTCCAGCACCAGGAGTGCTGGGGTCCTGCTCTGAGCGGGGTCCTAGGTGCATCTCCTACACCTGCACCCAGGCTGCCCGGCAGGCAGAGAACTCCAGGCCCGCAGCGTGCCAGCCCCCCCCCAGGGAATCGCTCTGTGCTGGCAGAGGTCTAGGGCCAGGCCCTGTGCTCCGCAGAGCCCCAGGCCTGCTTGGCTGGCTCCCCGAGGCACGTCGACCTCCACTGCTCCAGCCCCCACAGAAAAGCACTTTAGTGGAGCTTCTTCCTTCTGAGGCCGACTCCCTCGCCCTGCTCAGCCCAGCCCGGCTCTCGCTCTGGACCCAGCTGGGTCCTGCCCTGGCCCACCAGGGCAGGAGCAAGGGAGGGGGGTGTCCCTGGCCAGGCCTGCACTTTGCTGGGGAGAGCCGCAGCACCTGAGAGGAGGTGGGGGGAGAGTTCAACCATTTATTCAAGAGCCTTCGTACAAAGCCCAATAAATACATTCGGCAGTTCCTGAGGCGGCTCCCAGTGCCCACGGCAGGGGCCCAGCCCCCTGTGGAGGGGCCTGAGAAAGCTGCAGGCCTGGCCCCGACCCACCCGCCTAATCCCCCTACAAGTTCCCTGCAGCCTCCCTAGGTCCGTCCTTGAGGCCAGGCCCCCCCCCCCCAACTCTGCCAACAGAGGGCCCAGGTCACCTTAACCCTTCGGAGCCCGAGGCAGGACGTCACTGCTAGAAGCAACATTACAGACACTCCAGCACTCAGGGGGGTTCGTGTTCTCGGAGCAGGACTTGCCTGGGCAGGGAGGACAAAGCAGCAAATGCAGCCTTCACCCCCTCCAGCCATGCAGGGCCTGGCCTCTCTTCTTCCTTACCCAGGCATGGCTAGAGCAGCCGGCCTGCTCTCGGGGAATGTACCGAGTCACTGCCGAGCCCCGTGCTGGTCAGAGCCCTGGTGCGCCCCCCTGCTTAGCTCCATTCCCAATGCCAGGAGGGGAGCTGCAGTGAACGACGCTGGGGTGCAGGACGATGCTACAGTAAAGGGGACCACACCCTGCTCTGGCGTGCAAACCGGCTAGAGCCCAGCCCAGCTGCCAGCCTCAGGGAAGGGCTGAGTTTCGTCAGGAAAGCTGCTTGGCGGGGCGGCGAGAGGAAAGCAGGCTGGAGGGATAGAGGGTCGGTGTGAGCTGGAAGGATCGTCCCAGCCTAGTGGGGGGTGTTATTCGGATGGGGGAGGAGCGTTGAGCTCTGCTCAGGGGCTAGGACACTTCGTTCTGAGCTCAGTCCTGAATTTTATTGCTAATGGAGTGGGGGCCATCCATGGGAGCAGGATGAAGATATAGGGAGTTAAAAGGCCCCCCACCCCCACCAGGAGAGGTTGAAATTTCCTGCTTTCCAGCTGCTCAGATGAACAGGGATAAATTCTCCTTCATTCCAAGCCAAACCCAGCCTTCCTTTGTCACTGTGGATGGACAGGGGTCTCCACCCCACATGACCCCGAGCGATGGCTGGAGTAGGCAGATGTTCTTGCAGCAGCAAGCTGAGAGCACACGGGACCATGTGGACGTGACAGTCTCAGTCAGCCCCACTGCAGGGGGGGGCCTGGCTTGAGCAGCAGTGGACTATTTAGTCCTGTCTCAGCTTCAAAGCACAGTACAAATGTGAACTAGCAGCCCCTGAACCCCCGGGCGGTGTACGGAGCTCAGCACTACAGAGAGGAAGACTGAGACCGGGGGACTGGCTCGGCCCAGGCCTCACAATGAACCAGTGGGAGAGCCAGGGTTAGACCCAGCCTCCCTGTCCTGCACTCAGCCCATGTCTCTTTGTGGTGACCCTCTGAGCATGACGGAGGTTGGTAATATAACGGGGCTGGGGGAGAGGCACGTCCCTTCCCCCTTCGGGGTGCGGTTTCAGGTGGGCTGGCTCCAGCAGCCCAGGGGTGGGTGACATGATACAGGTTCTGCCCTAGGGGTGGGAGCAAGGCGCGAAAGGTCTGTCCGGTTTGTACACTAGAAATGGGTGCTGGAGACAGAAGTCCAAGGAACTCCCACACTCAGGTGGGGACCTAGACCCCATAGTGCGGGTGCAGGTTGTCAATCACAGACTTCATGAAGTCCGAGGTGGTGGAGTAACCGCCCATGTCCCGCGTCCGAACCTAAAAATCCAACACAGGGAGGGGGAGAAACAAAAAGGGAGAAATTTGGATGTGAACCCAGGGAAACGAACACAAGATGGGACAGGAAACATGGTGACAGCAAAGCAGCTTCCCCCAGCTCCGGATCCCCCTTCTGACCCCCCCGCCCAGCATCCCCACAGCCCAGCTGCAAACTGGAAGAACAGACACTAACGCGCACCAAGCCCCCCCAGCCAGCAGGGACTAGCAGCCTCAGGTGTGGAGACACTAAACACAGCAACATCTGCAAACTGTCCCGTTCTAGGAACGTAGGCAGCTCAAACCAGCCGGCGGGACTGGCTCAGTGGAAGCTTGGATACCCAGGCCATGGAAATGGCGAGACAGTGACCTGGGGATCTGATTTCTCCTGAGGAGAGTGAACGCCCCTGGGGAGGGGCCTTAACATCTCCACAGCCGTCACCCAAAGGAAATCTGTCTGGTATGGGTAAGAATGATGCAGACAAGGCCTGAGAAGAGTCTGTTCGGGTGCAGTAAGTCCCCTCACTACGCGAGGCCAGGCCCGGGCTAAGGAGTTCCCATACAATCTCACCCAGTGGCAAACCCTGCGCTACTTCCCCCTCATGGGGACAGGAGCCAGAGAGAAGGCCCAGCCAGCAGACGCCAGAGAGGGAGCAGATCCTCCAGGAGCTCTGGACCAGGACAGGCAAGAGGCAAGCAGCAGTGAACAGGCTCAGAGCTGCCTGGTACTCACTTTACCGGCTTTAATCACCCTCTTCACCGCGTCGGAGATCACATTGGAGTGATATTCCAAGCTAGCAAAAAGAACCAACATTTCAGCTCCAGCCCCGAGCATGTCACTGGAATTCGCACCCGCCCCCTGGCTCCCCCCCCTCCCCCCCGAACAAGCACCTTACTTGAGATGCCGCAGCATGTTGGCGGCAGAGAGCAGCATGGCAGTGGGATTGGCAATGTTCCTGCCCACAGCCTGGGCGAATGGATGGCGGGCACCCTGTGTGGAGAGAACCACGATCAGACCACTCTCTACACTGCTGCTGTGTGTGTGTGGGGGGGGGGGGGAGTGGGGGGGGGGAAAAGAGAGAGAGAGGAGAGGAGAGAAAGCCCCCTCCTGGGAGGGGCTCTCTGGATCCACCGGCCCCATGGCAGGAGACAGGGAAGACAAGCTAGGGAACGAAGCAGCTGTGTGACAGAGCGGATGAGCAAGGGAAGTCACTTACCATCTCAAACACCGCGTACTCCGCACTGTAGCTCTCCCCGGGAACCATGCCGGCACCTCCCACCAAGCCGGCAGCCAGGTTATCAATGATGTTTCCATACAGGTTCGGCATGACCAGGACATCGAACTGGTGGGGGTTCTGCACCAGCTGCGCAGAGGGGAACAGAGTAGACGCTGATGAGACCCCACACACCATTCCCTCTCCTGCTACATATCAGAGCAGGCTGGTGTTCTCTGCAGCACTTCCGGGCACACCAGTGCTGATGGGGTCACCCAAAGGGGCAGGTCAACAGGCCCTAGACTGGCCAAGGGGCCCAAGCAATGAGGGTCACAGATCAGTGCCTGGGCATTAACAGGACAAACCCAGGTTTGAGGAGAGGAGAACTGAGATGACAATGTAGCTGCCATGAGTCTCCGGGACGAAAGCAAGATGGATGGCTGCTCCCGGACCCCAGCAGGCACTGGGGGTGTTCCTGAAATAAAGCCACCCACCCACATGTCCCACCGACAGGGCTGAGATCCCACGCGCTCCCAGAAAGAAAACCGGAGAAACCTGGCAACCGTCATTGAGAAGACCAGCCTGGAAACCCTGCCTACCTCCAGGCTTTCCTGGGGGGGCGGATGGTGAGACAGAGAATTTACTCATCTGTCAATCACTCCTGCAGGCCAGAATTCTGCCCGACGGGATTATCCGGCACCACCACCCAGGGGCTGATCACCAGCGGTGCTGGGCACCTACCGCTCCTGTCCGCGCTGAAAGGAAGGCGCTGTGTCTCCACAGGACGGGATCCAAAGCGACGGGACAGCCCAGTTAACACTGCAGCCCTCACAACGCCACGGCACGGACACATCCCAAGTGGCACCTGACCTTGCTGCCTAGCGTGCTAGGTTCTTGACCTGCATTGCTCAGCCAGATGAGCAGGGTGCAGCCTGGATGCACTAGGGGAAGGACTGCAAGCCGTTCTCACCTGCATACAGCAATTGTCAATGATCATGGTGTCGAATTCGATCTTGGGATACAAGTCTGCCACCTCCTCACAGCACCGGAGGAAGAGCCCATCTCCCAGCTTCCTGGGGAAAGAGCGCGACAGACATTCCTTTGAAGAGGCTCCACGCTGCCCCAGCACGCCCTGCAGGGAGAGCCGATGGACTCGCCTGACGCTTCCTTTCAGCTGACTGAACCCAACCCGGACCGGCTCAGAGACCGGCAGGGCCCGCTGCACCCACCCACGCCGTGTGCGTATGATAGACCGAGGTGAAACCCTGGCCCCACGGAAGGCCATGGGAGTTCTGTCATTGAATTCAGTGAGGTCAGAATTTCACCCAGAGAGTGAACAAGCGTCTCACTTCCCCATCAACACCCTGCAGACACCGGGCCAGGCCCGACTGTCTCGCACTGCTGGGCTCCGTTACACCTGGGCTGGTGTTTTACGCATGTGCAGAGAAAGGGCACTAATGCCAAAGAGGCGTCAACATTGCTCATTGCACTGAAAGGCTCTTCCTGGAGACAGAGAGGTCTTCAAAGACCGGCAGCCAGGGCCCTGGGTGGCAGGTGCTGGGTACCCCTCCCCCCCCCCTTTGGTCCCTGTGCTATCAGACCCGGCACTTGGCACTCACATGATGTTGGCTTTGTGCACTGCGGTGACCTTGGAGCGCCCTTTCTTGGTGGCGTAGTCGAAGGCGAATTTGGCGATGCGCTCCGACTTGTCCCGGGTGATTATCTTCAGACACTCGATCACTCCCTTCACGCTCTGGACATCGAGGAGACACGTCAGCTGCTCTGGCTGCGCTGGACCGAGTGCCACACAACCCCGGCCTCTGCCACAGCTGGCAGCGCACACCCAACAAGGAGATCCACTCAGCCCTGCCAGCCAGCATGGCACGGGGCTGGAGCTATCGCCCCTGGTCTGATCCAGGGCTCAGACTCCAAGGGAGGCGGAGTTTAACCCCCCAGCTGATTCCTTTGGGGCAAGGAGCGGAAGAGACGCAGCGCATCCCCACGAGCAAACACGTGACACCATAGGGAGAGGCCCCTGAAGACCTCAAGACAGCCCAGCTCCTCAGGGTCACTGTGGAATTGGCCCCCTAGTCTTGTCTCCAGGGCTCTGACTAGGCTAGTATGTCCCCCAAAGCACCACTTCTCCTCGGGAGACCATTCTCCAGCCACACACTGGCAGGAAGCTTCTCCCAGGCCCTGGCCCTTTTCCTTTGCCTGGAGTCACACCACCACTTGTAGTCACAGCGCCTGACCCCACACTGATCCCGCTTCCTCCTTGGGCTTTACATGCTTCCAGTACTCGTAGATCGGTCTAGCCCCCCTTCGCCCCCTTGGCTGTCTCACAGTCTAGTTACAAGCATCTTCTCCTCTTCCGCCTGTCCCTCCAAACACCCACACCAGACAGGAAGGCTCTTCCCCACAGCCCCGATGGGGTGCAGGATAGAGCCTTCCCTACCTCATGTTCCAGAGAGCTGTACTCGCCCTCCGTTTGCTCCCGGATGATCACAAGATCCAAGTTGTTGTGTCGTGTTTTAAAACCAGGTAAGCTGTTCACATGGACAACGTTGGCAAACAGGTCTAGCTTGCGCCTGTGAGAGGAGGAACATCAGGATCAGGAGAGTTCTTCCCACCTCCAGGCCAGTAATGAATCCCACGTGATGGTCCACACCCGTCTTGATCAGAATTTTCAAGAGAGACTCTTCCATACAAGCCTAGCCCCTATTCTTGGCCACTTGCTAATCCCCTCCCTCCTCCAGTGAGGCCTCTTGGGCTGTCTGCGAGACATGGCCATGAACCGTCATCCCAAACCCCACCTACCGACTTTTCCTGGGGGATCTCCAAGACAGGGCAGGAAGCAGAGTCAACGGATCATGAGTAAGAAAAACAAAAGTGTCTGGCCAGTGAAGATTTTGCAGGTGCCTTTTTGTGCTCTGATAACCCATGAACTTCACCCCTGCCCCGGACTTAGTGCCATTCATGAATGAGGTCTCCAGAGCTCTCTGCATAGTTCACAGGGAGTTTTACTGACTTTTCTTGAAGTGCAGGGGTTTGAACATGCAAAATAGAAACATACCTGAGCCTCATGTCATAGGAGGCCAGTTCTCCTTTGTACTCCATGGGAGTGTGGATCTTCCCTGTAATGACAGAAATGCCAGCAGAACCGGTAAGAAAGCACATGAACAAAATCAACTCCCAGCTCCTATAAACCCTCGGACCCCACAGCAGGGGCCTAGGGATGAAAGGGGACATTGTTCCCACTCTGGCATAAGGAACTTACAGTGCTGCACAACGTGTGGAAGTTCACTGGAAAGCCTGAGGTCCGGCCCCTTGGTATCTCTGGGCCACATATTATGTGATCCAGTCTTGAACTTGTGCCCAGTCAGGATAACATAAGGGTCAGAGCAAAGGCCCATCCAGCCCAGTATCCTGTCTTCCGACAGTGACCAGTGCCAGGTGCCCCGGAGGAAGTGAAGAGAGCAGGTAATCATCAAGTGATCCATCCCCTGTGGCCCACCCCCAGCTTCTGGGAGACAGAGGCTAGAGACACCATCCCTGCCCATCCTGGCTAATAGGCATTGACGGCCCTATCCTCCATGAACTTATCTAGTTCTTTTTGGAACCCTGTTATAGTCTTGTCCTTCACAACATCTGCTGGCAAAGAGTTCCATAGGATATTAGACACTCAATCTATTTAACTTACTGAAGATAAGATTAAGAGGCAAATCGATCTCCGTCTAGAAGTACTTATACACGGAGAAGACATCTGAAACTAGGGCGCTCTTTAGCAAACAAAGGTAGAACAAGATCTAACGCCTGGAAGTTGGAACTAAACAAATTCAAGCTGGAAATAAGATGCAGTTTTTTAGCAGCCAGAGTAATTACCGTTTGGAACAGCTCACCAACAACTGTGGTAAATCCTCCATCACTTGAAGGCTTTTCACAGAGATTGGCTCTCATTCTCAAAGGTTTGGTTTTGAATCTGAGCCCAGGAAGGTGCTCTATGTAAGAATCACTGGGTGAAGGGTTTTTCCCTGCATCATGAGTGAGTCAGGATAATTGTCATGATAAAATCTAGGCCTCTTGGAAGACCCGCTACTAGGAGATCCTTGATGTACGAAACACATCAGACCAGACACATCAGCTGTTCTGCTCCTTCCCATCTTGATGAGTGACAGCAGCATGACCCCCCCCCCCCCTTGTGTGGGGAGGCAGTAAGATTACCCTGGAGGCTACACCTCATCTACCTGCACCAAATTGTCACAAACCCTCAGTGCTCCCTTTTTATTACTAAACGTGCCAATCACATTCAGGACCTTTCTGACCCTTGGATGGAGACTCCCCAGCTGGTCAGGTGATAGGTACCAGTCTCATTTTGCAGATGAGAAACGGAGGCATGGAAGTTAAGTGAACCTCTAAGGCCACGGAGCAACTCAGTGACAGAGCTGGAGATCGAAATCAGGAAAATGGGCACTAGGTTTTCTCCAGTCGTCAGCCCACGAAAAGCCCGGCAGTCGGAAAGCGTGGTCTGGTGGCTGAGGGAGAGTCTGTGGCATGGAGTGGGCAAAGATCCATGTACACCTGACAGACACAGTCAGTGAGCTGCCACCATCCCATACCTATAAGGGCCACTTTACTCTCCTTCATAGAGTCGACAACCTCGTCCAATTTCTCCTCGGACGCCATGTTCTGCACTTCGCTCAGGTGATGCTCGTCAAACTCCACAGGGACACCAGCAGCCTGCCCAATACAGACACAGGTGTAAAGACGGGGCCTTGCCGGGTCACAGTCCCGAGGCTGTTTATTAAATCGTTTGATATGTAATCGCCGAATTGAGCTTGGTGACTGGGTGGATCAAGAGATTGGGATACGGAGCCTTTCATCCTCAAGTCTCTGGTTCTTCTCTGAGCACAGGCTGAGGTTGGTGTGTATTGGGAGGAGGAGGGGACTGGATGGTTTTAGGGATTAGGAATGGGATCAAATCTCTAGGTCACTTATTCAATCCAGCTCCAGACTCATAAGGAAATGCTGCTGTTTTTTAAACTTTGTTTAGGAAGTTTTACCAAATTTACAAATCCTAGGCATGTAACTATTAATTTTTGGTATCTCGATTACAACCCTGAACTTTGGTTTAGATGAACATTATACCGAAACATAAACAGTGGGTCTCTCTACCAGGGTCATCTTGACACTTCTCAGGACTTGTCATTTTCAGTCATTTTATTGAACTGAGTGAATTCTCTGATTAGGCATATTAACCAAACCAGGCATGTCTATCAGATGTTAACATTCACCGAAATTGGAGAGGCGTGCTGGTTATTTAGAAAGTGAATGTGTTCTGAGTATTTAATAAATGGTAATCAAATACCAAAGTATCTATCTGTCCTCTGGCTGTTTTTCTGGGTACCTAACTGGTGTATTAATTTTTCTGTAACAACCACCTCCTATATTTTTTTGAGCCATACCTCTGGAGTTGGATTCTTTTTCCAGAGAGAGGCAATCAATCTAAGAGTTATTATGAGAGAGATTTTAAATTATTTTTCCAAATATAAGTTTCTGCCATCTGATGATTACCTGACTCCTAGATCTCAGGCCAGTCTCTTAGTATAGTGCAGACGAGACTTTATACAACTACCTCCACATCAGGAGATTCATTTACTACAGTTGCCCCTGCCATGGCCAAAAACAGGCATGTCTTGTAAAAAAATCAATGTCTAACTGTGTTTTAAATTTGTCCCCAAACTGTGCTACTCCCTTGGCCAAAGCAGGGCTGTAGGATGGATTGGGGGTATGGTTAAAACACAATTAAGAGGGTTCCAAACATTTTGAGCATTGTAACCCCTAACACAACTGGCGCAGATGATGTAAACATCTACATCAGAACCACCGCCACAGCAGGTACGAGACTTTTTTCGGCAGTCACATCAGACACAAGGATTGATTGGGCCACAGAAACGGAACTCATCTTCCCACTCTTAGAAATGGGCCTTCGTCATTTAGGGTCAGTGCATACTGGGGTATATGTGCGAAGCTTGGCATGGTTGCTACCCATGTTGAACCTGTTCTGGGGAGAACAGGGGACATCGTCCTCCAGGATTCTGAGTTTAGCACCCTTCCTCAGCACTAAAGAGAAGAAGTGAGTTGAGCTTCAATTAATTTACAGAAAAGGGTTTAACTAAAAGGTTTTATCCACTGACAACCGTCTGGGAGCAGGGGGAAGAGAACAGCCCCGCCTAACCTCATACACAATCCAACTGCCTTGCAAGAGAACTCCTGCCATTATGTCATTCCTCTATATTCCCCGCAGTCTCAGTGAGGAGTAAGTGGCTACTACCTTGAACACCTCTTTGACAGAATGCATGAGTTCCGGGCCAACCCCATCGCCAGGCAGCATGGTGACCTTGAACACCCCTTCACGTTTGTCTGTCTGAAACAGGAAATAGAGAGGAGTTAATTCTCCTGCCTCCATCCTACACAAGAGTGGGACAGCACATACCCTATCTGCAATACTGCCCCCTCCCCACCTTCTGAGAGAGCAAGACCGGTCAGAGGTGGCTCTCTTACGCTACTGCCAGGAACAGCAAGATGAGAATTGTCATTCTCAAAATGTTGGGGGTCATCAATGCCTTTACCTACTTACAGGTATGCTCAGGAACAATTCCCCCTTGGTGGAGCTGGTACCAGGATTTGAGTCTTTAAAACTTTCAAGGTGGGGGAATTGGAGCCACTAAGACCCTCTCTGTTGGTCAGTCTCTGGGAAACACCTGGCCTCTAATGCAGGAATCTTCCAGTAGAAACTGACCCAAGACTCACTGTAGCAACATTCAGTTTCCCCATGAAACTCTTTCTGCTGAATTAAACCAAATAAGATCCAATGTGTAGGGCAAAGCTTGCTACTTGAAAGTAACACACAGAGGGTCAGAGGTTGCATGATATTTGTTCCTTGTATCCAGGAGATAGCTTTGCCTTTAATCTAAAACACATGACATTCACCCATATAAAAATTAATGGGCATCTTTTATATAAACAATTGCAGTTAATGTCAGTCAATAGGCATCACAAGCTAAAGAGTCAGAGAACAAGCACTTGAGATAGAGATTTTGCATAAACTTTTCCTCATCCCACGATGGAGAAAGCCAACCAGAGCACCCATATTTAACAAAGGAGACCATAGTCCATCCACTCCTGCGTTGTCTAACACCTGACACTTTAAAGGAAGATGAAAAATCTTAGTACACCTGGCCACTGTTGTATATAGAGCAAAACATCCCTTCCTAATGATGGTAGTGATCAGTTGATGTCCTGAAACATGGGATTGTATTACTCCATTTCAGCACAAATGTCTATAGAATGGTCTTAGTTACAAACTTAGCCAGACCTTTTAAAAATCTGACCTTAGTATTTGACCTTGACCCTATACGTCTATAAATTATTTAGCCATGTTCTGTATTAACAATTTCCTTTTATTTGTTCTAAATTAGCCCGTCATTAATATTCAATGAGCCATGAGACAAAGCAAAAAAAAAAAAAAAGGGCACTAACCAACTTCCACAAGAAGTCATAAATCCCACCAGTCAAGCCCTATAGATCTTCTCCTTCCTAAGCTAAACAGCTCTAGCATTTGCAATCTCGCCTCATATGTAAATCCCACCCCCGGACTTTTAATTATCCTCTCTGGAGCGCTATACTGCCAGCCCCAAGCATTCAAAAACCCAGGGCAAAGCTCCAAAAAGTCACGGGTTAAAAAATAGGTATTTTAACATTTAAATAATAACGTGGGGATCCTCCTTTGCCTTCTTGACTTTGGGTTCACAATTTTAAGCTCTTCTCTGCACCATGAGAGCTGCTACCGTTTGACAACAGGTGCTTGGTCTTTAAGAAAAACACCAAGTCCTATCCGAGTCACAGTACAATCCTGAGCTGGCAGCACTGGGGCCTGGCCGATCACAGCTCTCTCCTCAAGGGCTTTCACTGCCCAGCGCGGCCACGACGTGGGTCTCTCAGCCCTGCCCCGGCCGTATCCCGCACGGTGGTTTGCCGGTTATTTCCAAGGGCTTCTCAATGCGTCCTCGGCCCTTCGTGTCTCTGCGGCGGTCGCTGCCTCTTTGCTCCTCGGAGAGAGGGAAACACCCGCCCACCCGCCCCCTTCCCCCCGCGCTGGGGGAGGACCGGCCCCTCCGACAGCCAGGGCGGGACAGGGATCCCCGCGCTACGGGGGGGCGATGACGAGCCGGGGCCGGGGCCCAGGAGACGAACAGAGGAGCCGGGGCGAGCCCGACACACCCGCCCCCCGGCGGGGTCCCTCACCTGGCTGCGCGGCGGCTGCGGGGGGCCGGCGGAGGCGCTCAGGGTCCTCCAGGCGCCGCGGCCCCGGGCGCGCAGAAGAGCCTGCGGGGGAAGGAGGCGGAGAGTGAGAAACCCGCAGCCCCGGGACCGACCCCCCCCCCCGGCCCGGGAGGAGCCAGGCCCGTCCCGCCGGCCCCCGCGCGCGCCTCACCCCGGCAACCGCCCGAGCACCGCGGATCGCCGCCATCTTGCAATCCCGCGATCCCCAGCGGACCCGGAAATGATACCACGGCCCGAGCGCAGAGACGTCACTTCCGATTGACGCCGCGGGGGGGGTTAGCTGAAGGGGCGGGGCTAAGGGGGAGGGGCGAGGCTACCATTCCGGGGGCTCCTCCTGGGTCGCCAGTGCCCTCCCCCCCCCCCCCCCTTTGGGCCTCACTCCCTGGGACCGGGGCTGCCTCTGTCCCCCCCCCCCCCCCCCCCATGCCAGTCTGACCGCCCGAGCAAGCTCCAGCCTGGACTCAGGCCAGGGTGTGTGGGAGGTGCCGGGGGGGAGGGGGGGCAGCGCAGGGCTGTGCTGGGGGGGGCGCCCGGGGGGAGTGAGGACAGAGTATGAGCTCGCTGCCCCATGGCTGGGGGAGAACGTGGCAGGGACCACGGGGCAGTTCTCCCCAGCCAGCTCCACGGGGCGGGGGGGGGGGCAGAGGGACCAGAGCCTCAGGGGCATGGGGGAAGAAATACAGGGGGAGGGGGGGTGGCTCTGTCCCTCCCTGGGGGCTCATGCGGGGCTCGGGGGAGCAACCCCTGGCCCTCCGAATAGCTCGGCTCTGTGAGCACCCCAGCAGTGCAGGGGGAGACAGTGCTCCCACCGCCACCACCCTGCCCCTGGAGGAAACACCACCAAGCCGGGCTGCAGCTCCTGGCTCTCAGTGCCTGAAGAGGCATCCTGCCCCCAGGAAATCCCGCTTCGCCCCTAGGACAGCACGAATCAGACACACTGTGTGGGGGGGTCCTCAACCATTTATTTACCCTAGTGAAGGTTACAGTGTGACAAGCTATCTTCCCCCCCACCCACCCCCCATCCAGACCCCAGAGACCCACCACTACAGCAGTCACTCAGCTCCAGACTTTACTGCCCCTAAGAGGGAGAGGCAGAACTGGGGGGGAGGGGGGGGGCTCACTCATATGAGCAGGTATGCAGCAGGGTGGCCTGCTGCACAGCAACAGCACACTCCTACTCCCAGCTCCAGCCCAGCCCCGAACTCCAGAGGGCAGGAGTCCAGCCCACCCCAGGGGATCGCTGCCAACGAAGATCCCCCAACACAGGGCCCCAGGTCATGCTGGCAGGTGCCCGGATCTGCAGGTGGGAGAAGCTCCCCGGCTCCTGTCCTTGTAACATCAGCCCCAAGACTCCCTTCCTCACCCTGCCCCTTATATACAGAAGGCGACTCCATGCGGCTGCTGCGCAGGGCCGGCCCCAGGGAGGGGTTATTTTTTCAGGCTCTGAGCTTTGGCGCGGTTGATCTTCTCCACCACGGGAGAGTGGGTGGACGAGGTGCACTTGGACAGGACGAGGTTCATCTCGTTCTCATTCTTGTGCTCGATGGCAGCATCAGCAGCTTGATCCAACTCTCTGCCGGTAAACGATGGGAGAATCAGCAGCAGGATCTGTCTCCCCTGGTTCCCTCTGCTGTGGGACTGCCCCATCCCATCCCATCCCATCCACCGAGGCCACCCTGCTCAGCTGGCCATCTCAGGGCTGGTTCAGGGATGCCTGTCTCACACCCACCCACACGGTGCAGGCTGCAGCCCCCGCCAGGGGCACGGACTGTCCCATGCAGCACACATAGCAGGCTGAGCACGCCGGGAGTGGAAGCCCATTTCTTGCAGGCTGGCGCATGCCCCGGACAGCGTGGGGGGAGGTGAGCAGAGGTGCACCACTGCCCGGTAGCGCGCAGAAGCAGAATGGCTCGGCCCCGGAGTTCATCACTCAGAGGCTCTGGCAGCTCCGGGGCTGAGCCCTGCAATAATCAGCCCAGGATCTGATACCTACTGATCACTCCCAGACCGCAGCACCGCAGTGCAGGAGACGGGAGCCCCATCTCCTCTGCAAGGGGGGTTTCCCTGCTCATAAAACCCTGTCACCCCGGCTTAACTGCCCACCTGCTCCCCATCTCGCTGGGACACTCCTCCCACCCTCTCTCGGAACCACAGGACGGGATGACAAGAATCAGAGAGGTAGCCGTGTTAGTCTGGAATAGCAGAGGTAACAAAGTCCTGTGGCACCTTAAAGACTAGCTATGAAGTTTTGAAGCATAAGCTTTCGTGGGCTAATACCCACTTCGTCGGATTCAAGCCCGGAGCCAGACACCAGTGCATTGAACGGAGCTCCTCCCTGCAGAGAGCAACGCCCCCTTCCCTGCCAGGGGTCACGGCCTTAGGCAGAATGGGGCACAGCCGGGGCCAAACAGGAAACGCCCAGACATCCCAGGTGACACCTGCAGCCCACCCTACACTGCAAACCCAGCCCACCCCCGCGCTCAGACACGCCGCCCAGGCAGGGCCTCCCGGGGAGCTGGAGCACTCAGTGCTCTGCCTTAGCAGGCGGCTGCTCCCCGTCAACGTACCCCACCAGGATGTGGGCCTTGACCCTCTGCTCCGGGGTCACGCGGGCAGCGTACTTCTTGGCCTCGTGGCGGTTGTGATGTTTCATGCAGATTTCGACAAAGGGCTGGCATGGAGAACAAGGGAGACAGGAATCGGTGAAGGCAGCCGGCTTGGCTCATGGGGTCGCTCTTCTGGCGGGCTGCCCCCAACCTCGTTCATCGCAACCCTCGCCCCACCCCACCCGCTGCACCTGCTTCTGCCCTTGGCTTTGGGGGGGGTCTTTAGTGCCCCAGTGCCTGCGCCCAGAACCTCACGCTCCCGCCCCCCAGGCTGGTGAAATTTCTACTGGGAGTTGGAGGAGAGGAGCTTCCAGGATCCCATGCTGGGACGACCCGAGCCCCCAAAGGGACCTGCCAGACCTGCTGAGCTGCCCGTGTTCCCTGCCAGCCTGAGCTCCGCTCCCCCCAGAGGCGTCACCCTCTGTCTGTGGGCCCCATACTAACGGCACACAGCTGGGAGCGAGCTGGGGCAGGGGAATCTCTTACCAGGTACCCAATGGGAGACTTCTTACTCCTGGAGAACTTCTCCATCTCCTCCCAGTCCTCCCTCTCGGCCAGGGCGCTGATCTTCAGCCACCAGAACCTAGGGAGCAGACACCTCGCGGCTCTTACTAGGGCAAGCAGATCAGCTAGTTCAATTCCCTCCCCCCAAAAGACCGCTGGGTCCAATTCCCAAGGGGCAGGCAGTACAGCAATCACCAGCCCAGCCCCATATGTCCCCAAAGCAAACCCCACCCTGCCTTGCCAGCCACGCTGGGCACTGCCACAGCCAGCGTGGACGTTCAGGAGTGAGGGGAGAAAGGCCCCAACAACAGAGGGTGACAATGGGACAGGCAGCCCGTCACCCCAGCTAGGCTGCTCTGCGCCCTACACAAATGGATGTCTCATGTGACCAGTAGGGTTTCATTGTTTCCCTTGCACTCGTCATCCCCCCCCCCCCCCCCGGCCCGTCTGTAGCCACTTGTCATCTTCCACGTCGGTTGTGAGCCCCGAGGTGTGTTTGTGCAGTGCCTAGCACAACGGGGTCCTGCCCTAGGACTAGTCCCCTGGGCACTGGGCAATACAGATAAACAATGATGGGTCCCGTTACCCCATAAAAAGCTCATTATCTGTCGTGTCCCATCCCGTCCCCCCCCCCGGGGATTTACTCCCCCGGGCTGCAGGGGCCAGAGGATGGAGAAGCGCTGCTCCCCAAGCGGGTGAGAGCAGAAGGGGGAGTTCATCACATGTACATACTCTCACCACTGCTGTCTGCCCCACAGGCCATCAGTATCCAGGGCCTACAACCCAGCCCCCCGTCCCAGCCTCTGACCGGGGCCTTCTGGAGATGAGCCGCGTGTCCTTGGCACTTGGCCCCCCCGGGCTGACCTCTTGTCGGGGATTCGGAACTCGCGGTACAGCTGCTCCGCCCGCTTGTGGTTGCCGTCCAGGACGAGGGCGTAGACGGTGTCGTGCAGGGAGTAATCCACGTAGGGCTTGTCCAGGTCGTCCTGCAAGCGGCGCTGCATCCGCAGCAGTTTGATCTGATCCTCTGTGGCCTGCGAAGCAGATACCAGGACTGGGCTCCTCAGAGGGGCTCCTCCCCCTGGGGCCTCCATCCCCACGAGCCAGGCTACCCTGCTGTCACGTGACTGAAATAATTTGGGACCCTATAAATCATTGCTGCAACCAGGGTCCTATAGTGGCACCAAATCTTATGTACAGGGGTCATAATGGGGGCCTGCAACCAGGTTATGAATGGCTGATTATGAATATTCCAGTGATATGTGTGTATCAATTTTTTAGTTAGAGCTAGAATATTGGCTCTGGACTGTCTGTCTTCCAAATATTGTGCTCTGCTGGGGGAGAAGATTCCTGAATACTGGGCGTCAGCTTGGCTTGGGCTGCCTGATGGCCCATTAAGGGACTATCAGCAACACAATGGACTCTGGGAGCTTGGAATGCTCCAATCCAGACAACAAATCTATGAGAGAAAGCCTGGGCATAATGGCTGCTGCCTGCAAATGAGTCATGCATGGTCATGTGATCTGCCCATGTGGCTCCAGAACTCCATGGGGCTGGACTCTTCACAGCAGGAAGAGAAAAAACTATAAAGGGAGCTGCTACAGCCCTCCATTTTTTGGTCTTCTACCTTCAGCCTGCAGCCTGCCCTGCTTCCAGCTCTGAATGGACTTTGCTACACAGGTGAACTCTGAACTAAGGTGCTGACCCATCCCTAAATGGGATGCTTTCTAAAGACTTTGATTTGAACCTGCAGTTTATTCTACCTTTGCTGTAAGCCTGAACCAAGAGATTTGCCATCACTGCATGTAATTGATTTCTTTTAACCATTCCTAACCCTCACCTAGACCTTTTTCCTGGAATATAAACCTTTAGATTTTAGATTCTAAAGGATTGCCAAAAGCATGATTCGTGGGAAGATCTGATTTGTATATTGACCTGGGTCTGGGGCCTGATTCTTTGGAATTGTGGAGAACCGTTTTCTTTATTTGGGGGATTGGTTTTCATATTGGTTTGATCCCCAGGACAGGTGGCTAGTGGTGGTGATACTGGGAATCTGGAGTGTCTAAGGCAATTGCTTGTGTGACTTGTGGTTAGCCAGTGGGGCAAAACCAAAGTCTTTTCTGTTTGGCTGGTTTGGTTTGCCTTAGTGTGAAGAAACCCCAGCTTTGGGCTGTAGTTGCCCCTTTGGAAGCAATCTGTCCTGATCTGACACTCACAGTTGGATCCCACCAGGAACAGCACCATCACACCTGCCCCCGGTGTTTCCCACCCAGGGTATCCCCGGAGACAGAGGGGGGCTCCCTCCGCAGGCTGTCTGGACGAGGGCTCGGCTTTATGCAGCCCAGCACCACGGGGAATTCCTCCCCCTGCCTTATTCCAGGGCCCCTCGGCCCCGTGGCTGTCAGGAGCAGAACACACGGCTTCTTCAGTCCCTGCTGCCGGGGGCCCCACCCGGAAGTGCCGAGCACTGCTCCCAGCGGGCCCCAGGCCCCCGGCTACAGCAGGACGGGCCCCTGCTGCCAGGCCTTGCTGGAGGCCGGTTCACCCCGTGGCCCCACCCTCCCAGCCCCACTCACCTTGGCAGCAAACTCGTTCTTGGCCTTGTAGTACTCGTCCACCGCGTCCTGCAGCGCCGCCACGCGCCCCTCGATCCGCTGGAAGGGACCCAGCAACCGACCCACAGATCACTGCAGGGGCACGGAGCAGCCCGACGGGACCCCAGTCCTGTGGGATTCACCCACCCAGCCCAGCCCCCTCCCCAAGTCCCCCCGGCTTTGCCCAGCCTGCACCATGGGGAGAGGGGGGCTAGGCTGCTCCTGTGCCCCCCTCCCCAACACACGGGAGAGGGGGGGGCTGGGCTGCTCCTGTGCCCCCCTCCCCAACACACGGGAGGGGGGGGGCTGGGCTCTGTGCTCAGGGAGCCCACGGCCCTTGCCCAGTAGGCAGTTCAGCTGTACCTGCCCCGAAGGGCTGGGGCCAGCCCAGGAGGAGCCTGTCCAGCCTCAGGGGAAGGACAACTCCACATCAGCTCAGCACGCCCCCCGCCCCGCCCCGCCCCACGCCGCCAGGCCTCGCCCTGCCCCACGCCCCGCCCCACGCCCCCCGCCCCGCCCCACGCCCCTCGCCCCGCCTCGCCCCGCCACGCAACTCCTGTCCCAGAGCCCCACAGCTGGGGTCAGGAGAAGGCACTTGCCAATCTTCCCATGATCCTTCTGTTTCCTCGCGTGAGCAGCCTTCTCCCCCCAGACCCACACCCCAGGGAGGCCAGCACCCCCCCAGTGTCAGTCCCCAAGTCCCCCCACCCCACAGGAAGGCCAGCAACCCCCAGTGTCAGTCCCCAAGTCCCCCCACCCCACAGGGAGGCCAGCCCACAGAGGTGTCTCCCATCTCAGCACATCTCTGCACCAGTTTGTCGACCCCTCCTCAGAGGCTGGCAAGCCTGGTGGATTCTCCAGCAAACGCCAGCAGCGGGCCTGGCAGCCCCCTCCCCACCCGCCGGCTCCGGGGAGACCCACCTTCTCGCTGGAGTAGCTGGAGTGGACGTGGAAGTTCCCCAGCTCCTGGTGATCGTCGTCCTGGTTGTACAGATCCTTGAGCGTCTCCAGCTCCTGGTGCTTGCAGAACTGGGACACGATTCACAAGGTTACAGCCGCCAGCCTCACCCCCCCGAGTCAGGGGGCATGTTACCGAGACACGCTCGGGGGAGCCCCGCTCACCCAGAACGGCACATCCCGGCAGCTTAACAAGCCCACCCGCTGACGGGCATGGCGGGGGAGGCCGGGTCTCACCTGGCGGTAGAGACTCAGCGCCACCGGCTGCTTCTGCAGAGTCATGAAGAAAGTGCCACGGTTCAGTTCGTTCTTCAGGTGCAAGACGACGGTGTAAACTGGAGCAGAGACAGCGCGTTAGAGACACCTCTGCCCCACGCCGCCAGGGCAGCAGACAGCAAGGAGGGGAGGTCCAGCCAGCCAGTGAGCGGGGCCCAGAATGTGGGGGGCTGGGAAGGGCCCGCTGAGTTCGGAGAGGTGGGGTGGAGAGGGGAGAAGCTTCCCCACCGCCCCAGGGCTGGGAGGCGCCATCACTTGCAGCTCAGGGCGCTCAGCCCAGCCCTGATCTGGTCGGGGGGGGGCAGCCCGTCCCCTGCCAGTGCCTGCCAGCAGGGATTCCTCGGGGCAGGAGGGCAGGGGGGCTCTGGCCCATTCAGTTCTTGGCCACAGCAGGCCCCAATCCTGCTGGTTTGGGGTGCGAATGGGCCCAAGACCCAATCTCATTCCCCAGAGACCTGGGCCTGTTGGGAGCCGGGGCCTGGAGTGGAAAGGCTCCAGCATATCCTGGCTACTGGAGCCCCAGGAGCCCTTCCCCGCCCACCTGTACCTAGGTCCGTGTCTCCGCTCTCAATGGCTTTGTTCAGGGCCAGTTGGCTCTTTTTCATCTTCAGCAGCAGCGGGACCTGCTCCCCCGACCTGGGCTCGTATTCCAGCAACTGCCCCAGAGAGAGGCCCGGTCAGTGCCCAGGCTCTGGGGTCAGCCCGAAGCCAGGCCCCACGTGCTGGGTGGCCGCAGGCTCCATGTCTTCCCCGAGCAGAGTTAAACAGGGGCACACTGACAAATGCCAGGCGCTTGGGAGCCCTGCCAGCCTCCCTCCCCCTCCCCCTCCTCCCACCTTAATGGCCAGCTCCGTCCGGCCACAGTCGTATGCCCGGGCAGCGATCTCCGAGTACGAAATGCCAGGAGTGTCGCCCAGCTTCTGATTGATGGCGTGTGCAACCTCCTCATCTGACTTGTCCTTCTGCTGCACCTGGAGGGGCGGGAGGCAGGTCTAGGCCCAGCTCTTGGCACCCAGGGGGAGAGCGCCAAGAACTGCCCCGGCTTCCCGCCTACCTTGTAGCAGGCCCAGTGAGCCAGGATCCTGCTGACGCCCTGGAACTCCGACAGGCGCAGGTACTCGCAGATTTTGATGGCGAGTGGGTACAGCCTCCGCAGAACTAACCTGAGACACGGGAAAGGAAACGTCAAATGCCCCCGGACGAGCGCGCCAGGAGCTCTGCAAGCACAGCCGGGAACCCAGCCAGCTCCCCGGAGCCGAGCCTCTGCCAGGCCTTGGCCAGGGCGGCCCATAAAGGGCCCCGATGGGGGCGACACTAGTTCCCACTTCCCTGCAGGGGCTGGGGAGAAAGCTGCACGGCAGTGCCCCCGCGAGAGGGCCCAGCTGGAACGCTTGGGGTGGCGGGTTCCCTGGGGCTGGCCTGGCGAGGGGGGTAAGAGTGATCGCTGCCAGGGAGAAGGGCAGCAAGCCCTGTGGAGCAAACGGGACACGGGTAAACGCAGCGAGGGAGCAGGGGCCGAATGCCAACAGTACCCTGGGGCAGCTTGTGGATTTTCAGGTTATTTATTTTCAAGCAGCTGTTTGTGATGTGCCGGCCGCACAGACCCCACTGGAGAGCAGGCGGCGGTGTACAGAGACCCGCCAGGGACGTCTCCCGTTGGGTCAGCCCGCGGCGCCCAGCAGGGAGGCAGGTCACGGCTGCACGGGTTGTGTAATGAGGCAGGTGGCAGCAGCCCTGGCCCAGCAGTTGGTGTAGGGTCGAACAGCAGAGCTCACAGCAAAGCTGTATACGGCTGTGCCCCAAATGCCCCCGGCACCTGGACGGACGGATGGGGACAGGGAGGGGGCTGAGTAACCAGGCAGGGCCAGTCTGAGCCGAACGTCCAAGCAGGGGATCCTGATGCAGGAACACAAGTGCCTGTGGCCCTGGGCAGAGGGGGATTTGGGATGCAGCCAGGAGGGGGCAGTTACCTGTCCAGCAGGACTCCAATGGTGAGCTGTTTATATCTACAGCACCTGTTCAGGAGCAGCTCCTGGCAAGCGACCCGGGGCCCCCTCCCCCCGTGTCTCTGCCAACCTGAGCCCCTTCTGGCGCTGGGTTAGACCCTGAGCCAGCCAGCCACGCCCCCACCTTTCCTTATCCAACAGGGAAGAGCGACCTGCCCAGGCTCAGGTGGAATTGAACCCAGGAGTCCTGATCCCCAGGGGTGGGGTGGGCTGATTTCAGCGGTTACACTTTGGGCCCTTGTCCCTGCACTAGTTACCGACACCCTCCCTCCCCCGGCGGCCCCCGCAGAGGATACTGGGCGAAGGTCAGGGGGATGCCGATCTGATAGTCCCGGATGGCGTTCAGCACGCGTAGGTCCCGGCACGTCCGCACAAAGCTCTCCGGGGGGAACTTGTCGAGGAAGCACTTTCCGAAGGAGGCGGCCTGCGGACAGAGACGTGCCAGCGCTCAGGGAATGGGCAGGGAGACGCCCCGCGCCCCAGATCCTCCCACCTCCCCCACTTACCCGGAGCAGAGACTTCTGGGTTTCCGGCTCATGCTCGTAGCCAGCCGCCTCGATGCACTGCCGCACCGCCTCCGAGAGCAGATCCTGGTCCTTGATCTCCCGCAGGTACTCGTCCGCCTTCTGGCTCTCCTTCTGGGGGACGAGAACACCTCCGGGTCAGGCCAGGCCAGGCCCATCCTGAGCCGAAGGAGCCATCTCTGCTCCGGCGGGGAGAGGAGCCGCGACCACAGGGGTCAGCAGAGGGGCCAGCGCGCCTGGAGCCCCACCAGGCTCACCTGGGCCCCTGTCCCCTGCACGGCCTCTCCCTCCAGGCTGTTTGCAGAGTCCCAGCGAGCACTGAAGAGGGGAGAGACGCCCTGCCCGGGCTCAAAGCCCGTCGCTAAGGCGGGAACGCAGGGGCCTCCCGTTCCCAGCAACACGCAGCAAAGCCAGGCCATGCTCTGGGGCTCAGGCACTGGGGGCTGGGCAGAGGCAGCCCCTTCCTCTGGGCTCTTTCAGGGGTGAGGTGGCAGACACAGGGGTTCCCCGCTGGGGACGCTGCCTGGCTGGGAAGAGCTGGGCGCAGGTACCTGCAGCTCAAGGAGTCATTTAAAAATCAAAGGGGTTGGGCTGGGTTTTCAGCACCCCCAAGAGCCGAGGCTGTTCCAACGTGCTCTCCAGCCTCCCTCAGTCTGGTGCCTCCCACTGCCCTCACCGGGCCAGCTTGGTGCCACCTACGCCCCGCACTGGCTAAGAAGCGGTTCACTGCTGGAGGGGGAGAGCGAGGGTTGGGCCAACAGACTGGCTAAAATCCCATCCACGGGGGGACAAAGCTGGCTCCCCGGGGCCCTGAATTCCAGCGAGAACCTCCCCTCCCCCCACCGCTAACCAGACTGGAGCCGCAGGGACTGCAGAGCGAGCGCGGCCCCAGCAGGTTAACATCAGCCCCTTGGAGCAGGGCAGGAGCAGGCTGGGTGCTGCTCTCTCTGTCTCAGCTCTAGGCCCTTTGGCTTCCTGGCTAAGGAAAGACCTATGAGGTGAGCCAACCCGCATCGTTTCGCCTTTCCTGAGAGCGGACCGTTTTGAGGCTCCGTGCTCGGTACAATATCCTGTTTATCAACCACTCGTGCCCTGACCCCACTGGCACGGGACGTCCGGCTCGCGCAACATGCCTGGGAAGTTGCAACATGTAACAGACAAAAGGAAACACGTGCAACTAGCATGCATGTCCGAGAGGCAGCAACGGCTCGTCCCCAGCCTCTCGGCCAGAGTTACCGGGCGAGCCAGGCAGACATCGGCACAGGGCTGGGGCCGGGAGGACGGGGTGTCGGGTTTCCATTCTTAGCGGGCACTACACTTAAGTAACGAAGGCAACTTCTTAATAAAGCAATCAAGCTTGACTGCTCCGGTCTTGCTATCTTATTGTTACCAGCTACGACCAAACCACTAACGATCTATAGCTTTAGCTCTATCAGAGAGATCCCTCCGAGAAGGGAGCACCCTGTCTGGAGCCAGACTCCCCTCTGGCTTGGCCATTGGCCTCTGCAAGTTGGCTTGTTCCTCTGGGCTACAGGGGGCTGGGGTAGCTCTGGGTGCAGTTTCCATGGGGCTCCGGCCCTTCCCTTGGGTCACTGGCTGTCCCTTTGCCCCTGCTGATTTCAAAGGGGAAGGCGGCGACGGGGCTGGGAGATGGCAGGATGCCACCCCAGGAGTGTCCCTTACCTCGTACTCTCTCTGAGCCTCCAGCAGGAGAGCCCCAGGCGCCATGGAAGCGATTTTAAAGATCTCCTCGCTGGCCTCTGAAACAAAGATGAAACATCCTCAGACGCTGCCCCAGACCGGGGGCGAACCCACCCCCACATGTCCCCTCCACACGCACACAGATCCAAGGAGGAATGCAGCTACCAATAGCCCCATTTCACAGATGGGGAAACTGAGGCACAGACCAGGGAAGTGACTTGCCCAAGGCCACCCAGCAAGTCTAGGGCAGAGCTGGGATCCAGACCCTGGTGTGCTGACTTCCAGCCAGGGTCCTCTCCACTGGAGTGCCTTCTTCCCCAGCTCACTGCAGCAATTCCCTCGCCCTGCTGTGTTCCACAGGCCAGCGACCCCTGGAAAAGGAGAGCTCTGTGGGGCGCTCTGAGAGGAGACAGGCAGGCCGGGCCTTGGCTGCACCCCAGGGAGGAAGCAAGGGCTCTCCCAGATCTGCAGGGGGGCACTGCAGGTTAGCGCGACCTGGCCGACAGGACCAGTCTGCGTCTCAGACCAACCTCCAGGAGAAATTTCTCAGCACACCCAGGCCACCAGGCCACACTTGGCTACGGCCGCTCAGGAGAGACAGAAGGTGCTGCTGGGCCCAGGCAAGTGCCATGGCTGAGCCAGGCAGGGCTTCAGCTGCAACTTCTGCTGCTCAGGAGCCAGGGCCAGCCACAGCAGAGGGGGGAGGGGTCAAGCTCAGCAGAGCGGGGGGCTGGTCAGGACTGGTGGCATGGGCAGGGCAGGGAAGGGGCACCAGGCCTGGAATAGCGGGATTGGGACTGCGGAGCATGGGCAGGGCAGGGCAGGGAAGGGGCACCAGGCCTGGAATAGTGGGATTGGGACTGAGGAGCATGGCAGGGCAGGGCAGGGAAGGGGCACCAGGCCTGGAATAGTGGGATTGGGACTGAGGAGCATGGGCAGGGCTGGGCGGGGAAGGGGCACCAGGCCTGGAATAGCGGGATTGGGACTGAGGCGCATGGGCAGGGCTGGGCGGGGAAGGGGCACCAGGCCTGGAATAGCGGGATTGGGACTGCGGAGCATGGGCAGGGCAGGGCTGGGAAGGGGCACCAGGCCTGGAATAGCGGGATTGGGACTGCGGAGCATGGCAGGGCAGGGCTGGGAAGGGGCACCAGGCCTGGAATAGCGGGATTAGGACTGCGGAGCATGGGCAGGGCTGGGCGGGGAAGGGGCACCAGGCCTGGAATAGTGGGATTGGGACTGCGGAGCATGGGCAGGGCTGGGAAGGGGCACCAGGCCTGGAATAGCGGGATTGGGACTGCGGAGCATGGGCAGGGCAGGGCTGGGAAGGGGCACCAGGCCTGGAATAGCGGGATTAGGACTGCGGAGCATGGGCAGGGCTGGGCGGGGAAGGGGCACCAGGCCTGGAATAGCGGGATTGGGACTGAGGAGCATGGGCAGGGCTGGGCAGGGAAGGGGCACCAGGCCTGGAATAGCGGGATTGGGACTGCGGAGCATGGTCAGGGCTGGGCAGGGAAGGGGCACCAGGCCTGGAATAGCGGGATTGGGACTGCGGAGCATGGGCAGGGCTGGGCAGGGAAGGGGCACCAGGCCTGGAATAGCGGGATTAGGACTGCGGAGCATGGTCAGGGCTGGGCAGGGAAGGGGCACCAGGCCTGGAATAGCGGGATTGGGACTGAGGAGCATGGGCAGGGCTGGGCGGGGAAGGGGCACCAGGCCTGGAATAGTGGGATTGGGACTGCGGAGCATGGGCAGGGCTGGGCGGGGAAGGGGCACCAGGCCTGGAATAGCGGGATTGGGACTGCGGAGCATGGGCAGGGCAGGGCTGGGAAGGGGCACCAGGCCTGGAATAGTGGGATTGGGACTGCGGAGCATGGGCAGGGCTGGGCGGGGAAGGGGCACCAGGCCCGGAATAGCGGGATTAGGACTGCGGAGCATGGGCAGGGCAGGGCTGGGAAGGGGCACCAGGCCTGGAATAGTGGGATTGGGACTGCGGAGCATGGGCAGGGCTGGGCGGGGAAGGGGCACCAGGCCCGGAATAGCGGGATTGGGACTGAGGCGCATGGGCAGGGCTGGGCAGGGAAGGGGCACCAGGCCTGGAATAGCGGGAATGGGACTGAGGCGCATGGGCAGGGCTGGGCGGGGAAGGGACACCAGGCCCGGAATAGCGGGATTGGGACTGCGGAGCATGGGCAGGGCTGGGCGGGGAAGGGGCACCAGGCCTGGAATAGCGGGATTGGGACTGAGGCGCATGGGCAGAGCTCCGCAGAAGCCCAGGACCGGAGTCGCCAGGAACAGGGGTTGCTGCACATACCGTGGGGGAGGAGGGAAAGAGGGGGAGGTTTTGACTGGTTATCAGCTCCCTCCCTTCAGAGCCTACTAAGGACGAGGAGGACATGAAATTCGGCATGCAACCGAGCCCGGGTGGTTCAGGTTGCCTCCCCCTCCCCCTCCCTCGATCTCAATCGGGTCTGGAAATCCACTGACGCTCCACCCCATAATACCAGATAGAAACATGCTGCAGAGCTAGGAGTGTAAAGATGACATCACTAGAAGGGGGGTTAGGCTAGATATGCCATCTCAGGGATCTCTGCAAAGGTTCCGTTCTACTGAATGTATTGGTCCGATTCGCAGGCATGTCTCGTTTTCGATCTGAAGTTAGGAGCGTTGGCTCTATGCTCGTATTGAAAGTGTTTGCTGTAGAAAGCACCCAAGGCAGATCTGGTCAACCTAGTTTGAAGGGTTATTCAAGTAATTGGGAGGACTTGGCTAACAATGGACCTTGACAGACACCAATCCACATCTGAGCTGTCCTGGGAGAAAACTAGAGTTCCTGTAGAGAACCGTGTCATGCATGGACATGTGACTCCAAAACTCCATTTTGTAGCTGGATTCTACACAAGGGGAGGGAGGAGAGACCACACACGCCCTTGGGAAACCCCTGCATTTTGTCTTCAGCTGGCTCAAGAGATATCCTTGGGGGGGGGGTGGAGAGGCTACCTGAAAGAAACTGGAACGAAGGACAGTAACTCCAGGGGGGTGAGTGATTGCTGGACCCAGACTAGAAGCAGACTAGTCTGTCAAAGAATCTTATTAGAACATCTCTGAGGGGGAGATTTATCTGCATTTAGTTTCCTGCTGCATTGGGCTTAGATTTGCCTGTTTTATTGTATGTTGTTTGGTAATTTACTTCATTCTGTCTTTACTTGAAACCGCTCGAATCCTACTTCTTATATTTAATAAAAATCACTTTTTACTTATTAATTAACCCAGAGTAAGTATTAATACCCGGGAGGGGCAAACAGCTGTGCATCTCGCTCAGTGTTGTAGAGGGTGAACAATGTAGGAGTTTGCCCTGTATAAGCTGTACACAGAGTGAAACGGATTGACTTGGGTTTGGATCCCATTGGGACGCGGGTATCTGGGTGCTGGAGACAGGAGCATTTCTTCAGCTGTTTTCAGTTAAACTGCAGCTTGTGGGGGACGCGGTTCAGACCTGGGTCTGGGTTTGCAGCAGGCTGGCGAGTCTGGCTCAACAAGGCAGGATTCTGGAGTCCCAGGCTGGCAGGGAAAACGGGCTCAGAGGTCGTCCCAGCACATCAGGTGGCAGTTCCCCGGGCGTTTCTGTGACCCAACCCATCACATCTGTGCCCTCACCAGGCCAGCTCGGTGCCACCGACTCCCCGCCCTGGCTAAGAAGCGGTTCATTGCTGGAGGGGGAGAGCCAGGGTTGTGCCAACAGACTGTGCCACCCCCGCAGGCTCACCGGGGATTTCCTGCAGGAACTCGTGCGCGGTCCGAGAGAAGATCCTCACCCCGTCCAGCTCTGGCACCAGGTAGGAATCTTCATCCAGAACAAACCTACGCTCTCCGCTAAGGATCCACAGCTCCGCAGCACACCTCCAGAGCCCCTCCCAGCCCCAGGGCTCGGGGCGGGACCCCTGCTCGGGAGAGGGGCAAAGGGGGAGTCTCTCCAGAGCGGTAATGCAAACATGCTGGGCCAGGAGGCCAAGCTGCTGCTCACAGGGTTCAGCTGATCTCCTCAGGAGGAGACTTTCGTGGGGGGCCGATTACCACCCCCATCGGCTATAGCGGGGTTCTCGTACCTTCCTCTGGGGCAGCCCCGGGGCTGAGCTCGTCTGGCAGCTCCTACCTTCTGAGGAGCCCCCGTCAGTGGCAGAGGCACAAACCCAGGTCCCCTGGCTCCCGGTCAGAAAAGGGGAGGGAGCAGTGGGGAGTGGAGCAGCAGAGGACGAGGAAGGAGCCTCTGCTGTCACCCCCAGCCAGGCGGAACAGGGACAAGGGGATGCGATGGGGTGGAGCTGGGAGGAGGGGCGGGAGGAGGAATGGAAGGAACATGAAGATCAGGACAGGGCCCCCGATGGCAGCGCTGCGGCCGACGGAAATGGCAAAGCATTGAAAACATAACGAGGCAAACGTCCCACAGCGGCTCTGGGGAAACGGGCGTCTCAATCATCAGATCCCAGCCCCCCAAGCACTTCCTGCCACCCCCCTGCTCCAAAGGATACTGAATACACTCCTGGGAGTTCCCAGCCACCAGGAGCCGGCGATCCCACGCCGCCACCACTGCCCGCTGCTTGCTCCGGGGGCGCGTGCACCTGCACAACGAGACGTCTGCTCCCTTAGGACACCCCCGAGTGCGGCTGTGCCCAGCACCACAGCCCCTCGGCCAACTCCCCGGGCTGCTGCATCCCGCTCCTGCTGCTCCGCAGTCGATCCCAAACCTCCCACCCGCCTCCCAGAGTCACTCTCAGCCCACGGCAGCATCGGTGCCGTCCTGGAGCCACACAGCCGCTGGAGAGGTGACCGCACCAGGCCAGCACCCCAGAGGAGGAAGGGGGCCCCCGACAGCTCAAGGGGGAAGATGCCCCATTCCAGAACAAAACAAGAGCCCCACTCACCAGACCATCTGTCTGGGCGGCGCTCGGAAATCGCAGCTGAATTCACCCAGCTTCTCCTGCGGGGAAGAGATGGATTTACAGGGAGGTCCAGCGGGGGGATCAGAGGAGCGCAGGCTCTGCTGGGGCGGGGACAGCAGCATCGGCCACCAGGGGCAGCTGTAGGAAACTCCCCGGCGGCACGTGCCGCACTGAGCTGGTCACCAGCACCGCACTACCGAGGCTGTCTCCAACCCAGCCGTTTGCACCACAGGCGCCGGGGGACCGTGGCCGGCAGTGACACGCTCACCTTCAGGGAGGACGTCCCCATCCAGATGGAGCCGGTGTCGGTGAACAGAGCCAGGTAGGCGTAGTTGAAGGACACTGCCATCTGCACGCAAGCGCCCGCCTGGGGGCTGATTCCGGGCGGAGTCTACAACGCAGGGAGAACAAGACCGAGGTGACGAAGGGCCAGGCGGGCGGGGCGCAGCCAGGGGACTGGACCGAACACACCACTAGTGCCTGGGAGAGAGCAGAGCCCCGGAGAGCGACGCAGGGCGCAGCCAGGGGACTGGACCGAACACACCACTAGTGCCTGGGAGAGGGCAGAGCCCTGGAGAGCGACGCAGGGCGCAGCCAGGGGACTGGACCGAACACACCACTAGTGCCTGGGAGAGGAGCAGAGCCCTGGAGAGCAACGCAGGGCACAGCCGGGGGACTGGACCGAACACACCACTAGTGCCTGGGAGAGGAGCAGAGCCCTGGAGAGCAACGCAGGGCACAGCCGGGGGGACTGGACCGAACACACCACTAGTGCCTGGGAGAGGAGCAGAGCCCCGGAGAGCGACGCAGGGCGCAGCCGGGGGACTGGACCGAACATACCACTAGTGCCTGGGAGAGGAGCAGAGCCCTGGAGAGCAACGCAGGGCGCAGCCGGGGGACTGGACCGAACACACCACTAGTGCCTGGGAGAGGGCAGAGCCCCGGAGAGCGACGCAGGGCGCAGCCGGGGGACTGGACCGAACACACCACTAGTGCCTGGGAGAGGAACAGAGCCCCGGAGAGCGACGCAGGGCGCAGCCGGGGGGACTGGACCGAACACACCACTAGTGCCTGGGAGAGGAGCAGAGCCCCGGAGAGCGACGCAGGGCGCAGCCGGGGGGACTGGACCGAACACACCACTAGTGCCTGGGAGAGGAGCAGAGCCCCGGAGAGCGACGCAGGGCGCAGCCGGGGGGACTGGACCGAACACACCACTAGTGCCTGGGAGAGGAGCAGAGCCCCGGAGAGCGACGCAGGGCGCAGCCGGGGGACTGGACCGAACACACCACTAGTGCCTGGGAGAGGGCAGAGCCCCGGAGAGCGACGCAGGGCGCAGCCAGGGGACTGGACCGAACACACCACTAGTGCCTGGGAGAGGGCAGAGCCCCGGAGAGCGACGCAGGGCGCAGCCGGGGGGACTGGACCGAACACACCACTAGTGCCTGGGAAAGGGCAGAGCCCCGGAGAGCGACGCAGGGCGCAGCCAGGGGACTGGACCGAACACACCACTAGTGCCTGGGAGAGGGGCAGAGCCCCGGAGAGCGACGCAGGGCGCAGCCGGGGGACTGGACCGAACACACCACTAGTGCCTGGGAGAGGGCAGAGCCCTGGAGAGCGACGCAGGGCGCAGCCGGGGGACTGGACCGAACACACCACTAGTGCCTGGGAGAGGGCAGAGCCCCGGAGAGCGACGCAGGGCACAGCCGGGGGACGGGACCGAACACACCACTAGTGCCTGGGAGAGGGCAGAGCCCCGGAGAGCGACGCAGGGCGCAGCCGGGGGACTGGACCGAACACACCACTAGTGCCTGGGAGAGGGCAGAGCCCTGGAGAGCGACGCAGGGCGCAGCCAGGGGACTGGACCGAACACACCACTAGTGCCTGGGAGAGGGCAGAGCCCCGGAGAGCGACGCAGGGCGCAGCCGGGGGACTGGACCGAACACACCACTAGTGCCTGGGAGAGGAGCAGAGCCCCGAAGAGCGACGCAGGGCATGGCCGGGGGGGACTGGACCGAACACACCACTAGTGCCTGGGAGAGGGCAGAGCCCTGGAGAGCGACGCAGGGCGCAGCCGGGGGACTGGACCGAACACACCACTAGTGCCTGGGAGAGGAGCAGAGCCCTGGAGAGCGACGCAGGGCGCAGCCGGGGGACGGGACCGAACACACCACTAGTGCCTGGGAGAGGGCAGAGCCCCGGAGAGCGACGCAGGGCGCAGCCGGGGGGACTGGACCGAACACACCACTAGTGCCTGGGAGAGGAGCAGAGCCCCGGAGAGCGACGCAGGGCGCAGCCAGGGGACTGGACCGAACACACCACTAGTGCCTGGGAGAGGAGCAGAGCCCTGGAGAGCGACGCAGGGTGCAGCCGGGGGACTGGACCGAACACACCACTAGTGCCTGGGAGAGGGCAGAGCCCCGGAGAGCGACGCAGGGCGCAGCCGGGGGACTGGACCGAACACACCACTAGTGCCTGGGAGAGGAGCAGAGCCCTGGAGAGCGACGCAGGGCGCAGCCGGGGGACTGGACCGAACACACCACTAGTGCCTGGGAGAGGAGCAGAGCCCTGGAGAGCGACGCAGGGCGCAGCCGGGGGACTGGACCGAACACACCACTAGTGCCTGGGAGAGGGCAGAGCCCTGGAGAGCGATGCAGGGCGCAGCCAGGGGACGGGACCGAACACACCACTAGTGCCTGGGAGAGGAGCATAGCCCTGGAGAGCGACGCTGGGCGCAGCCGGGGGACGGGACCGAACACACCACTAGTGCCTGGGAGAGGAGCAGAGCCCTGGAGAGCGACGCAGGGCACGGCCGGGGGGACTGGACCGAACACACCACTAGTGCCTGGGAGAGAAGCAGAGCCCCGGAGAGCGACGCAGGGCGCAGCCGGGGGACTGGACCGAACACACCACTAGTGCCTGGGAGAGGGGCAGAGCCCCGGAGAGCGACGCAGGGCGCAGCCGGGGGACTGGACCGAACACACCACTAGTGCCTGGGAGAGGGCAGAGCCCCGGAGAGCGACGCAGGGCGCAGCCAGGGGACTGGACCGAACACACCACTAGTGCCTGGGAGAGGAGCAGAGCCCCGGAGAGCGACGCAGGGCGCAGCCGGGGGACTGGACCGAACACACCACTAGTGCCTGGGAGAGGGGCAGAGCCCCGGAGAGCGACGCAGGGCGCAGCCAGGGGACTGGACCGAACACACCACTAGTGCCTGGGAGAGGAGCAGAGCCCCGGAGAGCGACGCAGGGCGCAGCCGGGGGACGGGACCGAACACACCACTAGTGCCTGGGAGAGGGGCAGAGCCCCGGAGAGCGACGCAGGGCACGGCCGGGGGACTGGACCGAACACACCACTAGTGCCTGGGAGAGGAGCAGAGCCCCGGAGAGCGACGCAGGGCGCAGCCGGGGGACTGGACCGAACACACCACTAGTGCCTGGGAGAGGGCAGAGCCCCGGAGAGCGACGCAGGGCACAGCCGGGGGACTGGACCGAACACACCACTAGTGCCTGGGAGAGGGCAGAGCCCCGGAGAGCGACGCAGGGCACAGCCGGGGGACTGGACCGAACACACAACTAGTGCCTGGGAAAGGGCAGAGCCCCGGAGAGCGACGCAGGGCGCAGCCGGGGGACTGGACCGAACACACCACTAGTGCCTGGGAGAGGGCAGAGCCCCGGAGAGCGACGCAGGGCGCAGCCGGGGGACTGGACCGAACACACCACTAGTGCCTGGGAGAGGGCAGAGCCCCGGAGAGCGACGCAGGGCGCAGCCAGGGGACTGGACCGAACACACCACTAGTGCCTGGGAGAGGGCAGAGCCCCGGAGAGCGACGCAGGGCGCAGCCGGGGGACGGGACCGAACACACCACTAGTGCCTGGGAGAGGGCAGAGCCCCGGAGAGCGACGCAGGGCACGGCCGGGGGACTGGACCGAACACACCACTAGTGCCTGGGAGAGGGCAGAGCCCCGGAGAGCGACGCAGGGCGCAGCCGGGGGACTGGATCGAACACACCACTAGTGCCTGGGAGAGGGCAGAGCCCCGGAGAGCGACGCAGGGCGCAGCCGGGGGACTGGACCGAACACACCACTAGTGCCTGGGAGAGGGGCAGAGCCCCGGAGAGCGACGCAGGGCACAGCCGGGGGACGGGACCGAACACACCACTAGTGCCTGGGAGAGGGGCAGAGCCCCGGAGAGCGACGCAGGGCACAGCCGGGGGACGGGACCGAACACACCACTAGTGCCTGGGAGAGGGCAGAGCCCCGGAGAGCGTCTCTCTCCAGCCTGCGAGCAGCGGCAGGGCCACCCCTAGGGGCACAAGGGGAGGGCAGGCTCGAGGCGGGTGCTGCGCCCCTGGAGCTGTACCAGCTGTGCGGGGCGATAGAGGCCTTGGGTCTCCAGGGCTCTGGCCCCTCCCACCAGTGACTCACTCACCACCACGGAGCAGGACGTGTTGTCCAGGAGGTACAGGTCCTGGCCCACGGCTAACAAGATGATGGTCACTCTGTCCTGGGACAGGACGGCCCAGCAGGAGGGGAGTTTCTGCAGACCTGCCGGAGGGCAGACAGGTGGTCAGGCTCCTTGCCCAGCCCTGGAGGAAAGGGCAGGAGCGGGGCCAGTGTCGTACCTGGTACCTCCGGCATCCTGCGCAGCTTGAGGTCGTCGATGTTGGTGGTGAGGGAGAAGCGGTGCGCGCCGGTGAGGATGGCCACGCCCGTGCCGTACTCCGAGTGGAAAACCTTCGCCTCCTGCACATGGTTCTGCAGGACCTCCTGAGTCACGAGACAGAGACGGGGGCATGGCCCAGGGACCGCCACCGAGACTGGGGGGAGCAGGGGATCTCCCACAGGGGCCCAGAGAACAAGACCCTGATCACGGACCTGGCCGAGTCAGGGATTAGGCAGCCCCCCTTGCTGTACTGCATGGCTCTGAGTCACAGCCACGGCCGGCCCTGCCGCTAGCTAGTCCTCCCTCCGGCCGGCCCTTTGGGGTGGGTGAGCTGGCGGTATAAGGCCTCAGGCCTCTGCGCCGCGGTTGTCAGCTAAGCCCCCGGTACTGCGGGTCACGGTGCAAGAGGCAGGGAGAGCCCAGCCCCAGCAGGAACCCCGGTGTCCTGGCACTGGCAGGGCTCATGAGATGCCATTTGCACAATCACATTTCCAGCTCGTACCATGAGCCCAGCTCCACCCTGTCTCCTCAGGGAAGGCTCAGAGGAGCTCTGCCCAGGGGACACCTGAAATCCCACCCAGCTCACTCCTCTGTTCAAAGGGACGTTCCGAGATGAGCGGCCCCAGCCTGCTGCCAGCTCCTCCGGTCAGGCCAGTTCGCAGCCCTAGGGACGGCCATGCCCAGCTTCCTGCCTGCCCCCTCCCATGGCCCAGGCCGTGATTCACGTGTGGAGCCAGGCGAAGGACGGATCTGGGAGCCTCACCGGCCCCAGCACAACAAAGGTGTAGAATGTGCCAGGCTGTTGGCAAGCGGAACACAAGACCCTCCCCTCTGCTCCGCCAGCGCCTTTCAGGGGTCAAAGCACAGTGGCTGAGTCAGCCCCACCCCAGCCCCTGGGAGGCAGGCCAGGTCAGCACGCCTCAGCTCCGGAAAGGAGAATGACATTCCAAGCGGAACTAAGTTGTTCCAGGTCATACAGCAATTAATGGCAGATAAACAGAACCCAGGAGTCCTGGCTCATAGCTCCGTGCTCTAACCACAAGATTACAGTCCCTCCCACAGATGGGAATAGAACCCAGGAGTCCTGGGCTCCCCAAACCCCCTCCCTCCCCCCGGCCCCAGCTCCCTTCTAGGACAGGGAACAAAACCCAGGAGTCCCGATTCTCACTGTCTTCATCCAAATCCCAGTCCAGCCTCCCCCCGCTAAGACAGCCCGCGCCAGCCGCACTCACGTTGCCCATGCTGAAGTGTCGCTTGAATTCACAGAAGAGGTTGTAGATGAGGACGGTGCCATCCTCCTGGATGCACAGCAGGTCCTCGCTGGTCGTCCAACCCAGCTGCACCACCTGGCCGCTCTTCCACTGCGGGGAAGGACAGCGCCCCGCCCAGTCAGTCCCACGGCCAGCAGGGGTCACTTTCACCCAGGGACGGGAACCCCCGGAACTGCGCTGCGGAATTCACACCCGGCCAGCACAGTGTAGCTCCAGCACCTGCTGCTCCAACCCCAGCCAGCATCCCCTCCTCCTGGGCAACTCCACCCTGCCCTGGCTCTCCTCCTCCCCCTCCAGCTGATCCTCATCTCCAGGGGGTCCCACAGGCCCCCCCTTTTCTCCCCACATTCACCCCTATGCAGTTTCAAGTGCATCCTTCGGCTGCTGACTCGCTCCTGTCCCTCCCTTCCCAGCCTCTCCTCCTCCAACTCAGTCCGTCTCCTGCAGGAGGTCAACGCCCCGCAGTCATGCCCTCCTCACTTCACCGCTTCTGTCACTGCTGGTACCAACATCCCCCTCGCTGCTCACCCCCGGACCCTGGGCACTATCTATGGCTCCCCCAGGCTGCGGTGTTCATTCATTCAATGTTACATGGACTTAAGGTCCGAGATCTTTGAGGACCGAGCTGAGATTGGAACCCCACTGTGCACATGGTCAGAGACAGCCCCTGCGCCGGAGCATTAAAATCAACATACACCAGACAGATGGGGGAGCAAGGCACTGAGACACTACATGACTAGCCTAAGGCCTCCCAGGAAGGTGGTGGCAGAGACAGGATATCGTATGTCCAAGCTCCAGGGGGCAGGGTCTAGCCTGCCTTTAGTCTGTTTGGTATGGAGCACATTGTGGGCTTCACTGGAAATAAATAGCTAACATCTGGATAATCCACCCTCCTGCTTCAGGACATCTCCTGACTGCTGCCAGGGTCCAGCCCCTCCTCCCATACGCCACTGTAAGACTAGCATCTGAAGCACCAGGCCTTGCCCACTGCTGGGGGCAGGATACCACAACACACGTCATCGCTTCCGCTCAGTCTAGGAAGCCCTGTGCTCCAGAGGAGCCAATCAGTGCCACGCTCCTGAAGACACCTCGGAGGGACAGGAACAAAGTAAAAGTGAAAGACTATCACTTGTGTCCCTGTCCTACCGGGAGCAGTTGGCACTAGCTGGCCACTCACCAGAACGCTGGCCAGAGGAACGCCCGAGGCCGAGTAGATCTCCAGCAGTGGTCGGGATCCGGGTGACTTCTCTTTCCTGAAGTTATTCTTCAGCAAAGCTGCAACAGACAATCTGTGAAACACCACCAGGGAACCCGAAGCCCCCTGCTCTCAGGGGACTGTCAAAAGGCCCCGTGCTCCCCAGGGCTGCAGCGGGACAAGGTTCAGCCTCCTCCCCGGCATCGCAGGTGAGCCGCTCAGCATTTCACACACCAAATTTCCATCATCCTTGCTTGCCCCTCCGAGTGTGTCCCTAGGCTGGTCAGTTTCCCTTCCTGGTTCTCCCCAGAGCCTGTGCTCTGCAGAGGAAGATGTAAGTCTAGCTGCGATGCACTCTGCACAAAGGCTGGCATAGAATAACCTCTGCCCTAGCGAGACTCTAGCGGACGGTCACTTGAAAGCAGGTGAAAGGGGGAAAATCATTTTCTTTAAAAAATTAAATGCAGTTTTATTTTTTAAAATTATTTAATCTTAAATTTGAAACTGACAACCTATACTAAGGCCTAAACTGATAAGAACACAGACTATGCTTGATCTTAGCTCAAAGAGCTGAGTACTACACTCAAGTCTATTCAAATAAATGGAATACAAAAACCAATAGGAAGCCATATGTTTGTAAGAAAGTCACAGCACGGAACCATAGACTCATTGGCTAAGCGCTGGGAACCAGAGTTTGCTGAAGTGCTAAAGCGTCTTTGACAGCAGGGGCAGAGAATGTTTTCTTCATTTCAGTTTATTCAACTAGTCCAGTCCAATGACTAGATCATTCAAAGTTAAGAAACCAAACAGGTGTTGAAAAAGCAGGAAAGCTACTAGTTCTAAAACCCCAAAGGAGTTGGAAACTAGAATCAATCCGTGTAATTCACTAAGAGAAGATCATCCTTCCTTCCTTTGTTTAATAAGAACATAACATAAGAACAGCCAGACTGGGTCAGACCAAAGATCCATCTAGCCCAGTACCCTGTCTACCGACAGTGGCCAGTGCCAGGTACCTCAGAGGGAATCATCAAGTGACCCACCCAGCTTCTGGCAAACAGATGCTATGGCCACCATCCCTGTAATTGTTTACTAAATCACTTTTCAATGCAAAACATGTTTTGATGAACTTTGATATTACTTTTTTGTGCGTCCAGCATATTTAAGGTATTTCTATTTAATTAAATAACAATTAAATGCTGGTTTTGTGTATTTCCATCCAAATAAAGCTTGAGCCAAATCACAATTAAAAAAGTAACCATCTAGCAAATAAGAAATGCATCATTCACCATTTTTCATCATCATAAAAAAATGTCAACATTAAGAATATGAATAAACATAATTGTTTAATTAAATGCATATAGATATAGTGTAGCAAAAGATATATTGGTTAGCAAAAGGCAGCATGAAGTTTTGGTTAAACTTAGGCTAAACTTGGTTGTAAATCTACATATTTAAATTGTGACCAACCAATGAGAATCAACCTTTATTTGGGAAAATAACTTGAAAGTACAAATTCAAGATATGATTCAAATGCATCCGATGAAGTGCGCTATAGCTTACGAACGCTTATGCTGAAATGAATTTGTTAGTCTCTAAGGTGCCACAAGTACTCCTGTTCTTTTTAGGATTCAAATGGATGATTTAAATCAAGATCTCCTGCTGGCTGATTTAAACCATGATTACAATCAGGGATTTCAATTCCTCCGATTGAAATCAATGCATCCTGCTGTAAAGCTCTAGCCCTGGAGCGAGGGACACGTGTGGTCAGGGACGCAAACTGGCACCTCAGGATCCAAATGGACCTGCTGCAAACTGGGCCCCCACGCTGGCCTGGAGCAGAGCTCGAAGCTTCTGGAGAATGGGAACATCAAAGGTCACACAACCCACACCCCAACCGGCTCCCCATTTGGGGAGGTTACTAGTCCTGGCCATACCAATAGGGCCCCCATAAGGTGCAGCAGCCACCAGGCAATCCCGCAGATCCTCCTTCAGGTTCCACGCCATGCTGTACAATTCAAACTTCCTGCAGCAAAGCAAACAAACCAGAGGAGATGTTAGGGAGCCGAGGGCGATCACTCACTCTTCCTCCCCAGTCAGCTCCAGGGCCATTCCCTCGGCAAGGCCCAACCCTGCCATAAACCCCATGCCAGGCAGCCCGCTGACCTCTAGGGCACAGGATGGCAGGCGGGGAGGATAACTAACCATGGAGACGGACGGGGGTCCGCAGAGCAGCACCCTGCCTTCAGCACAGCTCTGCAGGTTCACACAACACTCAGGATTCAAACCACTGCCCTGGAATAGTTTGGGTCTCGGTTATTTACCAGCTGCTCTGTCAGGGATGATATTTACCAGTCTGAGCCAGGCCTCTCTGACCTCTCCTACCACCCCAGCAAAGAGTAAACAGCTTCCAGGGCTTGGGTGAGGAGACAGCAGGGATCTCCGGGAGCAGATCTACAGGCTGCCCAACTGGTCTGATATGCAAGTCTGTCCAGTGGCTGAGAACTCTGCCCCTGCCTCCCTCTAGGAGCAACCTGCAATTTCAGTGCCAGGAAACCTTCCTCCTTTTCCATCTCAGCTGACAACAGCGGTTACTGCCAATACTGGAGTCCCTTATTGATCAGCTGCAGACAAACCATCCAAGAAACTCCAACATCTGATGTTTTCGGGTTAAGACCCAGTGTTATGATTAAATTCCAGTCTGGGTCACTTCATTCAGCCTCCCCAGATTCCCTCTGACTTTCAACAGGCTGCGGGATTGTGTCCACTCCTGGCTCTGAGCTACTCTGTAGTGTTACTCAGGGCTGTTAATCAGCTGTCACGTTCCCTCTCAGAGGTGGCTGCATGTCGCTGGTGGTGAAATAAATCCTGTGTAGATACTGTTATAAAATCCTCTGGCTGCAGATTACAAATTAAAATCCATGGGTCTATTATTATTGTAGTTCTCAGAGATTCCCAAGAAACCCCCAGAGAAGACATTACAGTATTTTCACCCCCATGAGTGTCACCCTGAAGACAAAAGCAACAACAATAAACCTTTGCAAAGCAAATACAATTCCCAAGGTGTCCTGGGGGTGTGACGCAATGATGGGCTTCAGGGGGGCCTGGGGCTCGGGGGAACTCGGAACAGTGGGGGGCTCGGGGAGCAGTAGGGGAACGGAGGCGAGCAGTGGGGGGGTCGGGGAACGGGGGCGGAGCACAGAGGAGGGAGTGGAGCGAGGGGGCCTGGCGCAAGGGGGAACTCGGGGCACTGGGGGGGTCGGGGAGCAGTGGGGGGCAGGGAGGAAGGAGCGATGGGGGGCGCAGGAGGGGCCCCGGGGTGGGGAGGAACTCGGGGCACTGGGGGGGGGGGAAACGGCAGAGCGGGGGAGGCACAGCACAGGAGGGGTCCGGGCGGGGGGGGGCACGGCAGAGCGATGGGGGGCCGCAGGAGTGGTCCGGGCGGGGGGGGGGGGACTCGGGAGCGGGGGGCACGGCAGAGCGATGGGGGGGGCGAAGGGGGCCCGCGGCGGGGGGGGGGACTCGGAGCGGGGGGGGCCGCAGGAGGGGTCCGGGCGGGGGGGGCACGGCAGAGCGATGGGGGGGCGAAGGGGGCCCGCGGCGGGGGGGGACTCGGGAGCGGGGGGCACGGCAGAGCGATGGGGGGGCGAAGGGGGTCCGGGGCGGGGGGGGGACTCGGGAGCGGGGGGCACGGCAGAGCGATGGGGGGGCGAAGGGGGCCCGCGGCGGGGGGGGACTCGGGAGCGGGGGGCACGGCAGAGCGATGGGGGGGCGAAGGGGGTCCGGGGCGGTGGGGGGGGCGCAGGAGGTGTCCGGCCGGGGGGCACGGCAGAGCGGGGGGATCGGGCGGGGAGGGGGTCCGGGCACTGACCGGTAAAACGCCTCCTCCCCCAGCGGGTCCCAGTTCGCCGTGTAACAGGCCATGGCCCCGATCCCGCCCTCGGGCCCGGCCGCGCCGCGCTTCCGCCCTCAGCGCCTCAAGCCGCCGCCATCTTGACTGGCGCCCCGCCCCTCGCCCCGCCCCCTCAGCGGATCTCCCTGGCGCCCCGCCCCTCGCCCCGCCCCCGCCGGCCGCCCGGCGCCAGGGAGACCCGCTGAGGGGGCGGGGCGAGGGGCGGGGCGCCAACCGAACCAACCCAGGCAGCGCGAGCCGGGGGCGGGGCCAGGGCTAAGGTGGGCGGGGCCATAGGGGCTGAGCCAAGGGCCTGGCAGGGGCCAGAGGGGCTGGGCCCGGGGACTGGGGTCAGGGCTGGGACCAAGGGACTTGGCCGGGGGCAGGGGCTGGGCCGTGTGCAGTGAGGGGGCAGCAGGTTTGCCAAGCCTGGTTGGCACCAGTGGGTGCTGAGCCGCTCTCCAGCCTGGCAGCATGGCCAGTGGGCGGAAGGGCGGTGCTGCCCCGGGAAGCAGGTTTGGGGTCCCACTGGTGCTTCTGATATTTGGTTGGAGCTGAGTTTGGCCGTCGGACGTCATGGAGCTCCCCTGGAAGCAGCAGAGCCCCCACTGGAACGTGGGTGCTGTTAGCAATGCACCAGGGCTCCAATCAAGACGTAGGGCGATAGATAACAGACACGCATCGCTCAGCAACAGGAGACTGCCCCAGTGCCTGCAGGGCTCGGCTGGCCCTGAGCACGGCCGGGTGGGGTCCGCAAAGCCCTAGCCCAGTGAGTCTCAGATTTTGTACTGGTGCCCCCTTCCACACAGCGAGCCTTTGAGTGCGCCCCCCCTTACACATTAAAAACACTTTGTAATATATTTAACACCATTATAAATGCTGGCGGCAAAGCGGGGTTTGGGGTGGAGGCTGACACTCATGATCCCCCCCATGTAATAATCTCATGACCCCTTGAGAGGTCATGACCCCCAGTGTGAGAACCCCTGGGTTAGGCTGTCTACACTTAGAGGGGGATAATTTACACTGCTCAGAGGTGTGAAAAAACCACCCTCCTGAGCAAGGTAAGTTACACTGATACAGCAGCAGTGTGGACAGTACTATGCCTATAAGAGAGCTGATCCCACTGCAGCTCCTTGGGGGTGGAGTAATTATGTCGATGGGGCAGCTTTCTCCCACCGGTCACACAAGAGAGCTCAGAGCAGTGCAGGTGCATCGGGAGACATGACTCTAGTGAGAGACCAGCACAAGATGATCAGCCGTGCCGGACGTGTGCAGTGTCAGAAGTCTTATTAACATCATGTCTACTGCTTCCCCCCGCATTAGTCCAGGAACTCTGTCAAAGAAGGAAATTAGGTTGGTTTGCTGCAGTTTATTCTTGACAAATGCACATTGGCTGTTACTTGTTATCCTTCAGGTGCTTACAACTTGGTTGTTTAATAATTTGTTCCAGTATCTTTCCAGGTATCAAAGTTGGGCTGACTGATCTGTAATTCCCTGTGTCCTCTTTGTTCCCCATTGTGGACCGGTTCTTTCCCGCCTGGGTTCACAGACAGACTCTTGAGCTGAACAAGGATGTTGTTTGCTCCTTCAATGAGTGATCAGTCCACCAAAATGGGGCCCAGCATAGGGCTAAATGCAAGCGCACCCCCACATTGGGTGCATGCCTTAAATACAGTCACAGAGTTATTCATTATATTGTATAAACACTTTTTTCTGCCTGGCACTAGGGTTAGTTCGCTGACCCAGTTGTTTACCTGTCAGATTGCTGGCTCAGCTTTGACCTGACTGTTCTCTTTCCTTGCCATACAAAGAGGTGTCCCTTCAGCTGTCCTAACACCTCAAATATACATTCTACAGCCTCTACATCCATTTTAAAGATAGTTGCAATGCTTGCCCCTCTCAGTCCTCCAGGACTTCACCTGTCCTCCATGAATTCTCAAAGACTGACGACCAGGAGGGAGGGAGAAATTCCCAGCCACTCCATGAAGGGAGGGAACTAGAGCACAGGCCTGGTACGGTGGTGGTGGTAGCCCTTGGATATTTTGGGGATGATGCTTCTGTAAACGGTTGTTGGATTCAGTTCCAAGGGCGCAGTGTAGGGTGGATGAGTCCACAGAGGAGCAGATGGAAATGTGGGTATTTCTGGAGTATTGTTCCTATCTAAGGAGAAGGGTCTATACCAGGGGTAGGCAACCTACAGCACACGAGCTGATTTTCAGTGGCACTCACATTGCTCGGGTCCCAGCCACCGGTCCGAGGGGCTCTGCATTTTAATTTAATTTTAAATTAAGCTTTTGAAACATTTAAAAAAAACTTTATTTACTTTATATACAATAGTCTAGTTGATCCAACAGCTGCAGTTGAGGAGATAGGTGGAAAGCTACAGGACCCCAAAATTGGCAAGTGGCAAGAGCAGCAGCAAACCCTCAGGTCCGATCACACACGCCACTGGGCACCGCAGCCAGCATCATGGACCATGGTGAAGTTAGCACCGTATCTGATCTCTGGGACGGGCTCCTCCTGCCCTGCGCAGCTCCCCCTCGATGAGATGGATCGCTGCCAGCCCGGGGGAGAGACGCGACCCCCAGCCGGGGTGACCAGATGTCCTGATTTATAGGGCCAGTCCCGATATTTGGGGCTTTGTCTTATATAGGCTCCTATTACCCCCCCCACACACACACACACCTAGGGTGACCAGATAACAATCGGGACAGGGGGGTGGGGGGGAATAGGAGCCTATATAAGAAAAAGACCCAAAAATTGGGACTGTCCCTATAAAATCTGGTCACCCTACCCCAACCCCCGTCCTGATTTTTCACACATGCGACCTGGTCACCTGTCCCTAGCCAGCCAGCAGGGTGTGAGATCCGACCCAGCCAGCCCCTGGCGCTTGGGCCGGCTGCAGGAAATGAGTGACTTTCACTTTCTCTTCCTCAGCACCAGGCTGCCAGCCCAAGCAGCACCTCACCCCACCCCCACCGGAGGGGAGGGGGGATGCTCTGTGGAGGAATGTTTGGGGGAGAATGGACGTTTTGGGGGACAACAAAGGATACCGCCAGAGCCGCCCAGCCTGCCTCACCTCACGCCGGGGAAGAGAGTCCCACTCACAGGTGAGTGCCCCCCTGCCCTCCAGAGACCCCACAGCGATCCCCTCCCTCAGACTGAGCTGCAACCTGCTCTTACCTGCTTCCCGACCGTCCCGGCTCCGGCAGAGGGGTGCCCCAGACATACTGGTGCCCTGCACAGCTGCCTGTGGCTAAGGAGAGCCCTGGTCAGAGAGATAAGGTGTGTGTGTGGGGGGGGGGGGACGACCCAAGAACGCCAACCAGGGAAATAACCCACTTCCTCCCTTCCCTGACGAGCCGGGGGATGGACCATGTACTTATTGTCTACACCACTACTGACTTGGACCGCATGGGTGGCGTATCTGAGCCCATTTATACCCCAGCACTTTAGAAACTGCCACCCCCAATCTGGATCTAGGCAGGTTATGTGATATGTATGAACCTCCTGAACCTTGTCACTGATACTAGCAATCCCCCCTAAACCAAGCCCGACCCTGGCCCGACAGAACCTTCCTTCTTCACTTGTGTCAACTTGATTTTAAACATTAACTTTAATCAAATGTTTAAATCTGTTATTGGACTAAGCTTGTGTTGGCGAGAGAGACAAGCTTTCGAGCCACACCGAGCTCTTCTTGCTCCTCCCAGAGCCACAGGCAGACAGAGGATAGAGCAGAAGTAGGTAGGGACCATTCCAGGTAGAGTGGCCTGTTAACACCTCTGCCATCACAGGAGAAGAAGGGGGGATTAGTGGGTCACAGACTTGTAATAAACCCTAAATCCAATCTCTGCCCAGTCCCGGATTTTTAGGGTTTAACACAGTCGTGCATTGAAGTTAATTCATTTAACTCCTTATGCGCAGTGGTGGGTGCCACCTGGCATTTTGCTGGGACTCTCAGTACCTTTCTCAGATCTCCAGCCCTTGTCTCTCTCTCACCCGCACATGATGGTCCAATAACAGATACTCCCCCTGCCCCCTCATCTCTCTGGTGTCCTGGGACCCACACGGTACAACTGCACTTACACAAGGCCACACGGGCAGGCAGGGGTGGTGCAGGGAACTGAACCTTTGTGACCCAGGTGCCCCATGTTGGCAACAGATGTTGGGAGGCTTCACGGCTACAAGTTGATGGCAAGGGACATGCCTGGACCCTTTAATTGCCTTCTTCAGGTGAAAGCGACAGAGTCCTGGGGCACCTTACAGACTAACAGATGTGTTGGAGCATGAGCTTTCGTGGGTGAAGACCCACTTCGCGGCTGCATGCAGTGGAAATGACCAGAGGCAGGTATAACTATGCAGGCAGGAATCAGGCTAGAGATCACGAAAGGGGCGCCTGGGGGGTCCGTGCTGAAAGCTACGAACTTGCTGGATGTCACAGTTTGGAACCTAAGAACAGCCAGCCTGAGTCAGACCACGTCTCATGTAACCCAGTGCCCCGTTCCCCACAGCGGCCAATGCCCAATGCTGCAGAGGGAACGGACAGAACAGGGCCATTAGCGAGTGATCCATCCCCCATCACCCGCGCCCAGCTCCTGGCAAACACAGCGAGGGACACCAGAGCATGAGGTTGCAGGATGTATGTACGGGGAATACGTGGAGAGCTATGCAATGTAGAATGTTGTGTCCAAACATGGGCGGTGGGTGAGTCCCCCCTTTGGGAAGAGTAGCTCCCCATCCCCGCCAGAGCCCTGAGTCCCTCTGCCACCCCCATGCGACCAGAGGACCCCCGGCTAGCCCAGCCCGGCTGCACTGTCTGGCCCAACCCCTAGGTCACCCCTGACTGCCAGCCTGAGTCACCCCTGGCCGCCAGCCTGAGCCCTGAGATACAGGGGAGAGGGGAGCGAGGGCAGGGCCTCAGGGCGGGGTTGAGGGTGGGGCCTCGGCCTCGGTATGGGGAGGTTTAATCTGACCTTCGATACCCACTGCCCATGGTTCCAAAGCTGCGGGAGGTGAAACGGGGGCAGGCGTGTTTTCAGAATAGCCCCCTCAAGAGGGAGAGCAACGGGCCTCTTTCCACCAGCTCAGCCCAGGGGCGACCCACTAGCCAAGGGGCAGGCTTGGGCCTCGGCCAAGCACAATAAAGCCCAAGACAAGACCTAGACTGGGGTCCCCTCTGGGAGAACTGAAGTGAACGAAACGCCCTGGTGATGAGAACAGACGTGTAGGAGAACACAGGGCATAGGCTGGTATCGTTACCAAGGGCACTCTGCCAGCGGGAGGGTCTCATGAAGAGCCGATCCCAGCTCTCAGGCCTGGCCCAGCAACTGCTCAGACTGACCAGTGGGTGAGAAATACCTTCTGACCGTGTTTCTCAGCCTTTTTGATACCCGGGACCGGCTTGCTGCCTTCCCGAACGGCCTCAGGGAATTCTCAGGAGCCGGCGCCGAGCCGCGGACCACTCGAGGAGAACGCGGCCTTATGAGCCAGGAAAGGAACGTGGGGATACATAAAGGCTGTAGCTTGGGTTTTATAGTGTTTATACCTGTGGCCTGGTGTTTCCCATCCTTATGCTGGCTTCTAGTTACATCTTTACCGTAAGCTTTGCCAAACAAGGGTGTGTTTGGTGGTACCATGGACATGCCAAGGTGCCGGGTGCTAAGGAGAGTGTTGAAATGAGGAGAAGCCAGTAGACTAGGGGAGGCAGTGAATCCTGTGCATTGGATGTCCAGAGGTTGGGGGGCTGGCCAGAGCGAGGTGATGCGGGGTGTGTACAAACAGGAGGGAGGGTGCTCCCGGGCCCGTGTTTGTTGTGAATACTGATTCTTTCTGAGTAAGCCGGCAGCTGTAGCTAGGACATTCCATTCACTCACTCACACACACAACTTCTGCAGGGGTCTTGTTATAGTTACCAGCCTAGGAGTTGCTCCTGCGAAGTCACTGGCCAGGTGTCCTGGACATGAAGATGGAGCTGGGCCTTGTCAGAGGCGCATCCGATGCTCCTGGAAGTGGGTTGCAGAACCAGTGCCAAAGTCCTCATCTTTCGGGTCTGTCTCTCTGGGGTTTGCGCTGTTCTCACGTTCGATGTGTTAGTCAGTCACAGCCTGCACAGCAATGGCGGCTTGTTGTGATCTTGCTCTTCAGGGGGCGATTGGGGGTGGATTCCCCAGGGTTATCTCGCCCAGTGCATTCTTCAGCCAAACGCTCCTCTCGGAGGGAGTTGTTTTCCTTCTTCCAGACGTGGTGTCCTTTACTATGATTCTAAGACCGGTGCCTCAACCTTTTATTACCCATCCAAACATAGAGCCCCAATCACACTATTTCACTGAGCGTTTTTCCTGTCACATCTATATTTTATTACCTATTACCTCTTTACCACAACCATCCGAAGATCACTGGGGCATGAGAGCCTCCCACAGCCCTGTTTGTACCACTTGTTACATATGAAAAGAAAACAAGCAAGATAAAAATACAAGCAAGATAAAAATACAAGCACAGATCTTACTCCTGAGTCCAGGAAAGCAGCTGTACCAGCGGCTGTCCTCAGTGCTGTTCTTATCACTTTAGAACAGACTTTTTGTCTCGGATGCGCTTCTACGATTAACACAGACCTTGTAACTGACCGGCACGTTTCAATGAGCACAGACTCAGCAGGCGGAGAGGCGGATTTCTTTCTAATGGTCGGACCAAATCCGGGGTCTGTCCTGGGCTGTTCTCTCTCACATTTCCCCATAACATAGAGGGATTAATTAGGACTTTAATCCAACACCAGAGCAGAACTCCGGGGGTGATGATTTCCAGAGATTTAACCCCAGGTCCTCTCTGTTCTGCTCCAGGACTTGCTCAGGACCCTGGGGTGCACAGTGCCAGCCTGCAGGGGAGAAGAGTGGGGCTTCTGGCACCTGGAGTGGGCTCTTGTGTTGGCATCAGCTGGTAGTGTGGGGTGAATTTTCCCCGGTGGGCACAGACAAGGCTCTCTCTATGGCATGATTCTTTGGTGGTGATTGATGATTACTGATTTCCACTGAATGACTAATTGAAAGAGCTGGGGATTGTAGGGTTCTAGACCAGAATAAGGCACAAGAGAATCAAGATGATCAAGTTAATAAGACAGGAACTTTTCAGCTTGGAAAAGAGGCGACTAAGGAGGGATATGATAGAGGTCTATAGAATCCTGATTGGTGTAGAGAAAGTGAATAAGGAAGTGTTATTTACCCCTTTTCATAAGACAAAAACTAAGGGACACATGTCACGGAGCGCCCGGGCGATGGTCTGGAGCTTGCTCCCTATGAAGCCAGCCAGGACTTGGGGGAAGTGTCCCCTCTCCGTACAAAGCCTGTCTCCAAGGCTAGGAACTTCACGGGTACCCGCTTCAACCTTCCTGGGTCTGACCTCGGAGCATTGAGCACCTTCTGCCCCTCCATGCGCTTCCCCCAGCGAACCCGCCCGGGTGGGGTCCTGGGGGAGCCCATGGATTCTGCACCCCACTCCACAGTCAGACGTGACTCTCGGCCAGCCAGTAAAACAGAGGTTTATTCGATGACCTCTCCCTGGTCTAACCCAGACCATACAGCGAGCGTGAGCCCTCAGCTGGATCCATTTTGGGGTCCTGAGAGCTAGGCCAGCTTGCCTGGAGCTCCCTGCCTCTTCCTTCCCTGACTCCAGCCAGCTTCAGACTCCAAACTGAAAGTCACTCTCTCCAGCCCCTCCTCCCCCCTGGCTCAGCCAGGTCAGGTCACCTGACCTCCCGCCAACAGGTTCAGCCGGCCTCTGCCTTTCAGAGAGGGGGAGGGGCAGGCCCCAAGACAGCTTATGCTTCCTCTCTCTCTGCTTTGCAACACCAGCAGCCCCTATTCCTTCACATAGACACTTAAGAAATGTGTTGGGGAAACTGAGGCACACACACAGTATTCCTACTCCATCACACCACCAAATGAAATTAATAGGAAGCAGGTTAAAACAAATTTCATGCAATGCGCTGTCAACCTGTGGGACTCCTTGCCAGAGGGTGTTGTGAAGACCAAGCTATAATGGGGTTCAAAAGGGAGCTAGAGAAATTCATGCAGGATTGGTCCATCAGTGGCTATTAACCAGGATGGGCAGGGATGGTGTCGCTAGCCTCTGTCTCCCAGGAGCTGGGAATGGGCGACAGGGAATGGATCACTTGAGGATTCCCTCTTTCTGTTTCATTCCCTCTGGGGCACCTGCCATGGCCACTGTTGGTAGACAGGATACTTGGCTAGCTGGACCTTTGGTCTGACTGTTCATATGTTCTTAAAGTTCAGTGTCTGGTTGGGCAGCCCGGTGTGCACAGAGGCAACACACACTGAGGACAGAGCAAAGCTTGAAACAATTTTATTAGCACCAAGACACAAATGCCCCAGACACCATAACTAGGTAACAGTCAGACAGAGCTAAGCTAATGTCTTGTGCCGCTCCTTCCATATGTACCCACTAGTAGTAAGGGACAAAGTTCCTACTCTGTCCCTGGCATGCCAAACATGCCTGATGTCCAGATCTCTCCCTTCCCTGGTGCTCTGGCTTCTCATAGGGCCTAGTGGCTGTCGTGAGGATTCGTACAAATGTCCAGGCTCCCTTGTTCGTATCTAACGTCCTCACCTTAACACTGGTGGGCTGTCCTTATCTGATAGGCTGGTATCTCAGAGATTGCAGCTGATTCTCATACCCGTCATTGTGTTGCCAAGGGAAGTTTGTGGTTAAGCATCTGCCAACATTTTATCTTAAAATATCCAAGCCTACTTTCAGTTCAGTGACCCTGTAGTGATGCGGTCATGCTTTGTGCAGACTCCCTCCCCCCTTAACCTCCAGAACAATGTTCCCAGTTCCCCAAAACTCAGGGTCACTGTCTGGCTAGTTATCTATACTTAGGTCATAGGCTCAAAGCCTCATGCTAAGTGCATAAAGTAATGTCTTATAGCTGGGGTTCTCAAACTGATTTTTGCTGGGGCCCCCTTTGAAAATATTTCAGTCTGTGATCATAGAATCATAGACTGTCAGGGTGGGAAGGGACCTCAGGAGGGATCTAGTCCAACCCCCTGCTCAAAACAGGACCAACCCCAACTAAATCATCCCAGCCAGGGCTTTGTCAAGCTGGGCCTTAAAAACCTCTAAGGAAGGAGATTCCACCACCTCCCTAGGGAACCCATTCCAATGCTTCACCACCCTCCTAGCAAAATAGTGTTTCCTAATATCCAACCTAAACCTTCCCCCTTGCAACTTGAGACCATTACTCCTTGTTCTGTCATCTGCTACCACTGAGAACAGTCTAGATCCATCCTCTTTGGAACCCCCTTTCAGGTAGTTGAAAGCAGCTATCAAATCCCCCCTCAGTCTTCTCTTCTGTAGACTAAACAATCCCAGTTCTCAGCCTCTCCTCATAAGTCATGTGCTCCTGGCCCCTAATCATTTTTGTTCCCCTCCTCTGGACTCTTTCCAATTTTTCCACATCCTACTTGTAGCATGGGGCCCAAAATTGGACACAGTACTCCAGATGAGGCCTCACCAATGTCGAATAGAGGGGAACAATCACATCCCTCGATCTGCTGGCAATGCCCCTACTTATACAGCCCAAAATGCCGATAGCCTTCTTCGCAACAAGGGCACACTGTTGACTCATGTCCAGCTTCTCATCCACTGTAACCCCTAGGTCCTTTTCACATGAAGACACAGGCCTATTAAGCAGCATCCTCTTTTTTTGACCCCCCCACATCCGCCCCCCTAAAAGTGATAGCAAATGACTGTACCGTGATTAACATGAGCAGAGGTATTGTTCTTGTCGGACCAAAACGTCCGGAAGTTCTGCAGAATAATACTGAAACTTGTGGTCACGCGACGTGGTACCCAGAAATATTTTATGCTGACGCGCATACATTAAAATAATCTATGTGCTCTAGCATAGATTCAGTTTAAAATAGATAATCTATGCGGCCTTGCATGGATTATGTATTGAGATTGGTCAATTTAGTATAATGAATGCAAGGGACGATACATTAAGGATTTAATTTACCTTGATTGGTTGGTCTGCTTTAAAAACATGGCCGACAGATGAGATCAAAGAAAGGAGGCACAGGACTGTGTGTGTGTTTTTGGTCCTAAGGGGATCGGGAATCCCGACCCACACCCCCTGAACCGAAGGGACGTGCACTTCTCGACTGGCCAGTGCGGAAAGCGCCGGACTGAAGGGTAATCTATTCTCGGACGATCGCAGGGTAAGATTACAGATTATGAAATCTGGTTGCTCGAGCTGAATTGATCTTAAGTTTGTATCGATACGATAAGGATAAGAATAGCCGTAAGACGTCAGTGAATAATAACTTTATGTGTAATTGTGCTTGTCTCTTGTATAACTTGCCATTGGTATTAATCCCCATTCAGTGTTGGTCATTAATATTACTTTTTTATCTTGTCTGTGTTGCCTTTATAGCTGAAAGTCATTAAATACCTTTTTTTGAAGAATAATTGGTAGTTTTAATTTCTGTGACATCAAAACTGCAAACTCCTACGGGCGCTGCCCAGCCTCGTTACATCTGTGCTGGGGGTGGGGAGGAACGATCACCCAGCGCACCATTAGGGTGCTGATGCGTGTCTCCTTCTTCCTTCATCTCCGCGTCTACGTACTCACAGGAGGGCTGGATGCTCATTATCCCTGCAGCCCAAGGTTTTCAAAGCCCAAGCCTTTCAAAAAGTGTAAAGCAACAGTTCTCAGGGATAAATACATGGCCATTTAAGAAACACGTTTTCTGGGGGAGAGGGGGAATAGTCACCTTTACTTCTGCGCTGCTTCTGCCTTTAGAACTGGGCAGCCGGAGAACTGTACCCTCCCTCCAGCTCCTCCCCAGCCTCGGCAGTCTCCTCTATTTGGGAACTTGAAATATGCTATCCCTAGATCTCACCCCACCCCCTAAAATAGCCTTGAACCCCCTTTGGGGTTGGGACCCCCAGTTTGAGATATGCAGCATTTCAGGATACAGGCCTGTAGGTTCCTTGCATTACAGCTCAAAAGAATGTCAAGCTCGCTCCGTGGGCTATACCCCGTACTGCGAGCGGGCGGTAGCGATTTGCCGCGTGCCCCTGGGGTAACCCTGGAGGTGTCACACCCTCCCAGTCTAGCACAATGGCCACCGGACCAGCCGCCCTCTCTGCACAGTAACGTGGGTGGGAGCGATGGAGGAACACTTCTGATAACCAGGAGTTTTTAGTGTCCCTCTAAAGTTGAACCGCAAAGGGGTTTGTATAAGAAAAGAAAAAAAAGACCCCCAATCTGAGCTGCCAAAGAATCCGGGAGTCTCTGTCTGAGCCCTGCCGCCTGTGGCTGAAGCGGAAGCCTGGGCAACTTGACTAAAAGTCACCAAAGCGATTCAGGCCAGAACGGAGAGAGGTGAGGCTGATGCACACGCGCAGGGATGAGCGCGCCAGCCTGTGGAGTACGCCCACGCCACTATGGTGGGGGGAGGAAATGGAGTTTGGAGGTGACGGCTGGGCACACGGTGCGAGGGGCAGCCCACCCTGCTTCCCTTTGGGGGGACTCGGTTAGTTTATCTTGGGTCTGTCTTGGCTTTAGTTTCTCGCTGTCTAGCTTCTCCTACGTTTTTCATCTTCCACTCGAGCATTGAGGAACCTGGACCATCAGACTCCTTGGGCAGTCCTGAGAGGAGATCGGTCCTTTGTCTCTTACCACGTAGCTCATGGGGCTAAGCTGCTAGCTTGCTATAGTAGAGATCCTGCCTTTATTTACTAGTTTGACTGAGTCTATTCGTTCGGCTTATATTTTTGTATTGAATAATTTCAGTAGACATTACTTCCTTGTGCTTGGCCGTATCCGATATGATTAGCTAGAGCAAGTTAGCGTGTTTGTACCCTTTGACATAGATAAATGGCCGCCAGTTACTCTCCTAGGGAACTGAATGTGTTTGCCACACAATACACCACAAGAACATGGTCGGAATGGTTCTGGCCAAAGGGAACGGGCTTTGAGAACGACATGACTGCACTAACATGTCTGTAGAGTGGTGTCCCCTCAGATTATGGGGCTGAGGAAATGAGATTTGGGCAGGGAAGGCTGGGCACTGACATGAATAATCAGGAGACTGCCAAGACCCTCTAAGAGGGCAAACCACCAGGTGGAGATAATTCTCTTAGATCTTTAGTTCCTCTTTGTTTAGTGACCAGCTCGGCTTCTGCCATATAACTTAGCTAAGAGTCCTGTGGCACCGTCCTCTTGGAAGACTCTGTGGAGATGGATACTGGGACAAGTCCTGTATTATGTACCGATTAGATCAATTGGTGAGCCTACAACGAGGGTGTAAAGTGTGAAAAATTGGGACAGAGGGTGGCCCCAAATATCATGATTGTCCCTATAAAATCAGAGCATCTGGTCACCTTAGACCAGATTCTGTGCTCCGTTTAGGAGTAAATCAAGAATTCTCTCCCCTCTTTTGGGTTCCAGGACTAGCTGCCCCAAGAAGCAATCATTTAACTTTATTTCTGCATTCCGCCCTGAGGGGACGTGTACCCAGTCAGTATGGGGAGAGCTGAAATCCCCAATTATTCTTCCGTTTTTTGTTTTAATAGTCTCTGTAATCTCCCACTTACTATCACCATCATGGTCAGGTGGTCAGTACTAGATCCTTCCTGCTATATTCTTATTATTCGAGCGTGGAATTATTATCCAGGGAGATTCTACGGTGCAGTTTGGTTCATGTAAGGTTTTTATTTCATTTAATTCTACGCTTTCTTTCACATATACCAGTAGTGCCCCTCCCCCACCAGCATGACCTGTTCCTTCCCAGCCCTAAATATGGTGATCAGTTAGAGCCTGAGTATGTGGGCAAGACCCACCAGGCAGACATTTGGGAAAGAATTCTGTATAGTACCACAGAGCCCTCCCCATCCAGTGTCCTGTCTCCAGCTGTTGAAGGTATTTGCTGCTGGCACTCACAGATCGGCTACGTGCCATTGTAGGGAGATTCATCATACCATCCCCTCCATAAACTTACCAAGCTCAGTCTTGAAGTCGGTTACATTTTTGCCCCCACTGCTCCCCTTGGGAGGCTGTTCCAGAAACGGACTCCTCTGATAGTTAAGAAACCTTTGCCTAGTTTCAAGCCTAAACCTGATGATGGCCAGTTTATAGCCATTGGTTCTTGTGTCCGCATTGGCACTTAACTAACTCCTCCCCCTCCCTGGTATTTATCCCTCAGGCAGGAGCCACACAGGACAAAGGAAGTCAAAGAGCTTATCAAAGAGGTGACTTGATCACCGTCTACAGTACCTACCTGAGGAGGAGATTTCTGGGAGAAGAGGGCTCTTTCATTGGGCAGTGTTGCAAAAACTGCTTGGTCCCTTTGGAGGCTTATCCCAATATTCCCCTCAAAGGACAGGCATGACTCAGTAGGCTTCTGAAAACAGGTTTATTGCTAGCAATAGGGAGCCAAAGGGGTTAACACCCAAAACAACTGGCTCAACTCTATACATGGTTGAGGCCTTCTTCTAGTCCAGTGTGGATAAGGGAGGGGGGCTTTCAATACACTTACAGGAGTGAGAACACTTAATGGCTATCACACCCTTTGTTTGGTATTAATCTATTCCATTTACCGGTCTGGAACTCTTTAAAGACAGGAGGTTCAGGGTACTTAGACAGTGTCTCCTGCCTTGTGAAAAGCACAGTTGGGGCAAGGTGAAAATGAGTTTAAGATACATGCAGGGCAGGGGTCAGGAGTGTATATACAAGGAGTGAGAATATAGTCTAAGACTGGTTTTGAAACCATACTACACAACATTCATAATACAGTTGTTTCTAAATTTCATTATTCTAACAGCAGGCAAAGGCAGGCAAGATCCAATGACAGGAAACGGAAGAAAGCAAAGTGCAAACTAGAACTACCAGGCCCAGTTTTATCCGCTAGGGTAATTAGCCACCTGTTGCCTGATCTGTGAGGATGAATATGATTGTTTATATAATATGTGTTGTACCGGTTTTGAGCAGGGGGTTGGACTAAATGATCTCCTGAGGTCTCTTTCCACCCTGAGATCCTAGGATTCTATGACCTGTTATGAAGTGTAGTTAGGAAGAGGCAGGATTTTGTATTGGGTCTGATAAACAGATTAGAGAAATGTTGAGAGCCTGAAGCCCCCATGTGAATTGTTTTTTAGTTATAAGATTTAGCAAGGCTTGATTTACAGCGGTTCCTGGTGCCGCTGCAAAGCTGCCGAATTGATTACTTCCGCATTCGGTGGCTTTTTGATGGACATGCCGAGCGCTTTCGGGACTGCTCATCATGTCCGCCGAAAATAGCCACCAAAGGCGGAAGTAATCAATTTGATGGCTTTTCGGGGGATATACAAGGGTCCGCCGTGCCGAAGAACAAAGTGAAAAAGGGTCGCGGTTCTCAATAGTTTGAGAACCGCTGATTTACAATGGATTCTGCTGAATATAAAACACTGCCTGGATCCCTTGGAAGGTTTCTGTGGGAGATTGTCTGTGTGAATGAGGAATGCGGGCATCAGGGAAAGAGAAGGTGTGAAAGCCATCACGAATATCCAGATGGTCAGGAAAGAGTGAGTGACTTGGAAACACCAGGAGACAATCAGAAAACATCCATTGTATGGGATGCTAAACATGGTAAGCAGCATTGACAGGCCTCAGGTGAGGCAAGCACCCCGCCCCCCAAGGCGAGACAACAAATAGGAGATAAGGATGGGAAGCCCGACAATAACCATCAAATGATGACAGCGGAAACCTGAGATTAACACCACTTAAGGACTAATGATTACAGGAGGACATTGCAAAATGGATGGACTCAAATGGAAATTTACAACTATAAAGACACCGTGTTTTGCCATGAAACCGGGTTCAGTCCTGCAAAGCCTCGGAGCATCGGATCAGGACCGACAAAGCCCAGCTCCTTACCCCTGCTCAGTCTAACTGGCCATTAGATTGACTCGAGCTACAGCAAACTGGTAACTATAAACATCAGCTGGCAGGACTTGTGTGTGTGTGTGTGTGCGACTGAAAAGCATATGCTAACTGTGTTGTATCCTTAATAAATATGGCATATTAGCCTCCCTCTTATAAAAGATCCCATGTGCTCTGTATAGCATAACACTATTATATCCTACTACTCCAGCCAGCCATATCAAATAATATGTTTCTCTTTCTGAATTAATCCATTTCACAGAAGATTCTTATATTTGATCAGTATTGACTCCTATGAAATTTGGATGTGTTGAGCAGATGATTTGGGTTTCCTAATAATTATACATAGAATAAGTTTTGCTGAAATGCAAGAAGCTTACCAGCCTGTATCCTGTAAGATCCACTAAATAGCTAGAGGTCTGATCAGTGACGAGTAAGTCAGCTTAGAAGCTGGCAACCTTTGGCACAGATAGAAACCGTCCCTGAACGTTGGGGAACCAAAGGAAGGAATAACGCACAACACTGAACGGGTTTATCTGGCGTCTGCAACCAGTTGGTAACCGCAGCACACACCACAAACCCGGAAGTCACCAAGAGAGCCTGGACCGGCAGTTTTTGGATAATCCATATGAATATGTGGAGAGGAAGTAACAAAGAGTCCTGTGGCACCTTAAAGACTAACTAAAGTTTTGAAGCATAAGCTTTCGTGGGCTAATACCCACTTTGTGGGATGCAAGCAGTGGAAGTGTCCAGTGGCAGGTATAGAAAAGTAGGCAAGAACCAGGTAGGAGGTAACAAGGTTAGTCCAATCAGCCTGAACCAGCTTGTTATCTCAATTCAGGGAGGGTGAGGTATTCCTCTAGCACACATGTGTCAAACTCAAGGCCCGCGGGCCACATTCGGCCCGCCATACAATTATATCCGGCCCGCGAAATCGTTTTATATATCTGTTTTTAATGGCCCTGTGACAGGGGTCGGGAACCTTTTTGGCTCAGAGAGCCATATAATAGGCCCCCCCCGCCGCCGCCGCGCTCTCCTCCCCCCCCCCGCCGCCGCCGCGCTCTCCTTTCCCCCCCGCCACCGCTGCCGCCGCGCTCTCCTTTACCCCCCCGACGCCGCCGCTGCCGCCGCGCTCTCTGTTCCCCCCCCGCCACGCTCTCCTTTCCCCCCCCGCCACCGCTTCCGCCGCGCTCTCCTTTACCCCCCCGACGACGCCGCTGCCGCCGCGCTCTCCGTTCCCCCGCTGCCGCCGCGCTCTCCGTCCCCGCCGCGCTCTCCGTTCCCCCCCCCGCCACCGCTGCCGCCGCGCTCTCCGTTCCCCCGCTGCCGCCGCGCTCTCTGTTCCCCCCCCCGCCACCGCCGCGCTCTCCTTTCCCCCCCGCCACCGCTTCCGCCGTGCTCTCCTTTACCCCCCCGCCGCCGCCGCTGCCGCCGCGCTCTCCGTTCCCCCCCCGCCACCGCTTCCGCCGCGCTCTCCTTTACCCCCCCGACGCCGCCGCGCTCTCCGTCCCCCCCCGCCACCGCCGCGCTCTCCGTTCCCCCCCCGCCACCGCTGCCGCCGCGCTCTCCATTCCCCCGCTGCCGCCGCGCTCTCCTTTCCCCCCGCCACCGCTTCCGCCGCGCTCTCCTTTACCCCCCCGACGCCGCCGCTGCCGCCGCGCTCTCCGTCCCCCCCCGCCACCGCCGCGCTCTCCGTTCCCCCCGCCACCGCTGCCGCCGCGCTCTCCGTTCCCCCGCTGCCGCCGCGCTCTCCTTTCCCCCCGCCACCGCTTCCGCCGCGCTCTCCTTTACCCCCCCGCCGCCGCCGCCGCCGCCGCGCTCTCCTTTCCCCCCCCGCCACCGCTTCCGCCGCGCTCTCCTTTACCCCCCCGACGCCGCCGCTGCCGCCGCGCTCTCCTTCCCCCCCCCCACCTGACCCACCCAGCCCGATCTCTCCCCCACACCGCTCCCCCACACCACAGATTTTGAATGTATTGTATTGACAGGATATTTTTTTATGAAGAGCAAAATATTTTAAGTTGAAATGTATTTATTTTGGAATGATATCCTGTATTTTGGTTCATATTAATGGTTAAAAAACATAAATATTTAGTCTGTTAAATAAATGGTTATACTGTTCGGCCCGCGAGTTTTGAGTTTTGGCCCCCTGTGCAATTGAGTTTGACACCCCTGCTCTAGCAGCTGAATTGGAGGTGTGAACTCGGAGAGAGGACAGGCTGTTTTTGTAATTAGCAAGCCATTCAAGATCCTTGTTCAATCCCAGATTGATTGTGTCAAATTTGCAAATGAATTGCAGCTCTGCAATTTCTCTTTGCAGTCTGGTCTTGAAGTTTTTTTACTGCAATATGGTGACAATCTGTAATTGTGTGTCCAGGCAGGTTGAAGTGTTCTCCTACAGGTTTTTGTATATTGCCATTCCTGATATCTGATCTGTGTCCATTTATCCTTTTTCGTAGGGACTGTCCAGTTTGGCCGATGTACATAGCAGAGGGACATTGGTGGCATAGAATAGAGGAAGTGTCATAATCCACTACCTATAGGAGAAGGGTACCCGTTCATTTCTGAGGGTATGGAAATTTGGGTATAGCAGGTTCAGCCTGAATTACAGTGTCAGGATCCTATAAAATACCTTGTATGGAAAAACTTGGGAGTTCTTTTTCCGGTAGCTCTTTCTTTTCTTTCTTTCCCTATATTCCGTAGACTATCTTTTTATCTACCTCTCTTTTGCTCTTCCATCACTCAGCTTGTGCAGTACAGTAGAGCTACTCAGCATTCTTGGCTACCAGGGAAACCAGAACCACCTGTTATCGGGCATGCCAGGAGTAAGGCTGGGCCTTCGCCTCCTACTACCGGGTCCTCAAGGCAGGGTGTGAGTATGCTCGGTTATGGTACGTACAATAGGATTGTTACCAGTGTTATACAGAAAACTACACAGGATCTTTTCAGGGGATAAGACAAGAATGTCACGTTTATTATAATACAATAATTAATAGCTAATATTTAATACCTATGTGTACACAACACACACACACACACACACACCCCAGATGTTCTGCAGCTGCTCTATAGTTACCCGTCCTGAACGTAGCTTGAGTCCGTGGCTTGGGTTCGCAGCTTGTGGCGGCTAACTGGCCAAGAGAGCCTGGCACAAGGAGGGGTTGGGTCTCTGTCGGGCGCGCACCAATACCCCTTGGTGTTGGCAGCAGAACGTTACCCAAAGTCTGCTAGCTCACCCAGCCTTTTGATAGGGTTTCAGTTTGAATTTAGAATCTGTAGGTCTTGCTGTGTCATGCTGCCTCTGGGATCTGTTGATTGATTATCCGTCAATTGCAGACCTGACTTTCAGCCTGGGACCTGGCTTTGATGCTTCTTCAATTTGGACTTTTGTTCTTTTTCTTTACGGTAGACTCCTTTTACTTTGTTCTTCAGGGGTTCGTGTTCACACTTTTTCATCAGGATGGGCTGGAGGTTGATTCCATCATCCATGCATACCTCATTCACACATCTAAACTAATTAGGTTACATCAGGGTTTTGCAGACAAAGTGGAGTGAGCATTTTAAAATGGAGTTTAAAAAAAATGGAGTCTGAGTTACAATATGGAAACAAACACAATATGGTGACCTGAACAATTTACAAACAATTTCATTTCTCAGTTCTACACCAGCAGGAATTCTTTTACTGTTTTGCAGTCATACGTTTCATAGCATTTATTCTTCTCTTGTTAATCTCAATAAAGCTTTTATCAATTTGGTGTTGTCCTCAGTGGAAGTGTTTTTGCCCTCTCCCGAAATAGAACTGAGTTCCCGGACCCTGGTGTCTGAATTGGACAAGAACCTATAATCTTCTGGTTGGATGTGATCAGTGGCGAGCCATAACAATTCACCCATAAAATTCAGGTCAATAGTTCAATATCCTCATGCAGTGCGGCTGTTATCAGAACTCCGTTTTATTTGAATGGGGAAGTTCTGGGGAACATGCCGACCCTTTAATGTCAACATTTCTTCTCTCTTTCAAACAGGGATTTTCAGGGGACTTTTACTCAACGTTCTAGCATCACACTCAGGGCCAGCGCCAGGGGGGTACTACGGGTAGAGCTGTACCGGGCCCCGCACTTTAGGGGGGCCCCGGTACAACTCTACCCGTAGTCATCCGGCGCGGCTCTCCTCTGGACGAGCGCGCGTGTCCCCGGCCGGAGCAGTGAGCCCAGCCGGCGGCAGCGGCGCAGTCTGGGGGGAGAAAGGACGGGGGGGGGGCAGCAAGGGCGGCTCCCGCCGCTCCCGGGCTCTCGCTCCCGCTGCGGCCAGCTGTCAGCTGGGGGGGGGGGGGAGCGCCAGCTGGGCGGGGGGGGCTGGGCTGGGGGCCCCCCAGCCGCTGTCGGCTGGGTTTGGGGGGGCGGGGGGGGGGCCCAGCCACTGTCGGCTGGGCTGGGGGGGCCCGGCTGGGCTGGGGGCCCCCCCAAACTATCAGAGTAGGGGGCCCCCAAATTTCTGTCACCGGCCCTGATCACACTTGTAAATTAGTAAAATAAATCTTGTTAGCAAGTTTACCTCTTGCATTTTGAGGGGTGCAAGGGCCTTCATAATTGTTCCCCAACAGTGGGGACCCTGGTGAAAACAATATAACGTGGGACACACACGGGGCCTTACCCCTCTAGGGGATGTTGGGTGTGTTGTCTCCCTCCAGCCTGTGCGCCAACTGGTAATCTACACTACCCCAGACCTAGCGGGTCCTATCTGGATTTATTTTTGGATGGCCTTGAATTGTCTCTGCTTCCCAGCTAACCATCATTGGAAGCTCTGATAAAACTTTCTCCACTCCATGCATCTCACAGACAACAGCAGCAGGGGGAGGGAGGGAATTTATACCCTTTCCACATACCAGGGTGCTTTTGATGAAGTGATTTTGTTTGCTAAGGCAGACAGTCTGGTGGCATGGCACACGGCTCATCTCTGGGTCAGCTGGGCTCTGGGCAAAGGACAAGACATGCAGGGCTGGACTGTGGAATGGGATATGGGACCTTTCATAATTTCTAATGCTCCATTCAAAACTGGCTGTCTCAGAGGCAGGGAAGGGGTTTGGGACCTTTCCTCTCTATGGGGTGCAGACTCCAATCTGTCCTCAAGGCAGGGGGATAGGCTGGCTTGGGGTGGGATGGAACTGGACACAGGGTCTTTCCCCTCTAGGGGATGCTGGCTCTGATCTGGCCCCGGGGTGAGGGCCGGCCGCCAGGCTGGTTATTCAGAGGAGAGGAGGGCGGGAAATGGGACACAGGGCCCCTCCCCTCTTGGGGATGTCAGCTCTGACCCCACCCCATGATGGGGACTGACTGGTTATGGGGTGGAAGTGGGACACACACGGGGCCTTACCCCTCTAGGGGATGTTGGCTCCCATCCAGCCCTGAGGCAGGGAACTGTCTGGTTGGGGGTGGGGGGCAGGGAATGGGACACAGGGTCTTTCTAGGGGGTGATCCAGCCCCAGGTGGGGACTGGCTGGTTATGGGGGGGTGGGGAATGGGGCAACACAGGGCCTTTCCCTTCTCGGGAACACTGGTACCAGGCGGGGGAGAGGGAGGGCTGGTTATGGGGTTGGTGCCTCCGCTCTGCACCACCCACTGTCTCGACTCCCCCCTCGGCTGGAACCTGCCTCCAGCTGCTCTGGCCTCGTGCAGCGCCCGTCTTGCCCCCCAAGTCCCCACACGCGCTGGCCATGGGGGCTGGAACAATGTGCAGAGTGAGGGGCTGAGAGCCATCGAACCAAACTGTAAACCCTGCATGTGATGGAAACTGCATCCAGCCAGCGGGTGCGGCAGCCCCCCTAGATCCAGCCCCTCTGCACTGGCCCGCACTGCACCCGACTCCTTGCAGAGCTGCAGATGTGCCCCTACCTCCCCCCCGCTGCTTATTTAAAACATGAGAACGGCCAGACTGGGTCAGAGCAAAGGTCCATCTAGCCCAGTCTCCTGTCTACCGACAGTGGCCAGCGCCAGGTGCCCCAGAGGGAATGAACAGAACAGGGAACCACCAAGTGATCCACCCCCTGTCACCCATTCCCAGCTTCTGGCAAACAGAGGCTCAGGACACCACCCCTGCCCATCCTGGCTAATAGCTATTTGTAGACCTACCTTCCATGAATCTATCTAGCTCCCTTTTGAACCCTGTTATAGTCTTGGCCTTCACAACACCCTCTGGCGAGGAGTTCCACAGGTTGACTCTGCGTTGGGTGAAGAAATCCTACTTTTTGTTTCTTTTAAGCCTGCTGCCTGCTAATTTCATTGGGTGACCCCTAGTTCTCGTGTTATGAGAAGGAGTAAATAACACTTCCTTATCTCCTTTCTCCACACCAGGCAGGATTCTATAGACCTCCAGTCAGTGTGCCTGGTACTGAAGGGAGGTTTACTGTCCTGTAGTTGTCAGTCACCTCTGGAGCCCTTTTAAAAACTGGCCTCACATGGCTATCCGCCAGTCCTGTGGTGCAGAAGCGGATTTCAATGAGAGGTTACAGGTGACAGTCCTGCACTTTCACATCATTTGAATTCCTTCAGAACTCTTGGGTGATACCATCAGGTCCTGGCGACTTGTTACTGTTTAATTGACTCGTTTGTTCCAAAAGCTCCTCTAATGACACCTCCGTCTAGGACACCTCCTCAGATCTGTCACCCAAAAAGACTGGCTCAGGTTTGGGAATCTCCCTCACACCCTGGACAGTGCAGACCAGACCGATGCAAAAAATTCTCCACAATGGCCTTATTCTCCTTGAGTGCTCCCTTAGCATCTCCATCCTCCCCGGCCCCACTGGTTGTTTAGCAGTTTGCTTTTCTGATGTACTTTAAAAGAAACTGCTCTTACTTCTGGAGTCTTTGGCCAGCTGTTCTTCACATTCTTTTCTGACCTTTTCATTTGTCCTGTTTTCGCTCCTTTCTATTTCCCCCGCTAGGATTTAACTCCCACTTTTTACAGGAGGCCTTTTCCCCTCTCACGGTTTCTTTTCCTTTGTTGTTGTTGTTGGGGGGGGGGGGCTCTTTTTTGGGTCTCTTCCTGTGTTGTTTAAGGTGGGGTGCACAGTTCAGCTGATCCTCTATTACCGGGTCTCTACAAAGTTTCCAGGCACCTTGCAGGGGGTTGATTTTTGGGGCTGTGCCTTTGAAGGTCTGTTTCACCGACCTCCTCACTTCTGTGTCCTTCCCCTCTCTGAAATTCACTGTCACAGCGCTGGCTCCGGCTTTCAGCCCCCGGGGGGCCTCGCCCCCGCTGACCTCTGCACCCCTTAACCCCCCCCCCATACTCCGCACTGCTGCCAGCCCCAGAGCCTCCTCCTCCTCCGCAGTCTGTGCCCCCCCGGTCAGCGGGGCGGGGGCAGGAAAGCGGAGCGCCAAGGGGGGGGGGGGCGAGCCGGGCCGGGCCGGGCCGGGCCGGGCGCTGGCGGCCGAGGGGGACGCGGCACGGCCGGGCTGGGTGCCCGACCATGCGCCCCGCGGGCAGGCGGGCGCGGCGCCGGGAGCAGGTACGGGGAGAGACGCGGGGGCTCCGGGCGGCGGCGCCCCGGGGGGGCTGAAAACGGGCATGACCCGGACCCCCCCCCCCGGGGCTGGTGTGGATCCGGGGTGACGCCGGGCTCGGGACCGGGCTGTTCGCGGCTGTAACTCGGGGAGGGCACTCGCCCGGTCCGGGTGGGGGGGGGATGGGAGATGGAGCAGGGCTCCCCCGGCACTGCGCCCCCCCGGGCAGTGTCCCCCCGCGGGGCTGGCTTTGAACCGCCCGGGGGTGTGAAGGCTGCGGGACTGGGGGGAGGGTCTCCCAGGTGCTAACTCACCCCCCCGGGCTGGGTGAGTCCTGGGCCCCGGGGGTGCGCTCTCCCGGCAGGGTGCCCGGCGCTGCTCTGCCGGGGCTTTGTCTCCTCCCAGGTGCCAGGTGCGGTTTCCTGGGCTTCTCCGGGGTAACCTGGACCAGGCGCTGCCTCTCTCCCCCCCCCCCCCCCGATGAGTCCAGTCCCCAGAGATCAGCTCCCCCCTCAGCACCTGCGGTTTGGGGGGGGTCTCCCCGCAACATCCCCGGCCCCCTTAGTGGCTGTGACAGACCCGCACAAAGCACCTGAAATCTCCGGGGGGGGGGGCGTGTTTTCCTCTCCCCTCTTTCCGCGCCAGCCGGGGTCCTTGTCTCACCCCGAGCGGAGCCTCTGGGGGGTCCCCAGGCAGAGAAGGGGTTTGTGGGCCCTTGAATCCCGAGTCCCCCGGCCGGCCGGCCTGGACATGGAGCCCCGCAGCGCCCGGTAATTGCTTCACTTCCAGAGAGTTGCACAGCTGGTCCCATAGCGACTCGCGGGCGGGCGGTTCCCGCAGGTAGTGACCGGCTGGGTGCGGGGTCTGCGGGCAGAGGACGAGCTGACTGCGGGCCTGGGGCTGAATCCCCGCCTTGGGCCTCCTCCGAGAACTTCTCTTGGGCCTTTTCCTAGACAACCCGGGATTGACCCGGGAGCCGGGCGACCCCCAGGCAGGGTCACTGAGGTACAAGAGAAATGTCCTTCCCCTAGGGCAGGAGTAGGATAAGACCCCCCCCCCCCGTGAATGGGGGAGGCGGCACCTCCAGACAGTGCAGGGGGAGGGGGATGGGAGCCAGACCAAGGACAATCAAACGTGTCAAGTGGGCTAATTAAAGAAGATCAGACCTAGTGAGGGCCTGGGGGTTAGAAGCCAAAACCTTCCCCTGGGAACAGCCTCTCCGCAGCACAAAGGACCCACAGCCCCACATTTGGAACCGGGGAGATTTGCAGGAGAGGGAAGAAGCTGTAGAAGTGAGGAGCCTTGCAGAGGACCCCGGTCTCCTCTTGTTAGCATCGGTCCGGATCCACCCCTCCCCCATCCAGCTCACCTGGCCAGGGCAGTGAAGGGGAGCAACTAGCTGGTAACAAGAGGGAGTGTGTTTGTGTGTGTATGTGAGTGCACGAGTGGGATATAGATCATATGCCTAGGACAGTGTGGATTGTTACATGTATTACTAATAAATGGGGCGTTTTGCCTCATTCCCCTGAAAAGATCCTGGGCAGGACTTTAAGTACAACAGGCCTCGGGGGCTCTTCCCTGGTTTGGTGCCAAAACTAAGGAACCAAAACCCTCTTCCATCTTGGAGGAGCCCAAATGACCCTGGCCTGGAGGCAGGGAGACCTAAAGCTGTTGGGTCACACTTGTGGCTTTTAAGCTAATGGGAAAACTTGCTCTTGGTTTAGTCCTGTCTACACGAGGGATATTTTTTCTTGGGTGCTGTGGCTGAGCTGGTGTTAGCCCTGGTGGTGGAGTTTGCGAGGACTTCTGTCTCATTTCACCGCCTGTTAGTGTCACAGATCAAATCTAGTCCTGCAATGGACGAGTTACTGGAATTGTCTGTGGATATACTCCGGCATTTCATGGTAAGCTGGAGCCATGCAGCCAAACAGAGGAGACGATGCCGTCTGTGTATGATGATGCAGTTGTCTTTCTAAGACGGATCCTTGCTGTAATGCAAGGAGACATCTCACCTTCCCAAGGCATGTGGGCGACAGGGGCTGGATCACTTGATGTTCACCTGTTTGGTTCATTCCCTCTGGGTCACCTGGCACTGACCACTGTCAGAAGACAGGACGCTGGGCTGGATGGACCTTGGTCTGCCCTGCAGGGCAGTTCTTGGGTTCTATAAGGTAGTTCGCTGAGCATAACTAATTAGGATTTAGGATTAGTTTGGCAGGAGGGACTGATGGGCAAGTGACAGGAAGCCACAAATTAAGGGCAGTCATAAGAGATTGACTGATGGGAAGTGTGAAACCACAAGTAAAGGTTATCCACAGACGGGGATGAGTCTAAGGAATACATATCGTGCAGGTGTCATCAGCGGGGATACTACAGTGTATATCGGGGGTCAGCAGCCTTTGAGAAGTGGGGTGCCAAGTCCATTAATTTAAGGTTTCATGTGCCAGTAATACACATTACATTTAGGGGGGCTGGCACAGGGAACCCTTGACCGGCAGTGGGCTGAGCGGGGCCGGCAGCTGGGACCCCGGCTGGAAGCAGCAGAGTGCCACTAAAATCAGCTTGCACACTTTGGCACACATGCTGCAGGTTGCTGGCCCCTGGTGTATGTATAGAAATACCATGGCAACTAATTGTCCAAAGCTAATGAAGTAAGTAGGTAACCAATTAAGAGTGTGGTGACCTCCCAGGACTAGGAGTGTGGAAGCTGAGATAAGGAAAAGGGGCCAAGACACATGAATATGCATGAAATCAAGGGTGCACCCGCTATAACAGATAACTGGACCTCCTGACAACCACCTAGGAACTGTCTGGGACGGGAGGCTATAAGTAAAGCAAGTGCTGGTCACGTGGGATTATTTCTCTGTGCCCTGCTTGGGGTGGGCATTGGCTAATCAAGATCATGGTTAAAGAAAGGGCCGGGGGTGTCCCACTAACTCTCTCCTGTAGCTGATCTGGCGGCTGACCCTACCCAGACCAGTGCAGTGTAGACCCCCGCCTGGGGTGGGGCAGGAGTAAGTGAAACCCACGTGCAGGGCTACAGGGCAGTCTAGTTAGTATTGCTGGAGGAATCCGAACTCTTGTGTTCCCGCACTCATGTTGCAATAACACACTTCCACTGCCTGCATCCGACGAAGTGGGGATTAGCCCACGAAAGCTCATGCTTCAAAACTTTATAGTTAGTCTTTAAGGTGCCACAGGAGTTTGTTACATCTGCTATTCCAGACTAACACGGCCACCTCTCTGATTCTTAGCTTTGCTCTCTCAGAAATGGAAATCGGTTTGTCAAAAGGGCCCACTTAGGGGAAGTCCAAGGGAGTTTTGCCCTGGGGTCGTTGTAGGCCAGTGTTTCACCCCAGGGGTGCGTGCTGTGCTGTGTGTCTTGGTGACGGAGAGAGGTTGGAAAAGTGGCTACCTGGCCCCCAGTGAAAGCAGCCCTGCCCCCAGCAGGGAGGTGGTCCTGCCAGGATAAAAGGGCTTTTACCAGTGGGGAGAGGAACAAGCCACACTAGCGTAAGGACCTTTCATCCCAGCATCATGACACCAGTGCAACACTATCCCTGGGTGAGCACGTCACGAACGGCGTGGAAAAAGCTGGAGTTGAGCCTGCAGAGAGACATGGGGGGGGGGGGGTCTGTGGTGACCAGAGGGGGCAGAAGCTGCTGAACCCTTCCCCCGCAGCTCCCTGGGTGTTACCAGCCTGAATCCCACCCCCTTGGCCCCCCAGTGGACTGGGTGTCACAGCTGGGTCCGTGTCCTGTAGCCCCTCGCCTGTAAAAACGGGGCAGGCTGCTCGGCTGTTCAGCTCAGGAACAAGACGAGTGGGGCGGGGGGGGGGGGGGGGGGGGGCTGGCCTTGGCGGGTCGGGGCTGGGCTGCAGGGCAGCGGTTTCCCTGGCACAGCGATGTCTGCTAGGAATGTGGGGGAGGTGGGAGTGCTGGGCTGGCAACGCTCGCGGCTCAGCCCGTTCCAGTCAGGGAGTTCCCCGCTTGTCCACAGACTCCCCTGCGCCCTCGGCCTCCCCTCAGCTCCCGTCTGCAGAGCAGTCCCTGGCGGGGAGTCCCTTGGGGCCAGGCCTGCCTCTTCGTACGGCGCCTGGCACAACGGAGCCCGCATTGCTCCTTGGTGCTGTCATATTAACCTGAGATTCCAGCTGGGCCTTCGTTCCAGGAGCCAGAAAGGGCCCAGCCCCGCTTCCCTGCCCCCTTCACGGCTCTCCCTGGATCAGCCGCAAGGCCCAGGTGGGTCCAAAGCCCAGGCGGGTCCAAAGACTCTTTCTTTTCTTTTCTTTTCTTTTCTTTTCTTTTCTTTTCTTTTCTTTTCTTTTCTTTTCTTTGGTGAGTGAAATGAGCAGCAGCGTCCCGGCGGCCCCCAGGGGCAGGGCCCGGTCGGGGTCTGCAGGGGTCTATATCTGCACCTCAGGCCCAGTGCGCCGTGGAGCATAGGTGGGAACGCTGGACCCTGGCACGCTTGAGGCGGCTGCTGCCAATGCCTGTCCCCGGGCCAGGTGGTGGCCAACGGGCTGGGTTCTAATGGGCCGCCCGGGATGGGTGGAGGAGCCAGTGGGAAACAGGCTGGGCAGCTGGGTAATTAAGGGTCCCGTTCACCCTGGCTCTGTGCCTTGTTCGTCCTGTGCCCCAGTGCCAGGGGGTGTCCCACGCTGCGTGGCGTGTCGCTCGGGGCTCTGTTCCCGTTCGGGTGACTCAGCTCAGTCGGGGGTCCGCACGGTACGGCCAGGCGAGGGTTATGCCCTCACCTGTCTGCAGCGCAGCGCGAACCCGTGCGGGAACAATGGGCTGATTTCTTGACTCGCGCGGCGATTTTCGGACCCGTTCTTGCCAGGGTCTCATCTTGTTTTGAACGACGTTCTCCACAAGCCAGGCAGACGGAGCGGCGTCCTGCGGTAGCTCTCCCTTGGTCCCGAGGGCATGGGGGCCAGGTTCCGATAGGACCAACTCTTTTACCATCGCTCGGCCATCCCCGTCCCATCCAGCCCAGGCATCCTGCACCGGGGCCCAGCGTGCGGTTTGCGAAGCCGTCACGTAATGTCTACTGGGTCCCTGGGAGTTTCTAGGGGTACCAGGAAGAGGGGTCGCCCGCAGCTTACCTGCTCACCTGGCCCAAGTGCAAAGCATGCTGGGAGGATGGTCCATAGATTGTTCTCTTAGCACAGGGGTGGGGAACCTCCGGCCCACGGGCCTTACACGGCCTGCCAAATCATTCCGTCCGGCCCGCGGCGGGGCCGGGGCTGAGTCAGGCACTGGGGCGTGGGGAGAAGACGCATCGCAGCCGCTGGCCAGGGATGCGCGCGGGCCGCCAGGCGGGGACGGCTCCGCGCTCTGCAAAGGGGCCAGGAAACGCCTGGGGGAGCCGCCGGCCAGGGACGTGCGCAGGCTGCCAGGCGAGGGCGGCTCTGCGCTGAGCGAAGGGGCCAGGAAGCGCCTGGGGGAGCCGCCGGCGCCGCGTGGCCACCATTAGCCGGGCGGCGAAAGGAGGAGCCGCGGGGAGCCGACGGTCAAGGGGGTGTGGGGGGGAGGCTGAGCTGGGGGGCAGGCAAGGGGGCGGTGGGGGGGGGAGGCCAGGCTGGGCGGGCGGGGAGGGGGGCAGGAGACTAGGCTGGATGGGGTGGGCGAGGCGAGGGTGCGGGAGGGAAGGAGGTTTGGGGGGGGGGGGGAGGCTGGGCTGGGCGGGTCAGGCATGGGGGGCAGGAGGCTGGGTTGGGAGTGGGAGGGGGGAGGAGGTTAGGTTCGGTGGGGTGGGCCGGGCCAGGCCAGGCAGGGGTTGGGGAGGAAAGGCGGTTAGATGGGGGGAGGCTGGGCCCGCGAATGAGATTATAAATGTCCAAATGGCCCTTGGCAGAAAAAAGGTTCCCCACCCCCGGGATAGAGGATAGGGGTTCCCCAGCCCTGGGATAGAGGATAGGGGTTCCCCAGCCCCGGGATAGAGGATAGGGGTTCCCCACCCCCGGGATAGAGGATAGGGGTTCCCCAGCCCCCGGGATAGAGGATAGGGGTTCCCCACCCCTGGGATAGAGGATAGGGGTTCCCCAGCCCCGGGATAGAGGATAGGGGTTCCCCACCCCCAGGATAGAGGATAGGGGTTCCCCAGCCCCTGGGATAGAGGATAGGGGTTCCCCACCCCTGGGCTAGAGGATAGGGGTTCCCCACTCCTGGGATAGAGGATAGGGGTTCCCCAGCCCCGGGATAGAGGATAGGGGTTCCGCACCCCTGGGATAGAGGATAGGGGTTCCCCAACGCCGGGATAGAGGATAGGGGTTCCCCAGCCCCGGGATAGAGGATAGGGGTTCCCCTGCCCCTGGGATAGAGGATAGGGGTTCCCCACTCCTGGGATAGAGGATAGGGGTTCCCCAGCCCCTGGGATAGAGGATAGGGGTTCCCCAGCCCCTGGGATAGAGGATAGGGGTTCCCCAGCCCCGGGATAGAGGATAGGGGTTCCCCTGCCCCCGGGATAGAGGATAGGGGTTCCCCACTCCTGGGATAGAGGATAGGGGTTCCCCACTCCTGGGATAGAGGATAGGGGTTCCCCAGCCCCTGGGATAGAGGATAGGGGTTCCCCAGCCCCGACTTAGCAGAAGTTCAGAGGGTTTGGGGCGGCGTGATCTGAATACACGTCGTAGTTACACAAACCGCGAACCCAATGGCTGCCCCGCCCGACCGCGCCGTGTTTGGCCTCCTGGCAGCGGGGGCAGCCTGTGGTGTGGAGGCCGCTCCTGGCGTGGGTGGGGAGGATGCAGACCTCCGTCTCTTCTCTCCTCTCTCTCAGGACTCTGCCGCCCGCAGGAGCCATGGTCACGTTCCTCACCCGCGAAGTCCAGCAGCTGCTGCACAACAAGTTTGTGGTGATCGTGGGGGATTCCAGTGAGTCGGCCCAAGGGAAGCCGGAGCTCCCCAGCGTGTGGGGCGGGTTCCCTCGACCCCTCTCCGTCCTGGTGGGGCCGAGCTGTCTTTGGCTCCAAGTCCAAAGGGGGTTTTCCCCGCTGGGCTCTCGACCTCGCCAGCAGCCCTGGGTTTGCCCTGGCGTGCACAGACGGAGAGGCTGCCTGGGTAACCCCTTCCACGGCAGGACTGTCTGGGCAAGGGCAAAGGGCGGCCAGGCCTCTGGATTCCCCTGACTCCCCTCGGCCTTGTCGTTCTGGCCCCTCTCTGTAATTGAGTGTGGGGTGGTCCCTGGACCCGTGTCTCCGCCCCACAGCGCTGCCCTTGTGCCCCCACCCCCCGAGTCTGTGCCCTGCCCACCCCCTGACATCTGCCCCCACCGCAGCCCGCCACGCGCTCCCGGCCTGCGCGGACTCGTCCGATTCTGAGCCGGGGCCTCCCCCGACCTGCCCCAACGAGCCCCGGGGCCGGTTCTTGCATTAGCCCCCACGAGGCGACGACCCCTGGCCAACCTCTGTCCCCCTGCTTCCCTTGCAGTCCAGCGCTCCGTCTACAAGGACCTGGTGTTGCTCTTGCAGAAGGACGCTCTCCTCAGCCAGTCCCAGCTGAAAGCCAAGGTACGGGGCCTGCGAATCCGGGGCAGCCCATCCCTGTCCCAGCGAAACCAGGCACAGCCGCCGTTCCCTGGGGCGCTCGGCCAGTCCGGGGCTCCCTGCTGGGCCTTGCGCCCCGAGAGCCGTCGCTTCTGGTGCAGTCCGCTCTGGTGTGCGCTCCCCGCGGTGGGCGCAGCTGAGACAGAACCAGTCTGGGTGGCTGCTGCTGCACAGAGAAGTGGAGAAACGGAATCTGGTTGCCCGGTGGCCAGTAGCCGGACGAGCCGGTGCCCTCCCAAAGGCCGGCAGCATGCGCGGTCCTGCGCCAGCTGTGTCGTGGAGCCGCGTGTGGCTTGGCGGGGGAGGAGAGGTTCTCGTCTCCGGTGGGAGGCTTTGAACCCCTGAGGTAATCGAATCAGCAGAACAGTCCTGGGCCTGGTGCACCCCCCTCCGGCGGTGGGGTCACGTGTAGGATTGGGGGGGGGGTCTTGCCACGTGAGTGCCCCCTGCTGGCTGGTGTTTGGAATAGCGTCGCCATCCACAGGGAGGGTAAAAGGGGTGATGTCCTGCCAAGGTGCTGAGGAGCTCGGCTATTGGGAGGGGACGGAAGGGCACCCACCTCCAGGCCCTAGGGTTGTACTTTGGGTCCAGGCCTTGTGGTAGAACAGCACTGGGCTGGGGCTCGCTGCACGTCCTGGGGCAGGGCGGCTCCCCGGCCCAGAAGAGACCTGACGTCACTCCCCGCTCATGGGAGGGCTGCAGGCCGTGGCCCTCTGGGCTGGGACGGACACCGGGCGACCTCCGAGGGCGCTAGGCAGACAGCAGCCGGGAGGGGAGAGCCCCGCCGCGTACGGAACGTCTCTCCGCGGAGGTGGGTGTCCGCGGCGCTGCAGGGCTCCCCGGGAACCGCAGCAGCACGTCGGGGAGCAGCTCACAGGAGCCAGCGCCCTGCGCGGGCAGCTCCCCCCCGTGCGGCTGTACCGCCCCCTGCCCCGTCTCCAGCCCCGCCAACTGCGGCAGGCACCGGGCTCCCGCCGGCTGTCCCGGGTCGAGCTAGTGCGTGCAAGCGGCTGACACACCTGGACTTGCACACACTAGTGCAACCTGGGAGCCTGGTGCCCGTCCCAGCGGGCGGGGTTGAGGGCGGTACAGCCGTGCCGGAGGAGCTGCCCACGCAGGGCGCAGCCCGACACACTGCTGCTTTCGCAGCGGCTGTGGACTTGGTGCACAGGCAGGACTCTCCCTGCAGCAGGAGGAGGGTTTGGGGGCCGCGTCAGTGAGGGCTCTGCCTCCCGTCTCCGCCAGGGCGAGCTGAGCTTCGAGAACGACCGCCTGGTGGAAGGCGGCATGCTGGGCGAGCTGACCAACGGCACCAGCTACCGGGAGGTGCGGCAGTACCGCACGGACCACCACCTGGTGCGCTTCTACTTCGTCACCCGCGTCTACTCCGACTACCTGGAGAGCATCCTGGCCGACTTCCAGGCCGGGCCCCAGCCTGACGTCGTCGTCATCAACTCCTGCTTGTGGGATGTGAGCAGGTACCCGCGGCCCCCTGCCCTGGCAGGGGAAGTCGGGCCTCGGCGGGGTCCCACGGGGCTGCATAGCACCCTCGGGGAGAGAGCCCGGCCAGTGCTGCTAATGGAGACTCTCTGTTGGCACTACAGGGCCCCTGAAACACAGATCAGCAGTTCCAAGTCCATCCAGCCAAGGGCAGCGCTGGGCACGTAGGTGCAAGGCCGCTGGTTCTTTAAACCCCCGTGTGTTGTGGGAGGTGACCGGATCTGAAAGGGGAACTTTGTGTGCCCGGGGCTGCGGCCCTTCCAGGGGACCGGCCCTTCCAGGGGACCAGCCCTGGGGGGTCAGGCGTTGCAGTGCAGTTCTGTTGGGGAGCATCAGGGTAAAAATCGCCCCTCCTGACCCCGCTCACGTGTCCCGTCAGTGCAAGGAGCCTGCCCCACAGACACACACGTTCCTGCTGTTCACGCCGTGGGGTCAGCTGGGCTCTGTGTGTGTGCAGCCCGCAGCGTTACTGTCAGATCTGTGCCAGCCCGTGGAGGGAGCCAGGAGGGCTTTGGCTGCTGACCGGCCGCCTGCCCAAGAGGAGGGAGCTCGGTCCTGAGTGTATATCGGCCCTGGGTGTTGGCCGGGCCCACGGGGTGTGAGCACCTATTGGGTGGAGTTGAAGCGTAGTGTCTGAATAGTGTCCTATTTGGTGGAGTTGAGGCGTCTCCCAGCCGGGAGAGCGGGTCTCGGGGGCCCGCTCGCTGTCTGTGCCCCTCTAGCTTCCCTCTTGCCCCCCAAACTCCATGTCCCACGCTGGAGGATGGTGGGGCAACCTCCCCTCCCTGCCCCTGGCTGATGGTGGCATCTCGGTGCAGAAATGCCTGCCTGGGCAGCCTCGCCCCTAGAAATGGGCGTGAGCCGTTGCTGCTGCGGGGAGCCGTGTTCGCAGAGCGGCAGGTCCTGGCTTTGTCCGGCGCTGCCCCTCGTGGGGGCCAGATGGAGGCTACCCCGTGTCTGTCCCGAGGGCCGTGACGTCTGTCTGCTCTGCCGCCCCACAGGTACGGCCCCAAGTCCATGGAGCAGTACCGGGCCAATCTGGAGAAGGCCTTTAACCGGCTGGACAAGGTGCTGCCCCATGCCTGCCTCCTGGTCTGGAACATGACGATGCCCGTGGACCACAAAATCACCGGCGGCTTCCTCATCCCAGCGGTAACGCAACTGCCGCTTGGCCCCGGGCCCCAGGGCTGCTCGCTGAGGTGCTCTGGGGGCGTGGGGCTGGGATAAGCGCTGAGCCCAGGTTTTTGAACCTTTTCACCAGTCTCCTGGCTCCGACCCCTCCCCAACTGATCCACATCCCGCCTGAATTGTGGGCACCGGCTCCCAGCCACGATCGCCCCAGTGCCGGACACAGGGAAAATCACCTCCCTGCTCCTCCCCGAGATCCCCCTGGTCGGGCAGCCCACGGTCACATCAGCTCTTTGGCCCCAGCGTGGCACTGGGAGCTCCTGTTCTGCTGATCATCCACCACGACCCCCAAGTGTTTTCCAGAGTCGCTGGTTCGAATCCCCTGTCCTGTACGTGTGGCGCTGGTTCGAATCCCCGTCCTGTACGTGTGGCGCTGGTTCGAATCCCCTGTCCTGTACGAGTGGCGCTGGTTCGAATCCCCGTCCTGTACGTGTGGCGCTGGTTCGAATCCCCGTCCTGTACGTGTGGCGCTGGTTCGAATCCCCGTCCTGTACGTGTGGCGCTGGTTCGAATCCCCGTCCTGTACGTGTGGCGCTGGTTCGAATCCCCCGTCCTGTACGTGTGGCGCTGGTTCGAATCCCCCGTCCTGTACGAGTGGCGCTGGTTTGAATCCCCGTCCTGTACGAGTGGCGCTGGTTCGAATCCCCTGTCCTGTACGAGTGGCGCTGGTTCGAATCCCCGTCCTGTACGTGTGGCGCTGGTTCGAATCCCCTGTCCTGTACGAGTGGCGCTGGTTCGAATCCCCGTCCTGTACGTGTGGCGCCGGTTCGAATCCCCCGTCCTGTACGTGTGGCGCCGGTTCGAATCCCCTGTCCTGTACGAGTGGCGCCGGTTCGAATCCCCGTCCTGTACGTGTGGCGCTGGTTCGAATCCCCCGTCCTGTACGAGTGGCGCTGGTTCGAATCCCCTGTCCTGTACGTGTGGCGCTGGTTCGAATCCCCTGTCCTGTACGTGTGGCGCTGGTTCGAATCCCCTGTCCTGTACGAGTGGCGCTGGTTCGAATCCCCTGTCCTGTACGTGTGGCGCTGGTTCGAATCCCCTGTCCTGTACGAGTGGCGCCGGTTCGAATCCCCTGTCCTGTACGTGTGGCGCCGGTTCGAATCCCCGTCCTGTACGAGTGGCGCCGGTTCGAATCCCCCGTCCTGTACGTGTGGCGCCGGTTCGAATCCCCGTCCTGTACGTGTGGCGCCGGTTCGAATCCCCCGTCCTGTACGAGTGGCGCCGGTTCGAATCCCCCGTCCTGTACGAGTGGCGCCGGTTCGAATCCCCCGTCCTGTACGAGTGGCGCCGGTTCGAATCCCCCGTCCTGTACGAGTGGCGCCGGTTCGAATCCCCCGTCCTGTACGAGTGGCGCCGGTTCGAATCCCCCGTCCTGTACGAGTGGCGCCGGTTCGAATCCCCTGTCCTGTACGTGTGGCGCTGGTTCGAATCCCCTGTCCTGTATGTGTGGCGCTGGTTCGAATCCCCTGTCCTGTACGTGTGGCGCTGGTTCGAATCCCCTGTCCTGTACGTGTGGCGCCGGTTCGAATCCCCCGTCCTGTACGAGTGGCGCCGGTTCGAATCCCCCGTCCTGTACGTGTGGCGCCGGTTCGAATCCCCGTCCTGTACGTGTGGCGCCGGTTCGAATCCCCCGTCCTGTACGAGTGGCGCCGGTTCGAATCCCCCGTCCTGTACGAGTGGCGCCGGTTCGAATCCCCCGTCCTGTACGAGTGGCGCCGGTTCGAATCCCCCGTCCTGTACGTGTGGCGCCGGTTCGAATCCCCCGTCCTGTACGTGTGGCGCCGGTTCGAATCCCCCGTCCTGTACGAGTGGCGCCGGTTCGAATCCCCTGTCCTGTACGTGTGGCGCCGGTTCGAATCCCCGTCCTGTACGTGTGGCGCCGGTTCGAATCCCCGTCCTGTACGAGTGGCGCCGGTTCGAATCCCCCGTCCTGTACGTGTGGCGCCGGTTCGAATCCCCGTCCTGTACGTGTGGCGCCGGTTCGAATCCCCGTCCTGTACGTGTGGCGCTGGTTCGAATCCCCGTCCTGTACGTGTGGCGCTGGTTCGAATCCCCGTCCTGTACGAGTGGCGCCGGTTCGAATCCCCTGTCCTGTACGTGTGGCGCCGGTTCGAATCCCCTGTCCTGTATGTGTGGTGCCGGTTCGAATCCCCGTCCTGTACGTGTGGCGCTGGTTCGAATCCCCTGTCCTGTACGTGTGGCGCCGGTTCGAATCCCCCGTCCTGTACGTGTGGCGCCGGTTCGAATCCCCCGTCCTGTACGTGTGGCGCTGGTTCGAATCCCCGTCCTGTACGAGTGGCGCCGGTTCGAATCCCCGTCCTGTACGTGTGGCGCTGGTTTGAATCCCCCGTCCTGTACGTGTGGCGCTGGTTTGAATCCCCCGTCCTGTACGTGTGGCGCCGGTTCGAATCCCCTGTCCTGTACGTGTGGCGCCGGTTCGAATCCCCTGTCCTGTATGTGTGGTGCCGGTTTGAATCCCCCGTCCTGTACGTGTGGCGCTGGTTCGAATCCCCTGTCCTGTACGTGTGGCGCTGGTTCGAATCCCCTGTCCTGTACGTGTGGCGCTGGTTCGAATCCCCGTCCTGTACGTGTGGCGCCGGTTCGAATCCCCTGTCCTGTACGTGTGGCGCTGGTTCGAATCCCCTGTCCTGTACGTGTGGCGCCGGTTCGAATCCCCTGTCCTGTATGTGTGGTGCCGGTTTGAATCCCCCGTCCTGTACGTGTGGCGCTGGTTCGAATCCCCTGTCCTGTACGTGTGGCGCTGGTTCGAATCCCCTGTCCTGTACGTGTGGCGCTGGTTCGAATCCCCTGTCCTGTACGTGTGGCGCTGGTTCGAATCCCCTGTCCTGTATGTGTGGCGCCGGTTCGAATCCCCGTCCTGTATGTGTGGCGCCGGTTCGAATCCCCGTCCTGTACGTGTGGCCTGCGTTCTTTGGTCCTAGATCTGGTACACGCGTTGTTTGCTTGTGCCCAGCTGGCTACGTGAACCGCAGCGCTCCGGATCGGGGACCTGTCCTCACCACCGCTCCCCCTCCCCCAGTGGTTGTGCGAGCTGCACACTTTCTCCAGGAAGGTTTTGTTTTCTTTCGGGTCATTGATAAAATTGTTCGAGTAGGGCAGGGATGAGGATTCCCCATTCACAGTGACATGTTGAGACCATGTGCCCTGTTCCCGTGGGGCCAGGACCGTGGCCTCCCCGTCGGTGGGAGCCCCGCTGGGCTGGCCCCATGGCTCCTTTCTCTGCCTCCAGCTGCAGCACCGAGGCAAGAAGCTGCCCCACAGTGTGATCGAGGGCAACTTCTACGGGGCCGTCCTGGCCAGCAGCCACCACTTCGACGTGCTGGATCTGCACTACTACTTCCGCTTCGACGGGCAGCACCGCACCGGGGACGGCATCCACTGGAACCGGGCCGTCCACCGCAGGATCACCCACCTGCTGCTGGCTCACGTGGCCGACGCCTGGGGCATCGAGATCCCGGAGAAGAGACCCCAGGACGGTGAGGGAGGGAGCGGGGGGGCGGGACAGTGCCCAGGCCCCATGGGGATGGGCCTGCTGATGTGGATCGTCCCTTGGGGCAGCGCGTGCGTCTCCAGAGGGGTCCCACCAGAACAGAGGCAGAGCGGAGGGCGAGCCGGCCTGGCACTGACCTGGGCAGAGCTCTGGCGACAGGCCGGGGTCTCCCCATCGCCACTGGCGGCTCCCACAGCCCTGAACAGCACCGGCTCTTCCCAGCCCTGCGTTCACGGGGCGGGCCTGACGCACAGAACGGGAGGGGGTGGGAGGAGGGTCCGGCATGTGGGGCTGGGTGGCTGTGCCCCGCGGGGAACGGCGCCAGGGACAGCTGGATGGGGACCTAGTGGGGGGGGGGGAACTGTTGTGAAGGGTGCCTGGTCTGTGCCCACACCCCACGGCGTGGCTCTTCTCACCCTCTTCACCCTCTGCCCGGCGGCCTCCGAGAGAGACTTCAGAGCCCCACGGTGGGGGGGCATCTATTGTGTCTCCGGCTGCCATGGCTGCTGGGGGGGGGAGAGGGGGCCGGTGTGCTGCGGCAAGAGGGGGTGGGAGATGGGGGGGGGGGTCACAAGAGGTGGGAGGGATGGGTCAGCTGCTGCTGGGGGGGGTGGGTGTGCAGCGGAGGGGTGGGTGTGGGGAGGAAGGAGTGGAGGTGGGCATGTCGCTGCGGGGGGGAGCTACTGTGGGGGGCGGGGTTGGGAGACGGGGGTGCCGCTGCGGGGGTGGAGGGGGTGACAGTGCTGCTGATGGATCTGCTTTTCCCTTTCCTCAGGTTGCTCTCAGGCAAACGCTCTGGAGTGGGGCTCGCAGCCCGCCCCCTGCCCGGCGCCCCACGCTGCTCCGCCCTGCCCCTGGGGTAAAGGTCTGGGGGGGGGGCAGGGGCTGTGGGCACCTCCTCAGGCTGGGGAACTGCGTGGGGTGGCGGCTGGGGAAGGGACTCTGTCTGCCTGTTGCCGGCTCCCAACCCCCTCCTCAGGCAGCGTCGCCTCCCTCCTGTGGCTGACAGCCCCGTGGCCCCTTCCCCACACTGCTCAGTCTGTGTCCGTGGCCATGCCCTGGTGCGCCAGCCAGGCCTTGGCGTGACTGATGCTGTCGAGGCCCCTATGGGGAGGAGGGGGGGTCACAGTATAGCGATTGGCCCCCAGCTCTTCTCCTCAGTCCCCCACCCACTGCTCCCTATTGCCACCCACAGCACCCAGGTTGTGCCAGTGGGGCTCGGCACGGTGCCCCTTAGTCACTGCTGCCAGGAGCCATAGAGGGGCGTGCGGCCAACGTGCCTCCAAAATCTGGCACCTCCCGAGGCCGCTGCCCCCCAGGGCCGTGGGGGACCAGAGCGGGGCTGCCGGTGCGACCAGCTGGGGGAATGAGCGGACCTGACCTGGCCGCTGGTCTGGAACGGCTCCCTCTGGCCCTTCTCCCCGCGCGAGTCCTTGTCCTCTCAACCCCTCCCCGGCTCCGCGCTCAGTCACGTCTCTGACTCCGCAGGGCCCGCGGGGGACAGCAGCCGACTGCCCTGGACACCCCAGCCTGGCGCCTGCCCGCCGCCCCGGCCCCCCGGCTGCTCCTTCGGGGATCCTGTTTTCCAGCAGGACTCCCCCTTCCTCCCCAGCCCGGCGGGGCCCGGCACGCCTCTCCCCGGATACATCAGCTTTGAGAACTGCCCCGACTTCAGAGCGGAGGGTAGGTCCTCGTCCCTCGCGTCTGCCGCCCGCCCCGTGGTGCGCCTGGCTCGGGAGTCTCACTTCGGGGGGGGGCCTCTCCCCACGACGCCTCTCTCTGCTGCCTCCTCTGCAGGTGGCTGCTCAGCTCCACCTGTCTCCTCTCTGCACAATCTGACCTTCCCTCTCCACTCCCTCTGCTCTCGCCTCTCCGGGCCCTGCTCCTTCATCGCCTGGCTGGCTGCGGCCTTCCTGGCTCCCGCGTGGCTCCCTCCAGCCCTGCTGCAGCCAAACCCTAGAACCGGGAGGATGCTCAGCAAAGTAGAAAGTGGCTGGCCTGTGGGACTCTCTGCCACGTGACGCGACTCAGGCCAGGGGCTTAGTACATTCCAGAGGTGACTGGCGCTGGTACGTACCGAATGGCTGCAGAGGATTAGCGAGGGGGGCTCCAAGCCAGCCCTGACTCGCCTGGAAATGGGAGGAGACGCCCCTGGGGGGCAGGGACACAGTGGTGCCTTCGGGGTTTCTTGAGCCTTCCTGTGAACAGCTGGTCGGTGGCCGCCTGGATCCCATGTTCCCTATGGCTGATCCCATGTATCCCTGCCCTGCGCTGCTCTCCCGCTGCCCAGCGCAGCCGCTCCTCATCTTCCTGCCCTGGCTGCTTCTCCCGCTGCCCAGCGCAGCCGCTCCTCATCTTCCTGCCCTGGCTGCTCTCCCCCTGCCCAGCGCAGCCGCTCCTCGTCTTCCTGCCCTGGCTGCTCTCCCGCTGCCCAGCGCAGCCGCTCCTCATCTTCCTGCCCTGGCTGCTCTCCCGCTGCCCAGCGCGGCCGCTCCTCATCTTCCTGCCCTGCGCTGCTTCTCCCGCTGCCCAGCGCAGCCGCTCCTCATCTTCCTGCCCTGCGCTGCTTCTCCCCCTGCCCAGCGCAGCCGCTCCTCGTCTTCCTGCCCTGGCTGCTTCTCCCGCTGCCCAGCGCAGCCGCTCCTCGTCTTCCTGCCCTGGCTGCTCTCCCGCTGCCCAGCGCAGCCGCTCCTCGTCTTCCTGCCCTGGCTGCTTCTCCCGCTGCCCAGCGCAGCCGCTCCTCGTCTTCCTGCCCTGGCTGCTTCTCCCGCTGCCCAGCGCAGCCGCTCCTCGTCTTCCTGCCCTGGCTGCTCTCCCGCTGCCCAGCGCAGCCGCTCCTCATCTTCCTGCCCTGGCTGCTCTCCCGCTGCCCAGCGCAGCCGCTCCTCATCTTCCTGCCCTGGCTGCTTCTCCCGCTGCCCAGCGCAGCCGCTCCTCATCTTCCTGCCCTGGCTGCTTCTCCCGCTGCCCAGCGCAGCCGCTCCTCATCTTCCTGCCCTGGCTGCTTCTCCCGCTGCCCAACGCAGCCGCTCCTCGTCTTCCTGCCCTGGCTGCTTCTCCCGCTGCCCAGCGCAGCCGCTCCTCATCTTCCTGCCCTGGCTGCTTCTCCCGCTGCCCAGCGCAGCCGCTCCTCATCTTCCTGCCCTGGCTGCTTCTCCCGCTGCCCAGCGCAGCCGCTCCTCATCTTCCTGCCCTGGCTGCTTCTCCCGCTGCCCAACGCAGCCGCTCCTCGTCTTCCTGCCCTGGCTGCTTCTCCCGCTGCCCAGCGCAGCCGCTCCTCATCTTCCTGCCCTGGCTGCTTCTCCCGCTGCCCAACGCAGCCGCTCCTCGTATCCCTGCCCTGGCTGCTTCTCCCGCTGCCCAGCGCAGCCGCTCCTCGTCTTCCTGCCCTGGCTGCTTCTCCCGCTGCCCAGCGCAGCCGCTCCTCGTCTTCCTGCCCTGGCTGCTTCTCCCGCTGCCCAGCGCAGCCGCTCCTCATCTTCCTGCCCTGGCTGCTTCTCCCGCTGCCCAGCGCAGCCGCTCCTCGTCTTCCTGCCCTGCGCTGCTCTCCCGCTGCCCAGCGCAGCCGCTCCTCGTCTTCCTGCCCTGGCTGCTTCTCCCGCTGCCCAGCGCAGCCGCTCCTCGTCTTCCTGCCCTGGCTGCTTCTCCCGCTGCCCAGCGCAGCCGCTCCTCATCTTCCTGCGCTGCTTCTCCCGCTGCCCAGCGCAGCCGCTCCTCGTCTTCCTGCCCTGGCTGCTTCTCCCGCTGCCCAGCGCAGCCGCTCCTCGTCTTCCTGCCCTGGCTGCTTCTCCCGCTGCCCAGCGCAGCCGCTCCTCATCTTCCTGCGCTGCTTCTCCCGCTGCCCAGCGCGGCCGCTCCTCGTCTTCCTGCGCTGCTTCTCCCGCTGCCCAGCGCAGCCGCTCCTCATCTTCCTGCCCTGGCTGCTTCTCCCGCTGCCCAGCGCAGCCGCTCCTCATCTTCCTGCCCTGGCTGCTCTCCCCCTGCCCAGCGCAGCCGCTCCTCGTCTTCCTGCCCTGGCTGCTCTCCCGCTGCCCAGCGCAGCCGCTCCTCATCTTCCTGCCCTGGCTGCTCTCCCGCTGCCCAGCGCGGCCGCTCCTCATCTTCCTGCCCTGCGCTGCTTCTCCCGCTGCCCAGCGCAGCCGCTCCTCATCTTCCTGCCCTGCGCTGCTTCTCCCCCTGCCCAGCGCAGCCGCTCCTCGTCTTCCTGCCCTGGCTGCTCTCCCGCTGCCCAGCGCAGCCGCTCCTCATCTTCCTGCCCTGGCTGCTTCTCCCGCTGCCCAGCGCAGCCGCTCCTCATCTTCCTGCCCTGGCTGCTTCTCCCGCTGCCCAGCGCAGCCGCTCCTCATCTTCCTGCCCTGGCTGCTTCTCCCGCTGCCCAACGCAGCCGCTCCTCGTCTTCCTGCCCTGGCTGCTTCTCCCGCTGCCCAGCGCAGCCGCTCCTCATCTTCCTGCCCTGGCTGCTTCTCCCGCTGCCCAGCGCAGCCGCTCCTCATCTTCCTGCCCTGGCTGCTTCTCCCGCTGCCCAGCGCAGCCGCTCCTCATCTTCCTGCCCTGGCTGCTTCTCCCGCTGCCCAACGCAGCCGCTCCTCGTCTTCCTGCCCTGGCTGCTTCTCCCGCTGCCCAGCGCAGCCGCTCCTCATCTTCCTGCCCTGGCTGCTTCTCCCGCTGCCCAACGCAGCCGCTCCTCGTATCCCTGCCCTGGCTGCTTCTCCCGCTGCCCAGCGCAGCCGCTCCTCGTCTTCCTGCCCTGGCTGCTTCTCCCGCTGCCCAGCGCAGCCGCTCCTCGTCTTCCTGCCCTGGCTGCTTCTCCCGCTGCCCAGCGCAGCCGCTCCTCATCTTCCTGCCCTGGCTGCTTCTCCCGCTGCCCAGCGCAGCCGCTCCTCGTCTTCCTGCCCTGCGCTGCTCTCCCGCTGCCCAGCGCAGCCGCTCCTCGTCTTCCTGCCCTGGCTGCTTCTCCCGCTGCCCAGCGCAGCCGCTCCTCGTCTTCCTGCCCTGGCTGCTTCTCCCGCTGCCCAGCGCAGCCGCTCCTCATCTTCCTGCGCTGCTTCTCCCGCTGCCCAGCGCAGCCGCTCCTCGTCTTCCTGCCCTGGCTGCTTCTCCCGCTGCCCAGCGCAGCCGCTCCTCGTCTTCCTGCCCTGGCTGCTTCTCCCGCTGCCCAGCGCAGCCGCTCCTCATCTTCCTGCGCTGCTTCTCCCGCTGCCCAGCGCGGCCGCTCCTCGTCTTCCTGCGCTGCTTCTCCCGCTGCCCAGCGCGGCCGCTCCTCGTATCCCTGCCCTGGCTGCTCTCCCGCTGCCCAGCGCAGCCGCTCCTCATCTTCCTGCCCTGGCTGCTCTCCCGCTGCCCAGCGCAGCCGCTCCTCGTCTTCCTGCCCTGGCTGCTTCTCCCGCTGCCCAGCGCAGCCGCTCCTCATCTTCCTGCCCTGGCTGCTCTCCCGCTGCCCAGCGCAGCCGCTCCTCGTCTTCCTGCCCTGGCTGCTCTCCCGCTGCCCAGCGCAGCCGCTCCTCATCTTCCTGCCCTGGCTGCTTCTCCCGCTGCCCAGCGCAGCCGCTCCTCATCTTCCTGCCCTGGCTGCTCTCCCGCTGCCCAGCGCAGCCGTTCCTCATCTTCCTGCCCTGGCTGCTCTCCCGCTGCCCAGCGCAGCCGCTCCTCATCTTCCTGCCCTGCGCTGCTCTCCCGCTGCCCAGCGCAGCCGCTCCTCATCTTCCTGCCCTGGCTGCTTCTCCCGCTGCCCAGCGCAGCCGCTCCTCGTCTTCCTGCCCTGCGCTGCTTCTCCCACTGCCCAGCGCAGCCGCTCCTCATCCTCCTGCCCTGGCTGCTTCTCACGCTGCCCAGCGCAGCCGCTCCTCATCTTCCTGCCCTGGCTGCTCTCCCGCTGCCCAGCGCAGCCGCTCCTCGTCTTCCTGCCCTGGCTGCTCTCCCGCTGCCCAGCGCAGCCGCTCCTCATCTTCCTGCCCTGGCTGCTTCTCCCGCTGCCCAGCGCAGCCGCTCCTCGTCTTCCTGCCCTGCGCTGCTTCTCCCACTGCCCAGCGCAGCCGCTCCTCATCCTCCTGCCCTGGCTGCTTCTCACGCTGCCCAGCGCAGCCGCTCCTCATCTTCCTGCCCTGGCTGCTCTCCCGCTGCCCAGCGCAGCCGCTCCTCGTCTTCCTGCCCTGGCTGCTCTCCCGCTGCCCAGCGCAGCCGCTCCTCATCTTCCTGCCCTGGCTGCTCTCCCGCTGCCCAGCGCAGCCGCTCCTCGTCTTCCTGCCCTGGCTGCTTCTCCCGCTGCCCAGCGCAGCCGCTCCTCGTCTTCCTGCCCTGGCTGCTCTCCCGCTGCCCAGCGCAGCCGCTCCTCGTCTTCCTGCCCTGGCTGCTTCTCCCGCTGCCCAGCGCGGCCGCTCCTCGTCTTCCTGCCCTGGCTGCTTCTCCCGCTGCCCAGCGCGGCCGCTCCTCGTCTTCCTGCCCTGGCTGCTTCTCCCGCTGCCCAGCGCAGCCGCTCCTCATCTTCCTGCCCTGGCTGCTCTCCCGCTGCCCAGCGCAGCCGCTCCTCATCTTCCTGCCCTGGCTGCTCTCCCGCTGCCCAGCGCAGCCGCTCCTCGTCTTCCTGCCCTGGCTGCTCTCCCGCTGCCCAGCGCAGCCGCTCCTCATCTTCCTGCCCTGGCTGCTTCTCCCGCTGCCCAGCGCAGCCGCTCCTCATCTTCCTGCCCTGCGCTGCTCTCCCGCTGCCCAGCACAGCCGCTCCTCGTCTTCCTGCCCTGGCTGCTCTCCCGCTGCCCAGCGCAGCCGCTCCTCATCTTCCTGCCCTGCGCTGCTCTCCCGCTGCCCAGCACAGCCGCTCCTCGTCTTCCTGCCCTGGCTGCTTCTCCCGCTGCCCAGCGCAGCCGCTCCTCGTCTTCCTGCCCTGGCTGCTTCTCCCGCTGCCCAGCGCAGCCGCTCCTCGTCTTCCTGCCCTGGCTGCTTCTCCCGCTGCCCAGCGCAGCCGCTCCTCATCTTCCTGCCCTGGCTGCTCTCCCGCTGCCCAGCGCAGCCGCTCCTCGTCTTCCTGCCCTGGCTGCTCTCCCGCTGCCCAGCGCAGCCGTTCCTCATCTTCCTGCCCTGGCTGCTTCTCCCGCTGCCCAGCGCAGCCGCTCCTCGTCTTCCTGCCCTGCGCTGCTTCTCCCGCTGCCCAGCGCAGCCGCTCCTCCTCTTCCTGCCCTGGCTGCTTCTCCCGCTGCCCAGCGCAGCCGCTCCTCATCTTCCTGCCCTGGCTGCTTCTCCCGCTGCCCAGCGCAGCCGCTCCTCATCTTCCTGCCCTGGCTGCTTCTCCCGCTGCCCAGCGCAGCCGCTCCTCATCTTCCTGCCCTGACTGCTCTCCCGCTGCCCAGCGCAGCCGCTCCTCATCTTCCTGCCCTGGCTGCTTTCCCGCTGCCCAGCGCAGCCGCTCCTCATCTTCCTGCCCTGGCTGCTTCTCCCGCTGCCCAGCGCAGCCGCTCCTCATCTTCCTGCCCTGGCTGCTTCTCCCGCTGCCCAGCGCAGCCGCTCCTCATCTTCCTGCCCTGGCTGCTCTCCCGCTGCCCAGCGCAGCCGCTCCTCGTCTTCCTGCCCTGGCTGCTTCTCCCGCTGCCCAGCGCAGCCGCTCCTCATCTTCCTGTCCTGGCTGCTTCTCCCGCTGCCCAGCGCAGCCGCTCCTCATCTTCCTGCCCTGGCTGCTTCTCCCGCTGCCCAGCGCAGCCGCTCCTCGTCTTCCTGCCCTGGCTGCTCTCCCGCTGCCCAGCGCGGCCGCTCCTCATCTTCCTGCCCTGGCTGCTCTCCCGCTGCCCAGCGCAGCCGCTCCTCATCTTCCTGCCCTGGCTGCTTCTCCCGCTGCCCAGCGCAGCCGTTCCTCATCTTCCTGCCCTGGCTGCTTCTCCCGCTGAACAGCGCAGCCGCTCCTCGTCTTCCTGCCCTGGCTGCTTCTCCCGCTGCCCAGCGCAGCCGCTCCTCGTCTTCCTGCCCTGGCTGCTTCTCCCGCTGCCCAGCGCAGCCGCTCCTCGTCTTCCTGCCCTGGCTGCTCTCCCGCTGCCCAGCGCAGCCGCTCCTCGTCTTCCTGCCCTGGCTGCTTCTCCCGCTGCCCAGCGCAGCCGCTCCTCGTCTTCCTGCCCTGGCTGCTCTCCCGCTGCCCAGCGCAGCCGCTCCTCGTCTTCCTGCCCTGGCTGCTCTCCCGCTGCCCAGCGCAGCCGCTCCTCATCTTCCTGCCCTGGCTGCTCTCCCGCTGCCCAGCGCAGCCGCTCCTCATCTTCCTGCCCTGGCTGCTCTCCCGCTGCCCAGCGCGGCCGCTCCTCATCTTCCTGCCCTGCGCTGCTTCTCCCGCTGCCCAGCGCGGCCGCTCCTCATCTTCCTGCCCTGGCTGCTCTCCCGCTGCCCAGCGCAGCCGCTCCTCGTCTTCCTGCCCTGGCTGCTCTCCCGCTGCCCAGCGCGGCCGCTCCTCGTCTTCCTGCCCTGCGCTGCTCTCCCGCTGCCCAGCGCGGCCGCTCCTCATCTTCCTGCCCTGGCTGCTCTCCCGCTGCCCAGCGCGGCCGCTCCTCGTCTTCCTGCCCTGGCTGCTTCTCCCGCTGCCCAGCGCGGCCGCTCCTCATCTTCCTGCCCTGGCTGCTCTCCCGCTGCCCAGCGCAGCCGCTCCTCGTCTTCCTGCCCTGGCTGCTTCTCCCGCTGCCCAGCGCAGCCGCTCCTCATCTTCCTGTCCTGGCTGCTTCTCCCGCTGCCCAGCGCAGCCGCTCCTCATCTTCCTGCCCTGGCTGCTCTCCCGCTGCCCAGCGCGGCCGCTCCTCATCTTCCTGCCCTGGCTGCTCTCCCGCTGCCCAGCGCGGCCGCTCCTCGTCTTCCTGCCCTGGCTGCTCTCCCGCTGCCCAGCGCGGCCGCTCCTCGTCTTCCTGCCCTGGCTGCTCTCCCGCTGCCCAGCGCGGCCGCTCCTCGTCTTCCTGCCCTGGCTGCTCTCCCGCTGCCCAGCGCGGCCGCTCCTCGTCTTCCTGCCCTGGCTGCTCTCCCGCTGCCCAGCGCGGCCGCTCCTCATCTTCCTGCCCTGGCTGCTCTCCCGCTGCCCAGCGCGGCCGCTCCTCGTCTTCCTGCCCTGGCTGCTCTCCCGCTGCCCAGCGCGGCCGCTCCTCGTCTTCCTGCCCTGGCTGCTCTCCCGCTGCCCAGCGCGGCCGCTCCTCATCTTCCTGCCCTGGCTGCTCTCCCGCTGCCCAGCGCGGCCGCTCCTCATCTTCCTGCCCTGGCTGCTCTCCCGCTGCCCAGCGCAGCCGCTCCTCATCTTCCTGCCCTGGCTGCTCTCCCGCTGCCCAGCGCGGCCGCTCCTCATCTTCCTGCCCTGGCTGCTTCTCCCGCTGCCCAGCGCAGCCGCTCCTCATCTTCCTGCCCTGGCTGCTCTCCCGCTGCCCAGCGCAGCCGCTCCTCATCTTCCTGCCCTGGCTGCTTCTCCCGCTGCCCAGCGCAGCCGCTCCTCATCTTCCTGCCCTGGCTGCTCTCCCGCTGCCCAGCGGTCCCGCCTGTGAGCCTTTGCTCTCCGCCCTGCCTCCGGCCTGTCTCCCGGTCTCACCTGTGAGCCTTCGCTCTCCGCCCTGCCTCCGGCCTGTCTCCCGGTCTCGCCTGTGAGCCTTCGCTCTCCGCCCTGCCTCCGGCCTGTCTCCCGGTCTCACCTGTGAGCCTTCGCTCTCCGCCCTGCCTCCGGCCTGTCTCCCGGTCTCACCTGTGAGCCTTCGCTCTCCGCCCTGCCTCCGGCCTGTCTCTCGGTCTCACCTGTGAGCCTTCGCTCTCCGCCCTGCCTCCGGCCTGTCTCCCGGTCTCACCTGTGAGCCTTCGCTCTGCCCCCTGCCTCCGGCCTGTCTCCCGGTCTCGCCTGTGAGCCTTCGCTCTCCGCCCTGCCTCCCGGTCCCGGCTGTGAGCCTTCGCTCTCCGCCCTGCCTCCGGCCTGTCTCCCGGTCTCACCTGTGAGCCTTCGCTCTGCTCCGCCCTGCCTCCGCCCTGCCTCCCGGTCTCACCTGTGAGCCTTCGCTCTGCTCCGCCCTGCCTCCGCCCTGCCTCCCGGTCTCGCCTGTGAGCCTTCGCTCTCCGCCCTGCCTCCGGCCTGTCTCCCGGTCTCACCTGTGAGCCTTCGCTCTCCGCCCTGCCTCCGGCCTGTCTCCTGGTCTCACCTGTGAGCCTTCGCTCTCCGCCCTGCCTCCAGCCTCTCTCCGGCCTGCCTCCCGGTCTCACCTGTGAGCCTTCGCTCTGCGCCCTGCCTCCGGCCTGTCTCCCGGTCCCGCCTGTGAGCCTTCGCTCTGCGCCCTGCCTCCGGCCTGTCTCCCGGTCTCGCCTGTGAGCCTTCGCTCTCCGCCCTGCCTCCGGCCTGTCTCCCGGTCTCACCTGTGAGCCTTCGCTCTCCGCCCTGCCTCCGGCCTGTCTCCCGGTCTCGCCTGTGAGCCTTCGCTCTGCGCCCTGCCTCCGGCCTGTCTCCCGGTCTCGCCTGTGAGCCTTCGCTCTCCGCCCTGCCTCCGGCCTGTCTCCCGGTCTCACCTGTGAGCCTTTGCTCTGCGCCCTGCCTTCGGCCTGTCTCCCGGTCCCGCCGACCCCTCTCACCGGACTCTGCTCCCCCCTCTGCGTGGTTCAGGATCTTATCCAGCCAGGAGAGGATCCATTGCCGTGCGCGCGTCTCCTGGCTCCCCTCAGTCCGGCTCCGACCGTGCCGCTGTCTGAATAACCCTGCTGGATCGGAGCCTGGCTTGGGCTGGGGTGGGCAGAATCACTGAGTCAGGTGGGCTGACCCATAGATCCTCCAGGCCTAGCCGTGCCCCCAGGGTTGGGTCAGGGACGGCATGGGGACCGGGTACCCCAGGGGATTCAGCACGGGGCGCTCTTCCCCCTGTGGCAGCGCTGCACCCAGCACAGCCGGCCTGGGCTAAGAATCGCAGTGTAGACGCTGGGCTGGGCTCGAGGCCCCTCAGCTGTCCTGCTGCTGGCTAGCAGAGCTAGGGAACCGCCTTTCAAGGCACCACTGGAGATGAAGTGCCCTGTTAAGACCCTACAGTGGGGGTGGGGGAGGAGGAGGGAAGGTTAACCCATTAACACCCCCCCACACTGTCCCCTCCCCCATCTCTTTGTTTTCTTCCCTCTCTTATTCCTCCCCCCATGACTGTAGAGGTGTTAACAGGCCACTTCATCTTGAATGGTCCCTTGAACCATGTTAAGGACTGACCCCACCCGACCTGCTCCCCCTCTGAGTGCCCCCTGGGCGCTCGCCCCACCAGAAGTTGGTCCAATTAAGGACATTACAACACCCCCCCCACACACACACACCTGGTCTCAAGAATTGTCCTGGGGTCCCGGCCCAACTCCGAAAGAGTAACAACCCCCCCCTCCCCCCCCAGCCCCGTAGAGCTGGGTTGTTCTGCAGCCCACCATGCTCTGCCCAGAAGCCCTGGGAGAACTGCAGCCGAACCCTGAGTCTGGTGCCAATTGTCCTGCCTGTGTGATCTCTGCGGCCCAGGTGCGGCGGTGGGGAGTCGCTGGGAGGGGCCCGGGCGGCTGCTGGGGCTGGCTGGGCCCAGGCGCTAGACCGGGTGTTCGGTTTGTAAACGGCACAGAGCCGGTGTCACTGTTCACATGAGCTGCCAGAGCCCGGCTGTGCGGGTGGGGTGAGGGTCTGTGGCTCTGAGTCTATTGGCTGGTGGCTACCCGCTCTGTGTGTGTGTGTGTGTGTGTGTGTGTGTGTGCGTGTGTGTGTGTGAGTGGGGGGGGGAAATGGGGGGTCGCTGTGTATGCAGGTGCCCGTTGCTCTGGAGAATTGGCCTGGGACAGATCCCTGAGCCCTCCCACCCTACCCCCGGGGTTCCTGTCGGGACCCTGCTGGATCAACTCGTCTCTTCTTGCCCTAGGTCCTGGCAGCGGCTTTCAAGCTTTCTGGGGCGCTCCGAATGCTCCGCCGGCCCCAGGGCCCTTCCCAGCACCCAGCTTCCCCCCGCACCCCCAGAGCCTGACCAAGAGAGGCCGCGGCAGGCGCTCCCACGGCTTCATAATGAGACGGCAGCCGGAGAGGTGGTGGTCTGGGCCCCCCTACAACCGGCCCCACTACAGCTACTGAGGGGCCCTGCCCCCTTGCGGAGCTGGGCGTGTCCCCCCCCCCCCCCCGGCTCCGGCTCCGGCTCTGAAGAGACTCGGGTGGGGTTGGCTTGGCCGGCTCCACGTGCGTGCCGTGATGCCCCGTGGCGCAGAGCGCGCCCAGGCAGGGAGGCGGGTGGCGCTCAGCTGGCTGAGTTCTTACCTGTCGTGTTTGGGGTGGGGGGCAGGGCGTTGCGGGGGTCTGCAGAGAGGGGGCTGTGATCTGCCGGCGCTCCGTGACTCAGGACAAAGCCCCTGTGCATGGGCACAGCCGGGCGGCCCCAGCTGGTGGGTGTGGGAGGGAGGGGGGGGGTGTCGTTTGATTTCCTGAGTGCTGGCCGGGCTGGGTCCCTGCCTGGGGGGGCTCCCTGTGGAGAGGCAGCTCTGGGGCCCCAGCCCAGCCCGTGCTACCGGGCACCGCCAGGGGACGCTCTCCGTCGGGCAGGCCTCCGAGGGCGGAGGGCCCCATCCTGCTAGGTGCTGGAGGCGGTGGGGATTGGCAGGCGTGTGGGGGAGGTGCTGAACGTCAGCCGTACGCTAAGGGGTCGGGCCCTCCGGGGGGGTCTGTCCGTCCAGCCTCAGTCTCCCCTGCACTGAGTCCAATTCCCCCATCCCCATGCGTTGCTGTTACAAACCTGCCCAGGTGGGGCGGGCAGGGAGGGGGTTGCCCTGGACTGCCGGGGCTGTGAGCTAGTTCCTGTTTCTTACTCGTTGATCTGTTTGCAGCCCCCTGCGTGGGGTGTTATGTCACGAGGTGGGTCTGTACTACACCCCCTCTCCCCCCGCCCGGGGGCTGGGGGGCGTCATTCTGCTCTGAGGTTGCTTTACACTGGCAGGCTGGGCCCAGACCTGTGCTCAGCTGCACGGAGCCGATCCGTTTGCACCAGAATCCCTGTGAGTCGAGTCCCTTCCTGGCCATCTGCCCGCAGGCCCGGGGGGCAGGGAGGGGCCCTGCTGCGGGCACAGGGGTTATTGAACAGGAAATGCCGTTCAAGGCAAGTGTTCTTGTGTGTGTTTTGACTTGTTAATAAAGCTTTGACTAGTGGAGGCTCTTGTCCATCTGTCCTTCCACCGGGCTGGCCTATTAGATAACAACCTACTACTGCAAGCTGCTGCTGGAGTTACCCTGGTCTGTGCTGAAGCTGCTGGGTTCAGACTCAGCTGACGACTTGGGGTGGTTCCATCCACACAGGCTGGAGACTCGATGGCCCTTCGCCTTAACCGAGCTCAGGGTGACCCACCCCAGTGGCGTTGGCAGGGTTGGTTGGGCCACATCCAGCTCCTACCAGGGCTGCTGGCCCCGCTCCACAGGCAGCCGAGCCGAGAGGCTCACTATTGAACAGGAGCTTCATGCGCTGCCCATGTCTGAAGCGCCGGCTCTGCAGCTCCCATTAGTTGGGAGCTGTGGCTGCTGCGGATGAGGCAGCGCATGGAGCCTCCTGGCCATGCCTCCACTTAGGAGCCGGAGAGGGGAACATGCATTTGCTTTCAGGAGCTGCCTGAGGTAAGTGCCGCTCACCGCCTGCACCCTGATCCCTCCTGTGCCCCAACACCCCACCCCAGCCCTGATCTCCCTTCTGCCCTTCAAGCCCCTCGATCCCAGCCCAGAGCACCCTCCTGCACTCCAAGCCCCATACCCACAGCCCCGGAAAAGTGCCTGCTGTCTGCTCCTGAGCTCGGCTGCTCCCAGCCCACTAGGCCTTTTGCAAAGCACCCATGCCACAGCTCTGCATGATGGTGATGCCCCAGCCCCCTAAATGAGGCAGGGTTCAAAGCCAGGGTGGGGGCTGGCCTGTTCCCACCACAATCCTCTCCTCCCCCATCCTGGCTCCTTCGCCCTCCCTTGGCAGCCCCCGCGTGGGGCAATGGTGTTGCCTGCTTCTGCTGGCCCTGTCTTGGCTCCTCAGCTGGGTTCCATCGCTCTGGTGTCCGGACACCCCCGCCCTTTAGAACGCTGCACTCCATGAGCTGATATGAAAATCTGCTCATGAGAGGGAGTCTGACGTGGCTGGAATATGCTTCATGGTAAGGTCTCCTGTAAGGTAGCATTACAAAGCTGAGAATCCACTGAGTGTGGTCCTCCTAGTTGTATGAATGTGTCCCTCTTGGAACTGAAATGAAGTACAACTCTTGAGGTCCTATTGTGCTTTTGCGAAGTGGGGGCTGTTAATGGGGGTTTGGAATCTTGATGGCTCTTGTCAGCTAGGACAATGGACTGGGGCCGGCTCCGTTTACTTGCAAACCTTCCTGTGAGTCAGACCAGAAAGAATGGAAGCTGGGAGGGGTGTGTGTGTCTCACAGGACATGTGACCATGTCACCTCGTACTGAATCCATCTTAAACCTGGGGCTTTTCCATTGAGAAGGAGGGGTGGGGACCCAAAGCAAAGAAAGATTCCCGCCTTGTGCCAAAGCTAAATTAGGGGGAGGAACAGAACAAAGGGGGCCAGTCATGAGAAATCCCCTACCTACCACCTGAGCCAGAACAGGGCTGTACCGGGGAAAGGATTGGGCCCAGACTAGGGAAGTGTCCAGTCTGTAGAAACTTATTGAAACATCTCGGAGGGTGAATTTTTCTCTGTATTCAGTCTTCTTACTGCATTAGGCATAGGCGTGCGTGTTTTACGTTATTTTATTTGGTAATTCACATTCTGTCTGTCACTACTTGGAAGCACTTAAATCCTACTTGCTGTACTTAATAAAATCACTTTTTACTTATTAATTAAACCAGAGCAAGTAATTAATACCTGGGGGAGCAAACAGCTGTGCATCTCTCTATCACTGTTCTAGAGGGTGAACAATTTATGAGTTTGCCCTCTATAAGCTTTATAAAGGGTAGAACAGATTGATTTGGGGTTTGGATCCCAGTGGGACACGGGTATCTGGGTGCTGGAGACAGGTGCACTTCTTAAACTGTTTTCAGTTAAGCCTGCAGCTTTGGGGACGTGGTTCAGACCTGGGTCTGGGTATGCAGCAGGCTGGCATGTCTGACTCAAGCAAGCAGGGTTCTGGAGTCCCAGGCTGGCAGGGAAACGGGCTCAGAGGTAGCCCCTGCACCTTAGGGGAACAGTCCCAAAGCGGATTCCTGGGACCCGTCCCATGGGCTGCTCGGCAGGATCTGTGCTCCGCTGATTGCTTTGAGATGCCGGCAGCGTGTGGTGGCTGGAGAACAGACCGTGGGGACTGGTTTGTTATTTTCTGTTTGCTTATTCCGGGTAAGGGAAGTGGGGACAGAAAAGGAAGCAAAATAAGTGAGAGTGAGGCTCTGAAGAAGCTAGAACTGCCCAGAAAGGCTGAATGCTGGGCGCTGGGAAAGTCCCTGGTAACTGAGAAGCCCCTGAGCTGAGCGCATCTCAGTGTCAGTATGCTGGAGCTGACTGGAGTGTCCAACTCAGCAAGACCGGGTGTGTGTGTGGGTGTGTGTGTGGGTGTGTGTTCCTCAGTGGATCCCAGCCCTTCGTGTGACAGTCTCAAGGGGAGACACATGGAAATGGAGGCGCAATTTGCCTGGGAGAAGGCTGCCCTGGAGGCTGGAGCAGCCAGGCCAGGGGCAGCCTCCAGCAAACCCTGGACTTCACAGACAAAGCGATTGAGGCTCAGAGACCAGCAGGAAGTGAGCCCCAGCAGCATTGACTGGCTGCGCCGAGACACGTGTCCTGGAGCTGGAAGCTGGGGTCCTGGCGACCGCTGCGGTGGGAACAGACCCTGAGGACTCTGGAAGCCCAGATGAAAGGGGGAGATTTTGCTGGCCAGTGAAGGGTCTATGGTAGCTGGTAGCTGTGAGCCCCCTGCTGGAGCAGGGTCACCTTCCCTTTTGGGGGACACAAGTGTCTGCCCCAGAGAGGAGCCCAAAGAGGAATTTTAGGAATAGTGCCTCCGCCATGGACAGTTCAGGAGGAGGGTGCGAGGCAGGCCCAGCACATCAGGTGCCAACTCCAAGGGGGTCTCTGTGACCCAGCCCGTCACAATAAGAACATGAGAACGGTCAGAGCAAAAGTCCAGCTAGCCCAGTGTCCTGTCTTCCGACAGGGGCCAATGCCAGGTGCCCCGGAGGGAATGAACAGAAAAGGGACTCATCAAGTGATCCATTCCCAGCTTCTGGCAAACAGGCTAGGGGACACCATCCCCGCCCATCCTGCTTAACAGCTAACGATGGATCTATCCTATATCTAGTTGTTTTTTTTAACCCTGTTATAGTCTTGCCCTTCACAAAATCCTCTGGCAATGAGCTCCACAGACTGACTGTGCTTTGTGTGAAGAAATATTTCCTTTTTATTGTTTTAAACCTGCTGCCTATTCATTTCATTGGGTGACCCCTAGTTCTCGTGTTATGAGGAGTAAATAACACTCACTCACTCCACACCAGTCATGATTTTATAGATCTCAGTCATATCCCTTCTTAGTCGTATCTTTTCCAAGGTGAAAAGTCCCAGTCTTATTAATCTCTCCTCTTACGGAAGCTGCTCCATTCCCCTAATCATTTTTGCTGCACATTGAGTGGATGTTTTCAGAGAACTATCCACAATGACTCCAAGATCTTTCCTGAGTAGTAACAGCTCATTTAGACCCCATCATTTTATAGGTGTAGTTGGGATTATGTTTTCCAAGGTGCATCACTTTGCATTTATCAACATTAAATCTCATCTGACATTTTGTTGCCCAGTCACCCAGTTTTGAGGGATCCTTTTGTAGCTCTTCGCAGTCTGCCTGGGACTTGACTATCTTGAGTAATTTTGTATCATCTGCAAATTTTGCCCCTCACTGTTTACCCCTTTTTCCAGATGATTGATGACCATGTTGACTAGGACTGGGCCCAGTACAGACCCCCGAGGGACACCACTCTTTACCCCTCTCCATTCGGAAAACTGACAATTTTTCCTACACGGTTTTTCTTAACCAGTTACTGATCCAGGAGACGACCTTCCCTCTTAGCCCAGGACAGTTCAATTTGCTTAAGAGCCTTTGGTGAGGGACCTTGTCAAAGGCTTTCTGAAAATTTGCGTACACTGTGTCCACTGGATCCCCCTTGTCCACAGGCTCGTTGACCCCTCAGAGAATTCTAGTAGATTGGGGAGGTGTGATTTCCCTTTACTAAACCCAGAGCTGTCCTCACACCCTGCCATAGGCAGGGCAGGGCTGCTCGCCCCAGCACAGTCAGTGCAGTGTGGGGCCGGGGCTCTGTGGGCGCTGCATGGTCGGGCACACCAGGGCATTGGGGTCATGCCGCTCTGGGAGCCCTGTAGTTCAAGCTAACCACCCACATTCAGTCCCAGCTGCCCTCCCCTAGCCTGACCCACTGCAGCCACAGGGTGATTTTTAGCCCGCTACCTTGAATCAGAGTCAGCACATCTCTGGTGCCTGCCCTGGGAAGCAGCCGCCCAGTGGTGCCCTTCCTGGGGGACACGAACCCCCAGACAGAGCTGCGTGCTCCGGCCGAGCGGGGTGTTCACACCCTCACTTGTCTCCTGCCGCCTCCCGCTGCCTGGACACGGGTGAGTGAGCAGGACTAGTGTGTGCGTGCCGAGGACTCTAGATTGCAAGTCAGCTCTTGTACCCGGGGCCAGCAAAGAGAAGGTCAATCCAGATCCGGTCCATCTCCGCAGGACACTGCAGAGCTCGCGGGGCCAGAGGGGGCAATGGGGACGAACAAGGGCCTGGAAAAATCTCTCCCACGAAGAGATGAAGGAGCCTGGGCTGGTTCACTCCTCTCCATCTCCTTTCTAAGGGGACGGGCTCAACAGGGATAAAAGACCGAACGAAGATCCCGGACTTGTGTCCTTGTCTCAGGATACACCAGCAAGGGACAGCCAAGGACAGGAACGGTGGGACACTGTAAACCTAGCATAGGAATGACCTTTTCCACACACCACGCAGCCAGCCTGTGGAACTCACTGCTACTAGATGTTGGGAGTGGGGGGGGTGGTGGTGGTGTCAAGAAACTGGCCAGATCCAAGGACCGGACATGTCTGTGGATGACAGGAATGAGACACGAACCTGTCAAAGAAGAGTGGGTGAAAATTCAAATGAACCTTCACGGAGGTTTCCTTGCCAGGGACTCCTGGTTCTTTAGGGGTCAGGGATCATCGACGAACCACTGAGCAAATGTGGGGGAGTCTGATCCCGGACAGCTTAGCTCCAGGGGTGATGTTTCCACCCAGCGGAACCCGGGTGGCTGTGGGGAAGGGGGAGCCCCTGGGGGAACAATGATCCCCAGCCAGCAAAAGAACAGGGTTACAGGCGCAAGACTTTTCCTCCATGCTCAGTTTATTTCTTAAAACAAAAGACAGTTAATGGGAATTAATAAACATGCCAGGCAAAGTGCCCAGTGGCTGAGTGGGCAGGCGAAGAATCACCACCCCCGAGCCTTCAGCCGGGCCCTGGAATCTCGTAGCGGTAAGAAAACACTGAGAACTGCAGGAAGCGGGCGAGGTGTGACAAGAACCTCTCCGAGACCCTCCGGAAGCCCATGTTCTCATAGAGCTGCTGGGCTGAGTACTGAACCATGGAGGTGGACAGGACGACCGCGCTGTACCCGCGATCCTGGGCGAAGCAGATGACTGCCCTGCAGAGCGCCCTGGCGACGCCCCGGCCCCGGTGCTCCCTCCCCACAGACATGCGCTTCAGTTCCAGGGCGCGCCCCCTTTCCGAGGGGTCCGAGGGCAGCATGGCCCCCACCATGCCCACCACCGTCCCCTCAGCCTCTGCCACCCAGAAACAAGAGTCTGGGGCCTCCAGGTAGGTTCTCCGGATGTCCAGGAGGTCGCTGCGAAGACACTGCTGCACGTAATCATTCCAGAGAGACCGGATGAAAAACCAGCCCCCGGCGAGAGCCAGCGGGAGAGCCGCCAGGGAGAGCAGGAGGGACCCGGAGCCCGTGAGCACCGCCAGGAATAGGCCCAGGAAGAGCAGCTGGGCCCGTGGACGCTTCAGCATGTGGATGTAGCCAGCGGGAGCGTGCTCCAGAATCCCCTGGGCGAACATGGTGCGCACCGCCTCGTAGTCAGCGTCCTCGTACCGCCGGATGCGGAACGGGGCCATGGGGCCGCCCAGACACCCTAGGGCAGACAGAGGTTAAAGCCAGGGGAGCGGGGGGGGGAGGGATATTGCTGAGCTCCCGGCCATGTCCCTGAGGGCTCCTCACTTCTCACCGCTCCTCCTGACAGAGCCAGGGGGGCACCGGTGAGGGGAGGTGGCAGGCGCTCAGGGACCGAGACGAGCATCAGGCCCCCCTGTGTGCCAGCCCCCCTGTGTGCCAGCCACTCCCCTCCCTCCCGACTCCTGGCAAACACCCTTCCACATCCCCACCCACAGCCCTGCCCTCTCGTCACCCCCATACCCCGCGACCTCAGCTTTGCCCTTGTCGGTGAGATAGTCTCTCCCGGGGGTCAGGATAGAGGGGCTGGGGGGGCAGGGCAGGGGGCTTCACTAGGCAGACGCTGCCCCTTTAAACGCCAGGCCTAGCTGGCCCCAGGCTGGCCAGGCAGGCTCCATGCCCCACGCTCCAAGCAGCTCCCCAGACCAAGGGGCTGGAAGGGGCCGGCAGGTGTTTGTGGATCAGCCTCTGCCCCTCCCTCCAATCTGCACACGGAGCAGCTGGCCCTGCAGCAGTCTCCTTGCCCAGCGCGGTACCTACCCAGCGGGGGGGCAGCGCTGCGGGTCACAGCCGGCCCTTCGGGCGCAGTCTGCTCAGCGGGACCTGCTGACCTCGCCGGAGCATTGGGAGCAGATCCCGGCACGCTGGGGAGCGGAGGTGGTTTCCTGGACTCGGGGGAGAGGAGAGCCGCTCTACATGCAGGGACTTTGCCCCACGCTGCTGGGGACGAAGGACAATAACCCTCAGCTGGGGCCAGGCCCCCAGGAACCTCCTCCCTCCATGGGGCACGTCAAGGAGCAGGGCAGGGGGCCCAGCCCCGGTTCGATAGGGGAAGCCTGGGCAGCAGGAGAGGTTGGGAGACCCCGGAGGGGGCAGGTGTCAGCTGGAGAGAGAGGAAGGAAGGGGTGGGAGCCCTGGCGCTTGGGACATCGAACAAGACACAACGGGGGCCCTGCTAGCCGGGACAGCCCAGACTCACAGACCCCGCAGCCGGGGCCTCCCATCCTCCCTGGGCATGGTCGGAGCGTGCAGCTCCACGCGCTCCGGCAGGCGCACAGCTGGGGAGGTATTTTAGAGCCATAACCCCCCTGCCCAGCCTCTTTGCCACCCCCCCCCGGGGTGTTAATCTGGGGGTTTGATTGGTCTCCCCCTTGCAAGTGATCACAAGGGACACTCGGGAAATTCTCCCCAACCCGTGGCCGGAGCGTGGGAGCATCACCCCCTCCCCCCAGAGGCCAGCAGTGGGGTGGGCACTGACCCGGGAGCCTGGCACTGCTCCCTTTACACACTGGGGCTTGCACACGTTGGTGTGAAGCTCTGTGGAGACCCCGGGTGGCCTGACCCAGCCCCAGGCTGTAACCACAGGACCCTCGCTTGTCTCGGAAGGGTCCGGGCCCGGTGAGTGACGGCTGCCCTCGGGGCAATGCCCCGTGCCCAGCCCAGGGCAGGGCCTGACGTGGGCCGGATCCCCCCGGTTAGGCCTGGTCCTTACACACCCAGGTACCTCCGGGCTCTGCACGGCAGGAAGCGGTGGAGAGAGAACGCAGCAGTCACTGCTCGGCCAGGCACGCCGGCCCTGCTGCCTGAGCTGGGCAGGACGCCTGGGTTCTCTCCCTGGCTCTCTGAACACCCTGGGCTCTGTAGCAGCGCAGTGACTCACCCACCCCTGCAGCGCCTCCTGCTGGCCAGCTGGGAATTAGCTCACTAGCCCTCGGAGCCCCCTCTGCAGGCCGGTGTCCCACTGGCCCCTGTGTCCCTCCTGAACCCCGGTGCCCTTTTACCTGGGGTGTTGTTCCCTGGCAATCCCCCCCCCCCCCACTCTGCCTCTGGGTCTCCCCTCCCTGGGGAACCCCCAACCCCCTACCCCACCTCGCCTCAGTCTGGGCTACTGCAACCAGCCCCGCCCCCTGGGGCAGACCGCAGCCTAAGAGGCTACCAGCCCCTTAGACAGCCCAGCTGGGGCTGATTGGCACGTGACTCAGCGGGGGCGGCTCCCCCAATCAGCCCAGCCCAGCTCTCAGCCCCTCTTCCCCCAGGGCTGACTTTAACCCCTTTTCTGCCGGAGTGGGGCAGCCGCGCCCTGCAGGCCCCAGAGCTCAGTGTCACAGCGGCTTGGCCAGTGAGCCCCAGGGCCGGGGCCCGGCCTGGGGCCGAGCGGCCGGTTCAGGGCTCGGAAGCGGTTTCAGTTTCTGCTTTTGCAGCCGAGGAGGAAACGCGCCCAGCTGCAGCCAGCGGCAAAGTCTGGCCCTGCCCCGAGCATCGCGGGGTGACCCTACAGTCCCCTCCCCCCCAGCTCTGCTGCTTTGCGAGAGGCAGGACTCACCTGTGCACCCCCCAGCCGGCGGGAGAACCTCCCCCTCCCCCAGCCAGGCGCTCCGGAGCAGGGGATACACCCTCGCTGCACAGAGCCGCCCGCCCCCGGAATCCAGCCAGGGGCTCAGGCTGTTAAAGGGACAGCCCCGTTGGCGAGAGCCTGGGGGCAGTACGGGGTCTTTGCAACTGTTCAGCTCTCCCCCGACAGCCGCACTCCAGCAATAAGCTGCTCCCTCCCCCTCCCCCGCGGGAGCCCACCCCTCTAAGGGCTCCCCTCTGTACCTCCCCTTTGCAGGACACCAGAGCCAGCTGCTTGGGGGCTGGGAGTCCCCAGCTCTGTACGGGGATCCCAGCTTGACCCCCACCAGCGGCCTGGCCAGACACATTCCCCAGGGGTCAGGCCCAGCCACTCCACCCAACACCCTGCAGCCAGGCAGCGTGGGCTAGTGGCCGGGCCAGCGGGCCAGCATGCAGGAGACTGGGGCTACCGTGGGCTCGGTCCCTTCCCCTCCCTGGGCGTTTCCCCTTTGCCTGGGGCTTCTCTCTGGCCTGGGAGCTGGTGGGGGCAGAATGTGCCTGGCTGCTGGGCAGGACAATGGGGTGTCCAGGCGCTGCGGGGGTCACACACAGCTGACGGGGGGGGGGGGGGTGTCAGCAAACTGGAGCCACAGCCCTTCCCCCTCCCAATCCTCTTGCCCAGATACCGGGGGGATGGGCACTCAGCAAATGCAAAGGGCCCGGGGTTGTTCGCATCCCACCTGGACCAGCCGACGTCCAGTTCCTGCAGCGCCCCTTATGCCCCTACTTCCCACGCCTTTGCTGGCTGCCGCAAGTCCTGACACGACGGAGGCTCCATTCTAGCGCCATGAAAATAATCCTGACAGCGATACTTTGTCCCAGTGGCTCTCAACCTTTCCACACCACCATACCCCGCTCAGGAGGCTGATTTGTCTCCTGTACCCCCCAAGTGTCTCCTCCCTTCAAACCACTTCCCTACAAACCCAGACATCAAAATACCAGCCTGTCTGTGCTGAACACTGGCCGACTTTCTCATTGGTACCATGTCAGCCTCAAATCCACCAACTGCACTATCAGCCTTGTACTGACCTGTCAGTGTCGTGTCCAGAGAGCAGCGCAGACAGGTCAGGGTCTCTCTGAAACTGGAGTTTGCTCTGATTTCGCTGGTGCTGTTTATGTGGCCTGTTGTAAAACCAGGCAACGCGCTGGGTGAATTGATGTCCCCAGTGGAAGACCCCTGCCCTGCGTACCCCCAGGGACACGTGTACTGAGACCCACACCCACACCCACACCCCTACCTCAGGCCAGCGAAGGCAGGTGGAGAGGGCTCTGCAGGGCAGCGAAAGTGGAAAGTGAAAGGAGGGAGCAGGAAGGAACGTCTCTGCGTTTCCTGGGGAAGGGCGATTGGATGAGAACGCGCAGCGGGGCGTGTGTAATCAGGGGGGCCCAGGCACACTTGGAGTTGCAGATAACAAGGGATGTGGAGGGGAACAAGGAGGGTTTCTACAGGTATGTTAACAACATGAGGGTGGTCAGGGAAAGTGTGAGACCCTCACTGAATGGGGGAGGCAACCTAGTGACAGCGGATGTGGAAAAAGCGAAGGTACTCAAGGCTTGGTCTTCACAGACAAGGTCAGCTCCCAGACTCCTGCACTGGGCATCACAGCATGGGGAGGAGGTTCAGCCCTCGGTGGTGAGAGAACAGCTAAAGACTAGAAAAGCTGGACATGCAGAAGTCCATGGGGCCAGATCTAATGCACCCGAGGGTGCTGAGGGAGTAGCTGGATGTGATGGCAGAGATGTCGGACATTATCTTTGAAAACTCCTGGCGATCGGGGGGTGTCCCGGATGACTGGAAAAAGGCTAATGTAGTGCCCATCTTTAAAAAAGGGAAGAAGGAGGATCCAGGGAACTACAGGCCAGTCAGCCTCACCTCAGTCCCTGGAAAAATCCTGGAGCAGGTCCTCAAGGAATCAATCCTGAAGCACTTAGAGGAGAGGAAAGTGATCAGAAACAGTCAGCATGGATTCACCGAGGGCAAATCATGCCTGACTAACCTAATTGCCTTCTACGATGAGATAACTGGCTCTGTGGATGAGGGGAAAGCAGTGGATGTGTTGTTCCTTGACTTTAGCAAAGCTTTTGATCCGGTCTCCCACAATATTCTCACCAGCAAGTTAAAGAAGTATGGGCTGGATGAATGGACTATGAGGTGGATAGAAAGCTGGCTGGATCATCGGGCTCAACCGGTAGTGACCAACGGCTCTATGTCTAGTTGGCAGCCGGTATCGAGCGGAGTGCCCCAAGGGTTGGTGCTGGGGCCGGTTTTATTCAATATCTTTATCAATGATCTGGAGGATGGTGTGGACTGCACCCTCGGCAAGTTTGCAGATGACACTAGACTGGGAGGAGTGGTAGATACACTGGAGGGTAGGGATAGGATACAGAGGGACCTACACAAATTAGAGGACTGGGCCAAAAGAAATCTAATGAGGTTCAAAAAGGAGAAGTGCAGAGTCCTGCCCTTAGGACGGAAGAGTCCTGCCCTTAGGACGGAAGAATCCCATGCACTGCTACAGACTAGGGACCGAATGGCTAGGCAGCAGTTCTGCAGAAAAGGACCTAGGGGTTACAGTGAAGCTGGACATGAGTCAACAGTGTGCCCTTGTTGCCAAGAAGGCGAACGGCATTTTGGGTTATATAAGTAGGGGCATTGCCAGCAGATCGAGGGATGTGATTGTTCCCCTCTATTCGACATTGGTGAGGCCACACACCAGATGTTCTGCAGCTGCTATATAGTTACCCGTCCTGAACGTAGCTTGAGTTCGTGGCTTGGGTTCGCAGCTTGGGATCGTAGCTTGTGGCGGCTAACTGGCCAAGAGAGCCTGGCACAAGAAGGGGTTGGGTCTCTGTCGGGCGCGCACCGATACCCCTTGGTGTTGGCAGCAGAACGTTACCCAAAGTCTTCTGTCTCACCCATCCTTTTTATATGCTTTTACTTTTGAATCCAGCATCTGTAGGTCTTGCTGTATCATGCTGCCTCTGGGATCTGTGTGATTGACTATCCGTCAATTGCAGACATGACTTTCAGCCTCGGACCTGGCTTTGATGTTTCTTCAATTAGACCTTTGTTCTTTTCTTTTTAGGGTGGACTCCTCTGTCATGGAGTGCCCGGGCGATGGTCTGGAACCGCTCCCTAGGAAGCCAGACCGGACTCCGGGTGGAGGGCCCCTTCTCCGTACACAGCCTGTTTCCCAGGCCAGGAGCTTCAGGGGTACCCGCTTCCACCTTCCTGGGTCTGACCTCGGAGCATTTAGCACCTTCTGCCCCTCCGTGTGCTTCCCCCAGCAAGCCCGCCTGGGCGGGGTCCTGGGGGAGCCCATGGGTTCTGCACCCCAAATCCACAGTCAAACGTGACTCTCAGCCAGCCAGCAGAATAGCAGGTTTATTTGAGATGTCAGGAACACCATCCAACTCACAGCTTCTCAGTCTCAACAGGGCCCATCCAGTCAGGCAGGTCCTTCTGGGGTGCTAGGAGAATGAGACCCAGATTCTGGGCTCCTGCTGCTTCCCCAGGTTTATTCGATGACTTCCATCTGGTCTAACACAAACCATGCAGCGAGCGAGCGTGAGCCCTCCGTTGGATCCATCTTGGAGCTAGAGAGCGAGTTGGCTTCGCTCTCCCTTCCCAGCTAGACCCAGACTGTCTCAACCCCCTCTAGCCACTCCCTGCTCTCCTTTGTCCCTTGTCTGGTTTCCCGGGCTTGGAGGCATCACCTGACCTCCCTCCAACAGGTTCAGCTGACCTCCCTCCCCCACTTGGGGTCAGGTTACAGCTTCACCTTGGCTTTGCTTTGCATCAACTACACATTCCTTTCCCTCCACATAGAGGCCCAAGAAACTGAGGCACACCCACCCACAGTACTCCCACTTCGTCACATCCTCTTACTTTGTTAGGGCTATTGGCTGTATCTTCAGCGGTTGGTGTTCACACTTTTTCATCAGGACGGGCTGGAGGTTGATTCCGTCATCCATACATACCTCATTCACACATCTAAACTAATTAGGTTACATCAGGGTTTTGCAGACAAAGTGGAGTGAGCATTTTAAAATGGCGTTTAAGACAGGAGTAAAAAAAACGGAGTCTGAGTTACAATATGGAAACAAACACAATATGGTGACCTGAACAATTTAACAATTTCATTTCTCAGTTCTACATTAACCAGTTACTGATCCAGGAGACGACCTTCCCTCTTAGCCCAGGACAGTTTACTTTGCTTAAGAGCCTTTGGTGAGGGACCTTGTCAAAGGCTTTCTGAAAATTTGAGTACACTATGTCCACTGGATCCCCCTTGTCCACAGGCTCGTTGACCCCTCAGAGAATTCTAGTAGATTGGGGAGGTGTGATTTCCCTTTACTAAACCCAGAGCTGTCCTCACACCCTGCCGTAGGCAGGGCAGGGCTGCTCGCCCCAGCACAGTCAGGGACTGAGGCACAGAGCAGCTAAGTGACTGGCCCCAGGGCACCCAGGCAGGCTGTGGCGGAGCAGGGCACAGGACCAGCGTCGCCCCAGTCCGAAGCCAGGGCCCTAACCCCTGCAGCGCCCAGCCTTGTGCTGGGAAGGATTAAAGCCAGGCATTCCTCCCGCGGCGGGGCCTGCTCCCCATCAGCCCCTGGGGGCCTGGTCAGCTGCTGCAGGACTTCCTGCCCTGGGAATGGAAGGGGAGGAGTTGATGCCGCAGACTCCCTGCTGTGGCTGGTGACAAGGGTGCAGGGCTTTCCCCGGGGCGGCACCACCCCACCAAGGACCCCAATGGATTGGCACCTCCCAGCACCTGCGCGGTGTAGGGCTGGGGCTCTGGGGGCGCTGCATGGCCTGGCAACCAGGGCATTGGGGTCATGATGATCCGGGAGCCCTGTAGCTCCGGCTAACCGCCCACGTCCCTGGGTAAAAACCTGGTTAGATAACCCGACCCACTGCAGCCACAGGGTGATTTTTAGCTCGCTACCTCGAATCAGAGTCAGCACGTCTCCGTCCCCTGCCCTGGGAAGCAGCCGCCCAGTGGTGCCCTTCCTGGGGGACACGAACCCCCAGACAGAGCTGTGTGCTCCGGCCGAGCGGGGTGTTCACACCCTCACTTGTCTCCTGCCGCCTCCCGCTGCCTGGACACGGGTGAGTGAGCAGGACGAGTGTGTGCGTGCCGAGGACTCCAGATTGCAAGTCAGCACTTGCACCCAGGCCTAGCAAAGAGATCCGGATCCGGTCCGTCTCCGCAGGACACTGCTGAGCTCGCGGAGTCAGAGGGCGCAATGGGGACGAACAAGGGCCTGGAAAAATCTCTCCCACGAAGAGATCACAGAGCCTGGGCTGGTTCACTCCTCTCCATCTCCTTTCTAAGGGGACGGGCTCAACAGGGATAAAAGACCGAACGAAGATCCCGGACTTGTGTCCTAGTCTCAGGATACGCCAGCAAGGGACAGCCAAGGACAGGAACGGTGGGACACTGTAAACCTAGCATAGGAATGACCTTTTCCACACACCACGCAGCCAGCCTGTGGAACTCACTGCTACTAGATGTTGGGAGGGGGGGGGGTGTCAAGAAACTGGCCAGATCCAAGGACCGGACATGTCTGTGGATGACAGGAATGAGACACGAACCCGTCAAAGAAGAGTGGGTGAAAATTCAAATGAACCTTCACGGAGGTTTCCTTGCCAGGGACGCCTGGTTCTTTAGGGGTCAGGGATCATCGACGAACCACTGAGCAAATGTGGGGGAGTCTGATCCCGGAGAGCTTAGCTCCAGGGGTGACGTTTCCACCCATTGGGACCCGGGTGGCTGTGGGGAAGGGGGAGCCCCTGGGGAAACAATGATCCCCAGCCAGCAAAAGAACAGGGTCACGGGCACGAGACTTTTCCTCCATGCTCAGTTTATTTCTTAACACAAGAGACAGTTAATGGGAATTAATAAACATGCCAGGCAAAGTGCCCAGTGGCTGAGTGGGCTGGCGAAGAATCACCACCCCCGAGCCTTCAGCCGGGCCCTGGAATCTCGTAGCGGTAAGAAAAGGAGGCGAATTTCAGGAAAAGGGCAAGGTTTGACCAGGACCTATCTGAGACCTTCTGGAAGCCCACGCTCTCATACAGCCCGTGGGCCGAGTACTGAACCATGGAGGTGCACAGGACGACCGCGCTGTACCCGCGATCCTGGGCGAAGCAGATGACTGCCCTGCAGAGCGCCCTGGCGATGCCCCGGCCCCGGTGCTCCCTCCCCACAGACATGCGCTTCAGTTCCAGGGCGCGCCCCCTTTCCGAGGGGTCCGAGGGCAGCATGGCCCCCACCATGCCCACCACCGTCCCCTCAACCTCTGCCACCCAGAAACAAGAGTCTGGGGCCTCCAGGTAGGTCCTCCGGATGTCCAGGAGGTCGCTGCGAAGACACTGCTGCACGTAATCGTTCCAGAGAGACCGGATGAAAAACCAGCCCCCGGCGAGAGCCAGCGGGAGAGCCGCCAGGGAGAGCAGGAGGGACCCGGAGCCCGTGAGCACCGCCAGGAATAGGCCCACGAAGAGCAGCTGGGCCCGTGGACGCTTCAGCACGTGGATGTAGCCAGCGGGAGCGTGCTCCAGAATCCCCTGGGCGAACATGGTGCGCACCGCCTCGTAGTCAGCGTCCCCGTACCGCCGGATGCGGAACGGGGCCATGGGGCCGCCCAGACACCCTAGGGCAGACAGAGGTTAAAGCCAGGGGAGCGGAGGGGGGGATATTGCTGATCTCCCGGCCATGTCCCTGAGGGCTCCTCACTTCTCACCGCTCCTCCTGACAGAGCCAGGGGGGCACCAGTGGGGGGGAAGTGGCTGGCACTCAGGGACTGAGGGGCTCGGATGAGCATCAGGCCCCCCTGTGTGCCAGCCATTCCCCGCCCCCGACTCCTGGCAAACACCCTTCCACACCCCCACCCAGAGCCCTGCCCTCTCGTCACCCCCATACCCAGCGACCTCAGCTCTGTCTGTGAGATAATCTCTCCCGGGGGTCAGGATAGAGGGGCTGGGGGGAAGGGCAGGGGGCTTCACTAGGCAGACGCTGCCCCTTTAAACGCCAGGCCTAGCTGGCCCCAGGCTGGCCAGGCAGGCTCCATGCCCCACGCTCCAAGCAGCTCCCCAGACCAAGGGGCTGGAAGGGGCCGGCAGGTGTTTGTGGATCAGCCTCTGCCCCTCCCTCCAATCTGCACACGGAGCAGCTGGCCCTGCAGCAGTCTCCTTGCCCAGCGCGGTACCTGCCCAGCGGGGGGGCAGCGCTGCGGGTCACAGCCGGCCCTTCGGGCGCAGTCTGCTCAGCGGGACCTGCTGACCTCGCCGGAGTGTTGGGAGCAGATCCCCGGATCCCGCCTCCCTGGAAATTCCACGCTCAGGAGTGGAAGAGGAGAAGAGCCGCTCTGCAGCCATGGACTTTGTCCCACGCTGCTGGGATCGAAGGACAATAATGCCTCAACTGGGGCAGGTCCTAGAGTCCTTGTTCCTCCCCTGCTCCTTCCCCGGCAAGGAGCAGGGCAGGGGGCCCAGCCCCGGTTCGAGAGGGGAAGCCTGGGCGCTAGGAGGGTGGGACGGGGCTGTTCCTGGCAGGACCCAACTGAGAGGCCACGTCAGGACAAATTGCTCCAAAGGGGCAGTTACAGCCCAAAGCTGGGGTTTCTCCACCTCTAAGGCACCAAACCAGCCAAACAGAAAAGACTTTGGTTTCACCCCACTGGCTAACCACAAGTCACACAAGCAATCCCCTTAGACACTCCAGATCCCCAGTATCACCACCAGCAGCCACCTGTCCTGGGGACCAATGGTTATGAAAACCAATCCCCCAAATAAAGAAAACGGTTCTCCCCAATTCCAAAGAATCAGGCCCCAGACCCAGGTCAATATACAAATCAGATCTTCCCACAGATCACGCTGTTGCCAATCCTCTAGAATCTAAAATCTAAAGTTTATTCATAAAAGGAAAAATATCGATGAGAGCTTATAATTGGGTAAATGGAATCAATTACATACAGTGATGGCAAAGTTCTTGGTTCGGGTTTGTTGCAGTGGTAGAATAAACTGCAGGTTCAAATCAAGTCTCTGGAGAACATCCCCAGCTGGGATGGGTCCTTCAGTCCTTTGTGTAGAGCAGGGGTCTCAAACTCAAATGACCATGAGGGCCGCATGAGGACTAGTGCACTGGCCCGAGGGCCGCACCACTGACACACACACATACCCTCGCTGCCCCGGCTCTGCCCCCACTCCACCCCTTCCATGAGGACTAGTGCACTGGCCCGAGGGCCGCACCACTGACACACACCCTGCCCTTGCTGCCCCGGCTCCGCCCCCACTCCACCCCTTCCAAGAGGTCCCACCCCTGCCCCACCTCCTCCTCTGAGCATGCAGCTCCCCATTCCCTCCTGGAAAGCGCTAGGCACCACCAACAGCTGTTTGGCAAACAAAGCAAGAGCAATATAGGAAGTCCAGAGCTAGAAACACGCGCGGCCCAGCCAGGCAGCAGAGAAGCCTCCACTTCTGGCCCCTCCATCCTGCAAACTGCTATGGGGGGACCGGGGGGAGGGGGGGCACCAGGAAGCTTGGCGGGCCGCAGGGAAGGGCTTTGCGGGCCGCATGTGGCCCCCGGGCCGCATGTTTGAGACCCCTGGTGTAGAGCTAGGGTTACCACTTTTCAACATTAAAAAAAGAGGACACTCTGAGGGGTGGTGATGCCTCCCCAAACATCCTGCCCCTGCCCCCTATCTGCTCCCTCCCACTTCGTGCCCCCAACTGCCTCCCTCAGAACCCTCAACCCATCCAACCCTCCTGCTCTTTGTCCCCTGATTGCCCCCTCCGAAGACCCCCCTGTTAGGTAAAAAGCAAGTCCCTACTCACCTCTCCAGCACCCGAGATTCGTGCGGAGCTGGTATAGGGCTCACAAACTGTCAGAAACCACTTACACAGACTTCAATTCTTTGATCAATGGGCTCACACTATTCCTAGCTCAAAGCTTCAGAGTGAGTGTGGCAAGTTTATTAGGGGTGAGCATCAATATTTATACACAGAAGTAAACAAAGTGATTTACAGATCATAATGGTCATGCATAATCAATCAAGATTCTACAGGATAAATCAGTTTAAAATGTAAATTCTAGAAGACAAAAGGGAGATGGATACTTAAGGGGAGGAGGGGGGTGTCATGAGTAGTTTGCAGGTCAGGGCTTTGATTGAAAGTTCAGACATAGACATCAGGTCTGGGATAAGATTAAGCTTAATCAATAGTTCAGACTCAACATTCCCCCATTTGTAGCTTTGGTATGACTATTCACCAAAAGCTACACTCTATTTTAAGGAGCCAAGGGTTGCTTGGTAACTTCAGCCTGGGCCAATTCGAAGAGTGTAAGGCCTTTGGCTGAAAAAGAACAAGCTGATCTACATGAGTCTATGAGGGAGGGGACACACTGAATACAGCAACACAGTATTATAAGGATTATTATGGCCCCAACAATACCTACTAAGAGTTTTCTAACCCTCCCAAATCCAGGCAGTCAATTCCATAAGGCTCCCCACCAATCATAAGGTGGCTGGCCAGAGGAGTAGTTTTTAGCCATTTCCCTTAGATGTTTGGTACGCTGAAAAGTGTCAGAGTAGGTGTCATTTACAAAAACACAGCATTCTTCATTTATGAGGGCGCAAGTTCCTCCCTGAGCTGCTAACATTATGTCTAAAGCCATTCGGTTTTGCAAAGCTAACTGGCGCAGCTGGGACATTTCCCCGGCCTGATTCTCAAATAGGGTCGCAGTTTCATTAGTTAAAGATTCTAGCAGTCCCTGTAGACGGATGACACCACCCCTCAAGCTAATGAGACCAGCCCACCGCTGCCACGACAAACCATCGCGGATATTAATATCTCTGAAGGTTTCACGGATGTTACGAACGTGGGGAAAATGAGGGGGAGTGAGGGAGATGCGAGAAGGTGGTGCTAGCCACGCTAAATAACATGACCCTGCCCAATCAGGGGAGAGAAAGTAATAAGCTTTGGACCCGCACACCCAGTATGTTCCATACAATGCGTTTCGGGTATTCCATTTCTCAAAGTAGGAGGTAACCCACCACCCGTTGGACCACTGTTCCCCTGGTAATGCAGAGGGGTCGTTGTGCGAACTGCAGAGGCACAATTTGGTAGTGGTGTTTTCAAAGGGCAGTGTAGTACTGCTTGAGCAGTTGTAGAAGGCAATTGTATATCCCTTAGCAATTAGTTGGACACCCTCATGATCTGAGCAAGGCTTTTTAAAAGCTGACTCTGAAGGCTTGCCCACCCATGAGAAAGTTGGATCGGGGTGAGGGATCCACATATGAGATAAGTGGGATGCGCAAGGCTTGAAGCCAAGATTTTTGCTAAAGGCGGTGCCATTAAAATACATGTTGCATTTACTTGTACCCACAAAAGATGACCCCTTTTCTTTAACAAAACACAGTGATCCTGTCTGGTTGGTTACCCTGAGATATCTGTTAATTGACACTCCTGTTTTGTCCCATGTAAGATTATGTGGGACTGGATTTTTTTCTTTAGCCGGTGGCATCCAAGTCATATTTGCAGTGGTCAGGGGAATGGGGGTGAAGGGGAGTCCCTGTTCTGCATTTACTGGAAATTGAGTACACACCCAGCAATTACCTCTATTTCCTAAAATACGAGTTTTAACCTCGTGGGAATATCTAATAAAAGCATTATCTTCATAAGCAGAAAATAAACTAAAAAGGCATAGTAAAAAACATACAGTTGTTAGAATAAAAGGTCCTCTCATTTTTTCCGAGTCAATTTAAGTCTGATGTCTGAAAGAGGTAAGCTGGTCCACTGGTCAGAGGCAGTGTCCTCAGTGGTGGCAAGAGCTGCTGGTCCGTCACTGTGGTCCACTACGGCTGGCTTGACGTGGGAGTGGTGGATCCAGGATTTGCATCCTTCCAGGAACACTGCAGTCTGGGTTGTTAAAAGAACCTGGTGGGGTCCAGTAAACCTCGGCTGGAGGGCGTCACCACGAACGAACTTTTTGGCCCAGACGAAGTCCCCTGGTTGGAACGGGTGGATCTGTTCTTCCAGCGGCACGGTCTGGGAAAACTGTGAGGCTTTCCAAAGGGTACGGAGGCGAGCCTGTAGGGAGAGAAACTGACACGCGGTCATGTGATCCCCTCCCAATGGTGAAACATCAGCACGTGGTAGCGCCCCACCTTTGAAAGGGGGGTGTCCATAGAGCAGTTCAAAGGGGGATAATCCCAATACACGGGTTGGGCGAGTACGAAGGTGAAACAGGACCAAGGGAAGTACCTGAGGCCACTTTAACCCTGTTTCCTGACAGTATTTAGCCAATGTAGACTTAAGCTCCCTATTCATACGCTCAACTTTCCCACTAGACTGGGGGTGGTAGGGTGTATGAAAGGAGTGTGAAATGCCCAGTCCCTTTTCTAAGCAGCTAAGGACATGACCAGTAAAGTGAGGTCCACGATCTGAGTCAAGCACGAGAGGGATGCCAAAACGGGGTACAATGTCTCTAAGGAGGATCTTCGCCACTGTGGCAGCAGTACAATTAGCAGTAGGAAAAGCTTCGACCCAGGAAGTCAGAGGGCAAACCGAAACAAGGAGGTGCTTTTTCCCAAAAGCCTTTGGCATATCTGCAAAGTCAATTTGAAGATGTTGAAATGGAGCAGCAGGCGGAGGTCTTCCACCCCTAATTTTGTTAAGAGGTGGAGCAGGTCCATTGCGCTGACATGTGCTGCATGCTTTCACTATTGACAGGCAGTAGGGTTGAATGCCTGGAGCATACCAAAAGCGAGCGATGGTGTCCACAAGGGCATGAGTGCCGTAGTGACCCCCCTTATCATGGTGCCAGCGAACTGCCACAGGGTATGTGGAGCGAGGAAGGCAGGCTCGGCCATCCGGCATAAGCCAGGTCCCCTTGACCAGAGTGGCTCCGAGGCCCTCCCATGACTGTAGTTCAGCAGTGGGTACTGGTACGGGGTGCGGTGGAGTAAAGGAGGAGGCTGCAATAGCCAACGTGGGCATGGATAAGGGTAAGATTGCAGCCGCCTTGGCGGAGTGTGGATTGCCACGGACTCGCAGGGGCGAGGAAAAATTGCAGGCCTGTTATTTACCAGGTTGCACGTGGCAATAAACTATATAGGTAAGAGACGCAAGGGGAGTGTGGGTCAGGACGTGAGCTGCAGATGCACAGACACACACACAAGTAAAAATTAATCAATTTAAAGTTTTACTGGGGATAATTACAAGGGGTAAGGGAGCAGTTTTTTGACTAACTAATAGACTTAATAAAACTTAAAACATGCAATGACTAAAATGCCTGCTAACATTATTTACAAACAAAGATGCAGCATTTAGTAATAATTCATACTTACAAATACAAACCAACGCATGACACGACACATAAGCTCTATTTGAAACACGTGAGCTGAGAGAGAGGCTTCGAGTTGATCAGGCTCGGTTACGTGGGGTACACAGGATACACGGATACACGGGATTCGTTTCCTCTCTCTGTCTGCACATGGCAGGCAGAAACATAAGTACCAACTATGACATCACAAAAGTGTCATAGGGGACGGGGCCCAAAACCTGTTTGTGTTCGCTTCTGATTGGCACAAGCAAAGTTTACACCAAGTAGGGGAGCAGGTGCCTCAAAGTCTGGCTTCGCCCCCAAAGGTGAGGAAATGCATATTGTTATAGAATGCACACAAAACTGAATGACAAAAGATGAGGCCAGGGCAGAAGCATATGACTCAAAGTCTGGCTTCACCCCCAAAAGGGGAGGAAATGCATATAGTTTTAGAATGTGTTCAAACCTGAATGACAAAAGAAGAGGCCAGGGCAATACTAGGATGGGCAAGTGTTACAGGATGCAGACAGGAACTCATCAGAACACGGAGGCGTCAGCCAGGGCATTCCCACGGGTGACAGGGGTATCATCTTTAGTATGGGCCCGGCAGTGAACTACAGCCAGGACCGAGGGTTCTTGGAGGGCGTCCAAAAGCTTGTGGACGAGGGGGAGGTGCTGAACGGGTTTACCGGCAGCTGTCTGGAAACCTCGAAACTTCCAGAGGTGGATGTGACAATGCACAACTCCAAAAGCGTACTTGCTATCAGTAAAAATGGTAACGGTCTTACCAGCGGCCAACTGGCATGCTCGGGCCAGGGCATAGAGTTCGGCGGCTTGGGCTCCCCAGTTGCCTGGCAGCGAGGCGGCCTCTTGAATGTCCCATTCAGAGGTGACTGCGTAACCGGTGAAACGCTTGCCATCAACATAGAAGGAGCTTCCGTCCGAGAAGAGGATGCAATCAGGGTTGTCCAGTGGCACGTCAAACAGGTTGTCCCTTATCTGTAAGACGCTATAAACCACTTCCACACAGTCGTGCTGATCCTGGAGGACTGGCAGGTCAGGAAGCAAGGTAGCTGGATTAAGGGGCCCACACCTTTCAAAAATCAGGTTAGTGTCTTCTAAGAGTTCGGCTTCTAGCTGTTGCTGACGATGGGCCGAAAACACTTGGGTTGTGCCCCTGCGCAGAAGGGCTGACAAGGCATGAGAGGTCCAAACCGTGGTAAAATGACCCAGGGTCAGGCTCTTTGCCTTTGTGATCAGCAGGGCAGCTGCTGCCAGAGTCCGGGTGCAGGATGGGGTTCCCTGAGCGACAGGGTCGATCTGCTGAGAGTAAAAAGCAAGCGGGAAATGGTGGGGCCCGCTCAGCTGGGTAAGGACGCCACTAGCAATTCCGCCCCTCTCATGGACAAAGAGGTGAAAAGGTTTGCTGTAATTGGGGGGGCGGAGAGACATGGAGGAGGCCACACTGTCCTTGAGTAACTGAAAGGCTTGGATCGTGTCCGGGGACCACTGCAAAGGGTCAGGAGCAAGGTTAGCAGTGAGTCGGTGGAGCGGTTTGCTTAACTCCCCGCAGGACGGCAACCAGGGGCGACAGAAGCCAATTAATCCTAAGAAACCTCGAAGTTGTTTCTTGGTGTTTGGCAGAGGGAAGTTTTGGATAGTCTTTATGCGGACTGGGTCCATTTGTCGCCCCTCTGGGGTTAACAGGAAGCCCAGATATCGGACCTTCTGTGAGACCCATTGAATCTTGTTAGGGTCTACCTTGTGGCCTCTGGTGTGTAGGTATAATAAAAGTGCCTTACCATCGATGCGGAGGGCAGCTTCTTCGCGGTTACCTAATAGGATGTCATCTACGTATAGGACTAACGTGGATCCCTGCGGACTGGTGAAGCCTTCCAGGTCGTGGCGTAGGCATTGGCTGAAAATCGTGGGGCTGTCTCTGTAGCCTTGAGGAAGCCGTTGCCAGACATAACTCTGTCCTTCCCAGGTGAAACCAAAGAGATACTGAGAGTCTGGGTGCACAGGAATGCTGAAAAAGGCTGATTTTAAGTCAATAACAGTGAACCACTCAGCATCCCAGGGGATTTGGCTGATGATAGTAGCTGGATCAGGAACTACTGCATGAAGAGGGACCACATACTGATTAACAACCCGTAAATCCTGTACAAAGCGCCAACGAATAGGGTCTCCGTCCTTTTTAGGAGGCTTTTTGACAGGCAGTATAGGGGTGTTACAGGGAGTGCGCTGAGGGCGAACTAACTTCTGTGCAATAAATCCCTCGATAATGGGGCGGATGCCCTCCCGGGCTTCCAGCGACAGGGGGTATTGAGGGACTGACGGGGGAGGTAAGGAGGGCTTCACTTGAATCCTTACTGGCTCTGCCGAAAGGAGCAGGCCAACGTCAGTGTCAGAAATTCCCCAGAGGGTCAAAGGCAAGTCAGTGAGGTCAGGGGAGAGAGAGGGGGGGTGTTCCCAATTACCCTGAGTTGGGGCTGAATCTCTAACACTGTCATCAATAATCCTACCCCTTCAGGAGTGCAAGTTAAAGTAGCCTCAAGCTTACAGAGTAAATCCCGGCCCATTAAAGGGATCGGACAAGCTGGGGGAAAAAGAAAACGGTGAGAAAAACATTTATCAGCATAAACAACATTCAGAGGCAAAGTGAGTCCCAGAGACTGTGGGTTGCCCTCCACCCCAGTTGCAGTTTTAACCTCAGAGGATAGCCAGGGGGAGGGGGCATGATTTAAGAGAGAGAAAGTAGCTCCAGTATCAATGAGGAAAGAGACAGGCAGGCCTTGGACTGAAAGGGTTAGACGAGGCTCTTTGCTGGGAGGGGAGAAAGTGAGGAAGGAGCCGGCTAAAGACATTAAGGAAATAAGACCATCACATTGTTTGCCTTCGCCCCCGAGGTACCGTCATTGAGGAGGCTGAGTTTGCTGCAGCTGCTGCTGTTGCCCGTAGTCCATCCAGGCCTGGGGAACGGGCTGAGCTGGTGGTGCAGGGGTGTATTCGTCCCTGGTGTAATTATCTGCGGATGCAGCCAGACCCTCTGGGCGTCCCCAGGGGCATTCACGTTTAAAGTGACCAGGCTGTCCACACTGAAAACAATTTCCTGGTGGCTGGGGTTGCCAGGACCCTCTTCCCCGAGTACCCTGAAATCCCCTGCCACGGCTACGGCCTCTGCCTCGAACACCACCGCGAAAAGCTAAAGCCATCAACTTAAATTCTTCCTTTTTCTCTTTCTTTTTACTACTTTCCTTTTCTTTCTCCCATGCAAAATCAGCTACATCCAACACTGAAGTGACTGACTCACCTCCCCAACCAGGGCGAAACTTTAAGAAATAATCCCTTACAGGGGGTGCTGACTGATTCACAAAAAATGAAATAAGAGTAGGGTGGTCTGCCTCTCTCTCAGGATCCATCTGAGTGAACATTCGGGCCCCCTCTAATAGCCTCGACCAGAACTTTCTGGGTGGCTCATCAGATTCCTGCCGAATCTGCATAAACTTAGCCTGATTAGGTGAGCGGCGAGCCATTTCTTTGAGTCTCTCTAACAATCGCTCTCGATCTGTTCGCAGCTGAGTCAGCCTTGGCTGATTCCAGTCTAGGGGATTCCAGCCAGCGGCTTCATCCCGCCTATCCATCCAAGTAGTATTAGCCACATTGCTATCCCCCCATGTCCTTTCTGCCATCCACAATCTACTACGTTCCTCTCCGGTCAAAACTCTACTCAACAACTGATCTACATCCGTATAAGTAGGATTATGACTTGAAAACAATCTTTCTAAAAGTTCTGTGATCTTTCGGGGATTCTCCCCAAAGGACCCTGACAACCGTCCCCACTCTTTCAAGTCCCATTCTAGCCATCCTTTATATTCCACAATATTAGTATGTTGCAACTGGCCATTATTGCCCACAAAAGGTTGATCATGCACCTGTAAAGGCATTTCTCTACTTACACCTTCATCACTTGTAAAAGCTGAGGCAGCCTCTGGGCTATCCTCAGGGGAGGGGTATGCAGCCTGCTGCATCTGCTTGATCTTTTGCCTAGTAATTACTCCTCCCAAGGTGTGCCCCTCCATTTCCCCCTTATCCCTCTGCAGAGATTCCGACCTGGAGTCCTGCAGATTCCCCTCTGCGCCCTGGAGAAAGTTCCCCTGCGGAGGAATAGGGGCAGGTGCAGTGGGGACCAACTGACGAGCCAAAACACGCCGTGGTTTACACCCTTCATCGAAATAACATGGAGGGGGTTCACTCTCGGGAGAATACCTGACTGCCATGATCTTTAAAGATTTCCACAGCTCTGCTGCTGTGTCCCAACAAAACCAGTAACATAACTGTCCCGGATGGTCTTTTTCGATCTGGCTCCTTACCCCTCTTAAGGCAGCCTGTTCGAAAGAGCCATACGAAGGCCACCTCATCTCCGGGTCGGCCAATACCGCGGTATACCCAGTCCAATTACTTACACACAGTGTGTACAACTTCCTCCTAGACATTCCTGTCTGTACTGGGAGTTTCCCTTCAATCCATAACTTATTTACAATCCCCAACGGACTCTCAAGAGGCACACTAGTCCCTTGACCCATGGTGTCTGACAGGAGCCCTCCAACTGGCGTTTATCCTGCTGTCCAGTACACGACCCCTCAATATTGAATTGGCTGGGAGAAATCTCCCGTGGCGCCTGCCAATTCGTATATGAGTGGTCTAACCACTGGACAGAGGTACCGCACCAGAAGGAATCCCGGAGACAAGCCCCCAAATTGTTAGGTAAAAAGCAAGTCCCTACTCACCTCTCCAGCACCCGAGATTCGTGCGGAGCTGGTATAGGGCTCACAAACTGTCAGAAACCACTTACACAGACTTCAATTCATTGATCAATGGGCTCACACTATTCCTAGCTCAAAGCTTCAGAGTGAGTGTGGCAAGTTTATTAGGGGTGAGCATCAATATTTATACACAGAAGTAAACAAAGTGATTTACAGATCATAATGGTCATGCATAATCAATCAAGATTCTACAGGATAAAACAGTTTAAAATGTAAATTCTAGAAGACAAAAGGGAGATGGATACTTAAGGGGAGGAGGGGGGTGTCATGAGTAGTTTGCAGGTCAGAGCTTTGATTGAAAGTTCAGACATAGACATCAGGTCTGGGATAAGATTAAGCTTAATCAATAGTTCAGACTCAACACCCCTACCCTAACTGCCCCCCCAGGAGTCAGGACCCCCCCAACCCAACCCCCCCACTCCCTGAAACAGAGACGACATTTTAAATTAATCAGTCACAGAGGTTTAGTGTGTTCATAACAATGTCCATTGCTTTTAGAAAAAGGGAACACTCATGGACTTTTGTGAGCTCCATGACAATAGACATGTTGATGAACTGTCACCAACTTTAAACAATGTTTCCAAAGACTTTAGGCATTACAAAGGATTTTACATCTTACTAAGGGACTGAATTTGCTGGAGGGTCTCTTAAAATTACTTCACCAGATAGTCAGAAGTAAAGAAAGGGAAACGCTCTTTCTCCAGCTATCTGGAAGAAGAAAGGGATGGACAGAAAAGACAGGTAGACTTCGGAAGCAAGTTTTTTTTTTTTTTAACTATAACAATTTAAATGTGTATTTTAGATAAGGGTGTTTTTTTGAAAGATTTATTTAAAGAACTATATGTTTGAAGATTCAAGCATTTAAGGCTAAAGATGATTGTGCATCTCAAATCTAGGTCTGGCAAGCTGGAGGATTTTTCACTTAAACTACTAGATCCCCAGACTCACCAGGCTACAGCAGCCGGCTGTGAGAGTGGCCTGAAGGGTCAGAACAGGGATAGGGAAGTCAGAGGGGTGGACACTAAGACCCAGTGGTGCCCTGGATCTGGCTGCTGAAGGCTCCAGGGATGAGAGCGGCTCTACCCTCTATGTCAGCTGTGCTGTGTTGATTGTGGATGGGAGGGAGAAAACATCCCGGCCATTTGCAGCTATTAAAAAAGTCCTCCTGGACAGCGATTGAAACCCCAAAATCCTGGACATGTGCAGGAAAAAACGGACACATGGCAACCACCCTAGTAGAGCTTCCAGTTGAAGCAAAGTCCCTCAGGTATGAAACAGGCATGAAGACTGTCACGGAGCGCCCGGGGCGATGCTCTGGCGCTGCTCCCTATGAAGCCAGTCAGGACTCCGGGGGAAGCTTCCTCTCCGTACACAGCCTGTCTCCAAGGCTAGGAGCTTCACAGGTTACAGCTTCCACCTTCCTGGATCTGACCTCGGAGCATTCAGCACCTTCTGCCCCTCCGTGTGCTTCCCCCAGCGAGCCCGCCCGGGTGGGGTTCTGGAGGAGCCCATAGATTCTGCACCCCAAATCCACAGTCAGACGTGACTCTCAGCCAGCCAGTAAAACAGAGGTTTATTTGATGACAGGTATAGGGTCTAACACAGACCATACAGAAAACGTGAGCCCTCAGCTGGATCCATTTTGGGGGCCCAGGGAGGCCAGACCCTGCCTCCCTTTTGCCCACTCAGCTCCAGAGTGAAAGTCACTCCCCCTAGACCTTCCTCTGCTTCCCTTTGTCTCCTTCCCGGGCTAAGCCAGGTCAGGTGACCTCTCTCCCCATCTTGGAGTCAGATTACAGCTTCAGGTCTGGCCACCTTCACACAAGATTCAGAGGAAAAAGTAAAGAGCATTCCTACTCCGTCACAAAGACAAAATGGAGATGGTGCATCACCCTTTTCCAGGGGTAAGAATCCTCTTTGTCCTTTGCTGTGGAAACTTACAGCAAAATGGAGCTTGGAGTCACATGAGCAAATCCCTGCCCCCTTGCTAAGACACAGGATGTGTCGCCTTCCCTTAATGGGTCCATTGTGTAGCCGATGGTTCTTAATGGGCCATCAAGCAGCCTAAGGAGAGCTAACAACAAGTTGTCTGGAATGTTACCCAGCAGCAGAGCATAAGTTTGAGATACAGACACTAGAACCAAAATTCATAACTTCCCATACAAAACTGATACCCACATACCGATAGTATAATCATAATCAACAAACCATCACCAGGTCGTAGACACCTTATATGACCCCTTTACATGATCTATTTCAATATCGTCACAGAGGGGTTGGGAGACCGGAGAGGGGGCAGGTGTCAGCTGGAGAGAGAGGAAGGAAGGGGTGGGAGTCTGTCACGGAGCGCCCGGGTGATGGTCTGGAACCGCGCCCTAGGAAGCCAGACCGGACTCCGGGTGGAGGGCCCCTTCTCCGTACACAGCCTGTTTCCCAGGCCAGGAGCTTCATGGGTCCCCACTTCCACCTTCCTGGGTCTGACCTTGGAGCATTCAGCACCTTCTGCCCCTCCTTGTGCTTCCCCCAGCAAGCCCGCCTGGGCGGGGTCCTGGGGGAGCCCATGGGTTCTGCACCCCAAATCCACAGTCAAACATGACTCTCAGCCAGCCAGCAGAATAGACGGTTTATTTGAGATGTCAGGAACCATCCAACTCACAGCTTCTCAGTCCAAACAGGGTCCATCCAGTTAGGCCTTTCTGGGGTGTGCCAGGAGGTGAGACCCAGATTCTGGGCTCCTGCTTCTCCCCCAGGTTTATTCGATGACTTTCATCTGGTCCAACACAGACCATGCAGCGAGCGAGCGTGAGCCCTCCGCTGGATCCATCTTGGGCCAGAGAGCCAGATGGCTTCTCTCCCTCTTCCCAGCTCGACCCAGACCCAGACTGACCCAAAACCCCCTCTCTAGCCACTTCCTACTCCTTTGTCTCTTTTCCCGGGCTTCCCTTCAACAGGTTCAGCTGACCTCCCTCCCCCACCTGGGGTCAGGTTACAGCTTCCAGGGATGCACAGAGGGGAGGGCGTTGCCTCCTTGCTTCCAGCATTAGCCCCTATCCCGTCACATAGACACTTAAGAAATGCATAGGGGAAACTGAGGCACACACACACAGTACTCCCACTTTGTCACAGAGCCCCAGTGCTTAGGACATCAAACAAGGCACAACGGGGCCCCTGCTGCCTAGGATGACCCGGACTCACGGACCCTGCCTGGCGCTGTCAGCTGCCCAGCCGGGGCCTCCTGTCCTCCCTGCGCATGGACGGGGCGTGCAGCTCGGATATTATTTTAAGGCACGAATGGCCATAAACCCCCTGCCCAGCCACTTTGCCAGCTCCCCCCCGGGTGTTAATCTGGCAGTTTGATTGGTCTCCCCCTGGCAAGTGATCACAACGAACAATGAGGAAATTCTCCCCAGACTGGGGCCGGAGCATGGGAGCATCACCCCCCTCCCCCTTGAGGCCAGCAGTCAGCTGTGGGGTGGGCACTGACCTGGGAGCCTGGCACTGCTGGGGATGGGGGCGGGCTGCTCAGGGCTGTAACCACAGGACCCTCGCTTGTCTCAGAAGGGTCCGGGCCCGGTGAGTGACGGCTGCCCTCGGGGCTGAGCCCGGGGAAATGCCCCGTGCCCAGCCCAGGGCACGGCCTGACGTGGGCCGGATCCCCCCGGTTAGGCCTGGTCCTTACACACCCAGGCAACTCCGGGCTCTTTGCACGACAGGAAGGGAGAGAGCTGGAGAGAGAGCGCAGCAGTCACTGCTCGGCCAGCCACACCTGTCGGAGAATCCTAGAATCTCAGGCTGGGAAGGGACCTCGGGAGGTTCTAGTCCAACCCCCTGCTCAGAGCAGGACCAACCCCAACGAAATCATCCCAGCCAGGGCTGAGTCAAGCTGGGCCTTAAAAACCTCCAAGGAAGAAGATTCCACCAGCTCCCTAGGGAACCCTGCCTGGGCACCGCCGGCCGGCCAGCTCAGGGCCTTGGAACCGGTTTCAGTTCCTGCTTCAGCAGCAAAGCCTGTTCCTCTCTGGAACAGCCACCTAGCACCATGACACAGCCCCTCCCCCCCCGCCCGCCAGTCATCATTGTGTGGCCCTGCGGTGCCCCCCACCCTCTCCCTGCTGGGACTCACCTGTGCACACACCCCAGCCAGGCGCGTCCCAGCCGGGGTAAAAGCCCCCCACGTCCAGCCAAGAGCCCTGGAGCAGGGGATACAATCACTAGCTGCACAGAGCTGCCCACCCCGGGAATCCAGCCAGCTGGCAGTAGGTGACCAGACAGCAAGTGTGAAAAATCGGGAGGGGGGGAGGAGCAATAGGTGCCTATATAAGAAAAAGACCCCAAAATCGTGACTGTCCATATAAAATTGGGACATCTGGTCACTCTACCTGGCAGGGCCCAGGCTGTTAAAGGGACAGCCCCGTTCGAGAGAGCCTGAGGCAGGCTGCTCTGCCTGGGGGCAGTACGGGGTCTTTGCAACTGTTCAGCTCTCCCCGGACAGCCGCACTCCAGCACTAAGCTGCTCCCTCCCCCTCCCCCGCGGGAGCCCACCCCTCTAAGGGCTCCCCTCTGTACCTCCCCTTTGCAGGACACCAGAGCCAGCTGCTCGGGGGCTGGGAGTCCCCAGCTCTGTACGGGGATCCCAGTCGACCACCAGCGGCCTGGCCAGGCACATTCCCCAGGGGTCAGGCCCAGCCACTCCACGCAGCACCCTGCAGCCAGGCAGCGTGGGCTAGTGGCTGGGGCAGCGGGCCAGCATGCAGGAGACTGGGGCTACCGTCAGCTCGGTCCCTTCCCCTCCCTGGGCGTTTCCCCTTTGCCTGGGGCTTCTCTCTGGCCTGGGAGCTGCTGGGGGCAGAATGTGCCTGGCTGGTGTGCAGGACAATGGGGTGTCCAGGCGCTGCGGGGGTCACACACAGCTGACGGGGGGGGGGGGGGGGTGTCAGCAAACTGGAGCCACAGCCCTCCCCCCTCCCAATCCTCTTGCCCAGATACCGGGGGGATGGGCACTCAGCAAATGCAAAGGCCAGTGACCCCGGCCCGCGGTTGTTCGCATCCCACCTGGGCCAGCTGACATCCAGTTCCTGAAGCACCCGTCCCAGCCCTGCGCGGCGGGGGAGGGGGAGCCCTAGTGCTGCCCTTACGGCGGGGAAGCTACAGGCCACACCAGGGCTTTTGGTGGGGCAGGGACACTTCATAGTGTTGAGTTTGAACTTTACCCTGACTTGATGGCTCTGTCTGAACTTTTTGACCAAAGCTCTGACCTACGAACAGCTCCTGACCCCCCCCCCCTTAAGTAGCCATCTCCCTTTTGTCTTTGGGATTTACATTTCTTGAGCTATGTAGGGCTGTTTTTAACCTGTTTTATCCAGCAGAATCTTGATTGACTGTGCATGACCATTATGACCTGTTAACTACTTTGTTTACTTCTGTGTATAAATATTGATGCTCACCCCTAATAAAGTTGCCACACTTACTCTGAAGCTTCTGAGCTAAGAATAGTGGGAGCCCGTCGATCAATGAATATACTTGGTCTGTGTACTTCTTGGTCTCTGACAGCTTGTGAGCCCTATACCAACTCCGCACGAACTCGGGTGTTGGAGAGGTGAGTGGGACTTGCTATTTTACCTAACAATAGCAGGGGACCTGAAAGTCAGTGAAACTGTCCCCAAACTCTCCCCCTCCCCATCTGGGAGAAGGACTGTGACTCCTGGAGGAGTGACACAGACGGGGGCTAGGGGACCGAGGCGGGGGCTCGAGCATGCAGGGGTGTAAGGCCAAGGCACACCTGGAGTTGCAGCTAGCAAGGGATGTTAAGGGTAACAAGAAGGGTTTCTTCGGGTATCTTAGCAACAAGAAGAAAGTCAAGGAAAGTGCGGGCCCCTTACTGAATGAGGGAGGCAATCTAGTGACAGAGGATGTGGAAAAAGCAAATGTACTCAATGCTTTTTTTGCCTCTGTCTTCACGAACAAGGGCAGCTCCCAGACTACTGCACTGGGCAGCACGGCATGGGGAGGAGGTGACCAGCCGTCTGTGGGAAAAAGGAAGTGGTTCAGGACTATTTAGAAAAGCTGGACGAGCACAAGTCCATGGGGCCAGATGCGCTGCATCCGAGGGTGCTAAAGGAGTTGGCTGATTTGATTGCAGAGCCATTGGCCATTATCTTTGAAAACTCCTGGCGATCGGGGGAGGTCCCGGATGACTGGAAAAAGGCTAATGTAGTGCCCATCTTTAAAAAAGGGAAGGAGGATCCAGGGAACTACAGGCCAGTCAGCCTCACCTCAGTGCTTGGAAAAATCATGGAGCAGGTCCTCAAGGAATCAATCCTGAAGCACTTAGAGGAGAGGAAAGTGATCAGGAACAGTCAGCATGGATTCACCGAGGGCAAATCATGCCTGACTAACCTAATTGCCTTCTACGATGAGATAACTGGCTCTGTGGATGAGGGGAAAGCAGTGGATGTGTTGTTCCTTGACTTTAGCAAAGCTTTTGATTTGGTCTCCCACAGTATTCTTGCCAGCAAGTTAAAGAAGTATGGGCTGGATGAATGGACCATAAGTTGGATAGAAAGCTGGCTGGATTGTCGGGCTCAACGGGTAGTGATCAATGGCTCCATGTCTAGTTGGCAGCCGGTATCAAGTGAAGTGCCCCAAGGGTCGGTCCTGGGGCCGGTTTTATTCAATATCTTTATCAATGATCTGGAGGATGGCGTGGACAGCACCCTCAGCAAGTTTGCAGATGACACTAAACTGGGAGGAGTGGTAGATACACTGGAGGGTAGGGATAGGATACAGAGGGACCTAGACAATATAGAGGACTGGGCCAAAAGAAACGTGATGAGGTTCAACAAGGAGAAATGCAGAGTCCTGCACTTAGGACGGAAGAATCCCATGCACTGCTACAGACTAGGGACCGAATGGCTAGGCAGCAGTTGTGCAGAAAAGGACCCAGGGGCTACAGTGGATGAGAAGCTGGATATGAGTCAACAGTGTGCCCTTGTTGCCAAGAAGGCTAATGGCATTTTGGGCTGTACAAGTAGGGGCATTGCCAGCAGATCGAGGGATGTGATCGTTCCCCTCTATTTGACATTGGTGAGGCCTCATCTGGAGTACTGTGTTCAGTTTCAGGGCCCACACTACAAAAAGGATGTGGAAAAATTGGAAAGAGTCCAGAGAAGGGCAACAAAAATGATTAGGGGCCTGGAGCACATGACTTATGAGGAGAGGCTGAGGGAACTGGGATTGTTTAGTCTGCAGAAGAGAAGACTGAGGGGAGATTTGATAGGTGCCTTCAACTACCTGAAAGGGGGTTCCAAAGAGGATGGATCTAGACTGTTCTCAGTGGTACCAGATGACAGAACAAGGAGTAATGGTCTCAAGTTGCAGTGTGGGAGGTTTAGGTTGGATATCAGGAAACACTATCTCACTAGGAGGGTGGTGAAGCACTGGAATGGGTTCCCTAGGGAGGTGGTGGAATCTCCTTCCTTAGAGATTTTTAAGGTCAGGCTAGACAAAGCCCTGGCTGGGATGATTTAGTTGGGGTTGGTCCTGCTTTGAGCAGGGGGTTGGACTAGAACCTCCAGAGGTCCCTTCAACCCTGATTCTGGGATTCTCTGATTGTCAATCACTGACTTTGGTTAAAAACCAATTGGAGACAGTTCACCTTCTTTCCGGTCTTCATCCAGACAAGATTTACACCTCTACTGCTCTCCTTTCCCTCTGGGCCCCTGCACGGGCCAGGCCGGCCCTTGGCTTGGTCTCTGCAGAGTCTGGGCCACGGGGGGAGCAGGGGCTCAGGAGAGCTGGGCAGTGTCCTCAGGCATGGGGCATGTGGGGCCCTGGGGGAAGTGGGGCTGGGCCCATGGGACCCGCTGATGGCTCAGTGGGGCTGGGACTGGCCCCATCGATGACTCCATGGGGGGGGGGGGAGTGGGGCGGGCCCCATCAATGGCTCCGTGGGGGGGGAAGTGGGGCTGGGCCCGTCGGTGGCTCCATGGGGGGGAAGTGGGGCTGGGCCCAGGCCCAGTCAATGACTCCATGGGGGGGAAGTGGGGCTGGGCTCCATGGAAGCCGTCGATGGCTTGGCCCTTTCCCCTCCCTGCGTCCCCATTTCCAAGAGTGGAACATGTGGGGTGCAGCGGGAGCGAGTGGCCCTGAGCCCTGCCTCATGTCCCGGCTGTCTGTACCCCCGAGGGGGCCTCTCTAATCCCCCCCCCCACTCCCCTGCTGCCCACTTCCCCCAAGCCTCCTCCGCCTGCCTGCTGCGACGCTTTGGGATCACCGGGGCCAGTCAGGGGTGCTGTAAGGCCATGCTGCCCTGGCTCACAGCTCTTACACCCACCGCCACCCCGCAAGCATCTAGGTCTTGCCCCAGCTCCCACAGCCTCCCACCAGCCCCTCTCCTCCTGACTCCCCCAAATCCACCTCCCTGGGTTCTTACCAAGCAGCCTTTTCCCTTCTGGCTCCTCACCTGTGAAGGAGGGAAACCTGCCCCCGGTTATCAGCTCCCTTTGGGACATAAGTCTCTGTTGTGCAGGCTGGGTGGTGCCTGCAGGGATGAAAACAAACCTAAAACTGCATCTCCCCCCCCCGCCCCATTCAAAGGTGGAACCGTGTGCATCTAGTGGCAATGAGTTCCACAGGTTAACCGTGCACTCAGAGGAAATACTTTCCCATGCAGATTTAACGGTGTTGCCTTTCCAGGACAGTGGCTGTTCTCGTTTATGTCCTAGGAGATGGGGATGTGCTATTGCCACTCGTCATGGTGTTAGACCTTGCACACAACTCGATACAAGACGCTCCCACTCTCTTGGCTCTTTGTACGCTTTCTGGAAGGCAGAGGGGGGCAATGGTACCAGGGTGCACAAGACAGATACTTGCATCTGAAAGCGATGGAGCAATTTCTTTATTCACCAAAGTTCCACAACACCAACACTACAGCAATGTAAGACGGGTCCAGAGCTGGGACTCCCAGCCCCGGAGCCGCTGCCTCAGCTGAGTGACGGCTATAGGGACACGGGCCCTCAGGCCGCCTGCGGAGGAGGACGACAAATGCCTGTTCAGATTCCTGGGTGGATTTAGTGCCAGGAAGAAGGGCTGGACGGACGGGGGTGGAGACAGGTTCTGCTTACAGAGAGGTTCCTCCAAACAGGAGGGGACGTTTGTCCCCACGGCCCGCTCAGTCCAGGGCTTCTGACACGGCCGACGACTCCCCTCCAGTTAGATCCAGGTGTGAGGGGGTCAGATACCCCTCCCCCACCCCGAGACCACCCACTCTCTTCAAAGGTCACGGAAAGAACGCAATGTGCCTGGGAACGGCCTTGAACCCACCCATGGGACCTAGGGTCGAACCAGCGATTTACCAGCATCTCACCAGGACCCACCCCCCGAGTCATTCGTCCCTGGGATGAGCCCGGAAACCTCCCCGCTGAGGCCGGGCGAGTTTCCTGTGCACGCCCAGCACACGGAGCCCAGCACGCTCGACCCGCGGAACCAGGCGCAACCGCTGTGCCAAGGCAGCAGACTGAAAAGCCTCAAAGGCGCCTGGCTGAGCTCCGGCCGCCCAGCTCCCAGCCCGTGGTGCAGACAATGCTGGAGTCAGCGGGACAATGCCAGTGGGATCCGGCTGCCCAGCTCCCAGCCCGTGGTGCAGACAATGCTGGAGTCAGCGGGACAATGCCAGTGGGATCCGGCCGCCCAGCTCCCAGCCCGTGGTGCAGACAATGCTGGAGTCAGCGGGACAATGCCAGTGGGATCCGGCCGCCCAGCTCCCAGCCCGTGGTGCAGACAATGCTGGAGTCAGCGGGACAATGCCAGTGGGATCCGGCCGCCCAGCTCCCAGCCCGTGGTGCCAACAATGCTGGAGTCAGCGGGACAATGCCAGTGGGATCCGGCCGCCCAGCTCCCAGCCCTTGACGCAGACAATGCTGGAGTCAGCGGGACAATGCCAGTGGGATCCGGCTGCCCAGCTCCCAGCCCGTGGTGCAGACAATGCTGGAGGCCAGTGGGATCCGGCCGCCCAGCTCCCAGCCCGTGGTGCAGACAATGCTGGAGTCAGCGGGACAATGCCAGTGGGATCCGGCCGCCCAGCTCCCAGCCCGTGGTGCAGACAATGCTGGAGTCAGCGGGACAATGCCAGTGGGATCCGGCCGCCCAGCTCCCAGCCCTTGACGCAGACAAGGCCGGAGGTCAGCAGGGCCCATCAGCTCAGCTCCCTGGGACACACACGCTCTGCGCCTCAGGAAGGCAGCCAGGCGACAGGCCCAAAGTGGATCCGGTCGGCTCTCCCCCGCTGCACAGGGCAATCAGACAGCGGTAGCACAGGCCAGTAAGAGCGAGACACCACGTCGGCCAGGCCAGCGCTCCGCAGGGTGACCGGCCAGCCGCGTCTCACCCTCTGCGCTCCGTAGGCTCCGGGGCGAGGGAGGAGATGCTGGTTCCAGCCCTCGGCAGCCCCCGCGTCAGCTCCTGCGGGGGACGCTGTACCGGTACTTGGAGATGGTGACGTTGGCCAGTCTCCCGTAGACGGTGGGCAGCACGTCGTCACGGTACCTCGCGAAGCCCACGCGCTCGTACATCAGGCGGGCCTCGTCCTGCACCATCAGGGTGTTGAGCACCACGGCGCTGCAGCCCTGCTGCCGGGCGAAGCCGATCACCGCCTGGCACAGCGCCTTGGCGACGCCCAGCCCCCGGTAGTCCTTCCGCACCGACATCCGCTTCAGCATCAGCTCCCCCTCCCGATCCTCAGACGGCCTGGCAGCCACGGTGCCCACCACACACTCGTCCGCTTCTGCCACCCAGAAGCGGGAGCCCTTGCTACCCATGTAGGTGGCCCTGATGTCCAGCAGGTCCTCCCGTAGGCAGTGCTCGATGTACATGGTCCAGGAGTAGCCGAGCAGCTGCCGCCCCATAGCCAGTAGCAGCGTGACGGCCAGGATGGGCAGCAGGAGGGACTTGGAGCTGGTGAGCAGGACGCAGAAGGTGCAGGCCAGGACCAGGATCACCCAGGGCTGCTTTAGCACGTGCACACACAGGGCGGGGACGTACTCGCTCATGCCGGTGGCAAACACCTCGCGCACCGCCTCGTAGTCCTCGTCTCTGTACTCGCGGATCCGATAGTCCCCCATGGCGCCCTGGAGAGAGAGGGGAGAGGCTCAGCACAGGGCCGCGGGCCAGTGGAAGGAGCACAGGCCTGCAAGCCATCAGCCCCCCCTCTGGCCTCGGGCACGTCATTCCCCCCCTCGGGCCGGGGACTGTGGCTTATGAGCATTACATGAAAACGAAACCCAAAGCGCGAGGGGGCGCCGTCCCGTGAGGGATTTTCTTTGCTCAGTCCCGGCCCGGCAGGGAAGCTGTTCACAGGGGGACACAGTCAGTTCTCCAGGGCACTGACCCTCCCGATCACAACGACCAACCGGTGCATTTCTCCGCTGCGGTCACGGGACAGGGCTTCAAAGGGCGGAAGAAGGGGAGTGGGAATGCAGTCGAGGCAAGGGCGAAGCGAGGTCTTTCTGAAGGAAGGGAGCTAAACCAGACAGGGGCCCTCATGCTGCAAAGATGCAGACGTGTGATCAATTACACACTGGGGGCAGCTTCCCTGAAGCAATGGGACTAGTCAGAGTGTGTAACCGAAGCACACGCTTACGTCTGCAGCCAATATTAAATTAGCACCAATTCTACCAACACTTTTGTGCTCAACTTGACTACCATGAACCCCCTGATGTCATGACAGGAAAGTTAAGTACGTGCAGAGGGAATGGGAGGGTGACCGAAGTGAAAGAGAAAAGCTGCTGCTCATTCCTAGGTACGGGGGGGGGGGGGGCAGAATGGCTGGGAGCAGAGTGGGTTGGGTCCCTTGGGAGAGAGGGAGAGCACAGCACAGAGCCAGAGAACGAAGCCTGGGGAGGGGAGAGAAGGGGAAAGATTCCAGATTCTTTGCCTCCCTCACCGCAAAATAACATGAGCTATATCTCCAGCCCCACTGCCGGGGCCTAGCTAGGGCAGTAACCAGTGCTCTGTTAGTGCCTAGAACATAAGCTGGGCTCAAACCTGCATTCTTATGATGGGAGTCTGCAGGTATCATCGTTAAGGTTACAAGACCTATCCACGTAAGAACCCCCAACCTCTCTCACGTGACCGGTCTCCATGCCTGAGCTCATAAGAAAGGCCGCACTGGGTCAGACCAAAGGTCCATCCAGCCCAGTATCCTGTCTTCTGACAGTGGCCAAAGCCAGGTGCCCCAGAGTGCTCCTTTTGTATCTCTATCGTCCACGGGCCTCACTGGTTGTTTAGGAGGCGTCCTGCTTCTGACATATTTAAAAAACATTTTATTATTACCCTTATGAGTTTTTGGCTAGCTGTTCTTCAAACTCCATTCTGGCTTTTCTTATTACATTTTTACACTGAATTTGGCAGTGTTTGTGCTCCTCTCTAGTTACCTCACTAGGATTTGACTTCCACCTTTTAAAAGATGCCTTTCTATCTCTCACTGCTTCTTTTACATGGTTTTTAAGCCTCAGTGGCTCTTTTTCACTTCTTTGACTTTGTTTTTTTAATTTGGGGTATACATTTAAATTGGGCCTCTATTATGGTGTCTTTGACAAGTGTCCATGCAGCTTGCAGGGATTTCACTCTAGTCACTTTACCCATTAATTTCCGTTTAACCCCCTCATTTTTACATAGTTCCCCTTTCTGAAATTAAATGCCACAGTGTTGGGCTGCTGAGGTGTTGTTCCCACCACGGGAATGTTAAATGTTATTATATTATGATCACTATTTCCAAGTGGTCCTGTTATAGTTACCTCTTGGATTAGCTCCTGTGCTCCACTCAGGACTAAATCAAGAGTTGCCTCTCCCCTGGTGGGTTCCTGTACCAGCTGCTCCAAGAAGCAGTCATTTAAAGTACTGAGGAATTTTGTCTCTGCATTTCGTCCTGCGGTGACATGTACCCAGTCAATATGGGGATAGTTGAAATCCCCCATTATTATGGAGTTCTTTATTTTGACAGCCTCTCTAATCTCCCTCAGCATTTCATCGTTACTATGACTGTCCTGATCAGGTGGTCGATAATAGATCCCTATTGTTATATTCTTATTAGAGCATGGAATTACTATCCCTAGAGATTCTGTGGAATATGTGGATTCAGTTAAGATTTGTAATTCATTGGATTCTACATTTTCTTTCACATATAGTGCCCCTCCCCCACCAGCATGACCTGTTCTGTCCTTCCGATATATTTTATACCCCGGAATGATTGTGTCCCATTGATTGTCCTCACTCCACCATGTTTCTGTGATGCCTGTTATGTCAATATCCTCCTCTAACACGAGGCACTCTAGTTCACCCATCTTATTAGTTAGACTTCTGGCGTTAGGGTACAAGCACTATAAAAATTTGTCACTGTTTATTTGTCGGCCCTTTTCTGTTGTGTCAGATTCTTTATGTGATAGTTTCTCATCTGATCTGACCTCTCCTTTTCCATCCTCTCCTCCTGACTAAACCCTAGAGAATCTCGATCAGTAGACCCTTCCGTAAGAGAAGTCTCTATCCGATCCACGTGCTCCTCTGCAGCAATCGGCTTTCCCCCCCATCTCTTAGTTTAAAAACTGCTCAGCAACCTTTTTAATGTTTAGTGCCAGCAGCCTGGTTCCACTCTGGTTTAGGTGGAGCCCATCCTTCCTGTATAGGCTCCCTCTAGCGCAAAGGTTTCCCCAGTTCCTAATAAACCTAAACCCCGCCTCTCTACACCATCGTCTCATCCACACAGTGAGACTCTGAAGCTCTGCCTGCCTACCTGGCCCTGCGCGTGGAACTGGAGCGGAGGTGTGGAAGAAACTCATGATGGCTGGGGAGCCAAAAGAGAGATGGGATAGAAAGCCCACAAGTGAGTTACTACAGAGGGCTGCCCAATTAGAGAGGCAAGAGGAAGTGACTGACGGGGCTCCTGTTAACCCCATAACAGACCCCGAACCGTCAGCACCTCCCCAATAGGGGTGCCCACCTCCCAGGACTCCCCCTAAGGTTGTGGCTCAACTTCAGTATGACAAATGGGGGCGTCCCATTGTAGGGGCAATGATGGGGAGGGTGGGGGAACAGACATGCCCCACTATGCTAATTGACACTGGAGCATCAGTCTGTGTGCTTGGAGAGCACTGGCTTCCCAGAGATGCTGTGGAAACAGAGCAGTCAACCCAGCTAGTATCATATACAGGGGAGACAACGAAAGCCTCCATCACGAGACCAATCCTGACCCGTGTAGGAAATCAGGAGTCATGGATCAAATACTGTGTTCAGAAATAGGATCCCACTGTGAATGGGAACAAGGAGGGTGGAATATTGGGAATGCCTTACCTTAGTCAGGGGAGGCTGATAGTGGATTTAGCCAATGGGCTCTTATGGGAAAATGGTGAAGAGCCAGCAGAAACAGCCACCCCTCACATTAATGCCATACATAGATGTGCAGCTGTAAAGGCCCCAGAAGAAGAGCAAGCAGAAGAAAGGGATCCATGAGTGGAAAAGTTTCCTGGAGTTTGGGCTAAAAATAAATTGGAGTGTGGAAAAATTGATGCTCAGGTTTTAATTCGAGGACCTGACCCTCCTCCACAGCGACAATACAAATATCCCCAGGAGGCAGAGGAAGGATTAAAATCCACCATTGACAGTTTGCTAGAGCAGGGTGTTATTGTGCAAATGGCTAGCACTAATAATGCCCCAGTTTGGCCTGTACTGAAAGGGGATGGGAAAACCTGGCGAATGACTGTGGATTTTAGAGCATTAAATGCAGTAACCCCTGCCACTGCTCCAGTCGTGGCTAAGTACCAAGAAGTGGTTGCTGCAGTAGCAGCTGGAGCACAGTGGTTCTCAGTAATAGATGTAGCAAATGCCTTCTTTGCCATTCCCTTGCACCCTGAGTCTTGGTACAAATTTGGGTTCACTTATAGGGGACAACAGTTCTGTTTCACTAGAGTCCCGCAGGGTTTTCATAATGCCCCTGCAATTTGTCACTCTCATGTAGTGAAAATGTGGGAAAAGTTGACACCTGCAGACCAAAAGAGAGTAATTTCCTATGTGGACGACATACTGGTGCATGGGGACAATAAAAAAGACGTCGGTAGGATAACAGAACAGGTGTTACAGATCATCCAAGACACTGGATTCAAGGTTAGCCGAGCCAAAGCCCAGTTGGTGCAGCAAGAAGTAAAGTATTTAGGGGTCATATTGGGAAAAGAGGGACGAACTCCAGATTCACAGCGAGTGGAACTGATTGGAAAACTTCCTGCCCCTACTGATGTGGCATCCTTAAGAGCCCTTTTGGGAACCCTAAATTTCTCAAGAGATTTTATTGAAATGTTTGCTGACAAGAGCCGCCCGCTGTATTTTCTCCTAAAGAAAGGGCGGCAATGGGAGTGGGGACCTGATCAAGCAAAGGCCTTACTGACCCTGAAACAGGATCTGGCCCAGGCTCCAGCCCTAGCGTACCCAAAGGTGGGAGAGCCATTCATCCTGCAATTGGCTAGCACAGACCTAGCGCTGGGAGCAGCACTGCTACAGAAGCAGAGCACAGGGACACTACAGGTTGTAGCATATGGGTCCAAAACTCTGAATTACACTGAGCAAAATTTCACCCCCTGTGAGAAAGAGTGTTTGGCCTTAGTGTGGGCCTTGCAGCATTGGGAGTATCTCATTGGAGGGTCTAAAGTTATAGTGCAGACCACACACTCCCCTCTGAAATACATCATCTCAGGAAAGGCACAAGAAGGGCAGGTATCTAATCCTAGGTTGGCACAATGGACTCTGGCTCTTGTCAATCGAGGAATTACTGTGGCCAAGGGAAAGGTGCTATCTCCTGTGCCTTATGGCCTTGTGGTGCAAGGACAGGAACATGAGTGCCCCCTGCCAGAGTACAAACAGGTGAAATGGCCTGTGAAATCAGGACTTACCTTACAGAAAGCTCAAGAGAAAAATGCCCAGATCTGGTTTGTGGATGGATCTAGTTTTTTTAGTGCTGGGAAAGCCAAAACTGGGTTTGGAGCTGTAAAGGTCAATACCAACCAGGAACTGAAAGGACCGGTAAGGCCCCACTCAGCACAAGCTGCAGAAGTGGTGGCCATGCTGAAGGTGTTGCAAGAGGAGGATCAGGAAGCCGACCTTGTAATATTTACTGATTCAGACTGGGTGTGCAGAGCAGTATTAATGTGGCTTCCCATTTGGGTAGCTAGAGGAATGTGTACAGGTGATGGAAAGCCAGTAGCCCATGCACTGTACTGGGAGCAGGTAGCAGTCCTACTAAAGGGCAGAACTGGAGACACGTATGTAGCACATGTAAGAGCACATCAGAAACCAGGGAGTGAGGAAGGATTTTGGAATAATAGGGCAGATGCTTTAGCCAAACAAGGGGCCCTCCTAACACAAAGCGAGGAAGAGGAAGAGATGATCAGTGTAGTAACGAGAGCACAGAAACAGGTGATCATAAGTCCAGAGACATTGGATCTGAAAGCCCTACAGGAAGAGGATGAAGAAATTGAGCAATTCCTGAGGCAAGGAATAATCCGAGGGAAATGGCATGTACACAAAGACTCTGAAGGGGTAGTGTGGGTCACTAAACATGACCCAGATCTTGGGGAAAGGCCTAAACAGTGGCTGGTGCCCAGAAAGGTCAGAACTGAACTGATTCAGTATGTTCATGAACAAGGGCATTTTGGGGTGGACAAAACTGTGGAAAGAGTCAAAGATACAGGGTGGTGGCCCACCATAAGGGAAGATGTAAAGCAGTGGTGTAATAATTGTTTGCGATGCGCTATGGTTAATGCAGACCCACAGGTGCAAAAGGGCCCCATTGCCCACCAGAGGATCGAGGGTCCGTGGGCCCGCTTACAGATAGACTATATCGGACCACTACCAGTTACCTCAAGGAACAACAAGTACTGTTTAGTAATTGTAGATCCCTTTACAAAATGGGTAGAAGCCATCCCAACAAAGACTAACACAGCTTTGACTACAGCTAGGCAATTGTTTAATGTGGTATTTAGCCGGTGGGGGCTGCCAAAGGAAATTGATTCCGACCAAGGCCCGCACTTCATTGGGGAAACTATGAAGGAACTGTGCAAAATGCTTGGTATTAAGCAAAGGTTCCACGTAGCAGGACACCCCCAGTCCTCAGGACAAGTGGAACGAACTAACCGCACTCTAAAGGATGCTCTGAGAAAAATAGTAAAGGAAAATGGAAAAGACTGGGATGAAAAGCTGCCTATAATCCTAATGGCCTTAAGATCAGTCCCAGCAAGTCATGGCTACACTCCCTTTGTGGCAATGACGGGAAGGGACATGCGAACACCCCAGCAGTGGTGGTTGAATGTTGATATTCCAGATGGGTGGCAACCCAAAGTACTAAATGATCAGTGGATCCAGTCTCTTGTAGAGGCATTGACAGAAATCCACAAGAAAATAGCAAAACAGTTGGGTGTTAACATCCAAAAGATGGATAAAAGGCTGGGCTGGGTAAAAAGACCTGTTGAGTGGGAAGTTGGAAATCAGGTGCTGTATCGGAAATTCGCAGAGCAAGATCACTCCTTGGGAATGAAGTGGGAAGGCCCAGTGCACATTGTGGAAAAGGCTAGCCCAACAGTCTACCAGGTAGAAATCTGGTCAAAGAAGCTAAATATGCCAAAGTTAAAATGGTTCCATTCTTCCCAGCTTAAACCATGGAAAGGGGACTCCAAGCAGTAACCTCTAACTAGCCCCACCTTGGGGGGGGGGGGGGGTTAGAAAAATGTCTGTTTTGTCTTTCAGAGTTCTAAAAGACCGCCCAGCAGAAGAACACAAGTAACCCGGGCACCATTATGAAGAAGCTGTTGTCGCGACTGTGTGTCTGTGTATGTTTTATGTTCCATGTTGTGTGTCTGACAGTAAACCCTATTCTCTGGCCTGTTAACATCCATGTAGTAAATGTATGGAGAAATGATTTAGGTGGAAATTGGTAAATTTCACCCTAAACAAAGATCAAATGGTTTTAACAGCATATGTAATAACAGTCCACCCTAGTCTAACTATTGATATCTATCCAGTGGTGCCTATGAGAATCCAGCTCACAAAAAATTTGATTATGTATTCCACTGATCATCATTCCTGGGCATATAAGAAAAAACAACAATGGAAGACCATTGACATGTTTCAATGTGTGCCCCATGACAATTTGGGTTATGTATGTGAGGATCAAAATTTGCAAGAAAGGGATGAATGTTTCTATGTAAAAGACAAAGGAACCCAAAGATGTATGTTTGACATATTCACTGAACAAAAATCAGCTGTGGTATACGCAGGAAAGGGATGTGTATGTGTGAGAAGTCATTGTCCAATTATAGTAATAGATGATAAGGAATTGTATTTTATGACTCATTTAGTTAATAGATGTTTCTGTAACATTACAAAGATTAAGAGTTGTGATTTTGAATACTATGTACCTGTATGGACTGTAAATTACTTGAAGTTTAAACCAGAACTGTATCACAATGTAACACCTGTAACCTTAGGTATGAATATGACTATGATAAGAAAACTGTTAATCCATCCTATGTTACATTCACATTTACAGTATATTGCACAGACAGGAGAACAAATACGTGTTGAAGTGCAGCATAATAATGCAGAAATTACTCATTTACTTAAAACTATTGCAGATGCAGGACATCACTCCTGGTGGGAAACACTATTGGGTTGGTCACCTTCTGCAACAGGTGTGTTAAATATAATGGTTCACCCCATTGTGGTGATCATTGGAATCCAATTAGCTTTATTAATGAGTATGATCGCTTTGGCTTGCTGGGTGAAGAGAACTGTTCAAAGGATACAGGAAGCTGGCATGCAAAGTCAAATGAAGTCTTTGTTAATGATACCCAGGAGGCAAGACCAAGCTCAACCAGTCTGAGTATTGGACTCCTGAAATAGTAATGACAGCTTTGGTAAAAGCGTCATTAAGGAGGGGAGTGTAACTATCCGGCTTTTCTGTAGCCATGTTGGAGGCCTGAACCAAAGCCGCCTTCTGCAGCCAGACTGAAGATGCAGCAGCCATTAGCTGCAGCCCTGGACTCACATACTCACATTCCATCTAAAATGTATTAAAAAGATTCACACCAGGTTGTGAGAGGGGGACTCGCCCTAATAGTTCTCACTGTCACCAGATAAGGCATTGTCAGGACACTTTCCTATTGTTTGACCTGTGATCTCTGTCTGGTGTGAAAAGGTTTCTGTCTCCTGTATAATTAATGGTGCTAGGTGTAAATCAGTTAAGGTGGTGGGGTAGGATTGGTTGGGTAATTTTGTTAGGATTGGTTAGTAAAATTATACTAAGATAATTGGTTAAAAGAAGCAAGACTCAAGAAGAAGCTGAGGAGAAGAAGATCAGAAAAAAATACCAGAAGCAAGGAGGAGAAGGGCTGGAAGAAGACCAAAGGAGACAAAAAACCCCTGAGGAAAAGAACTCACCTTCAAGACCCAGCCTAAGATAAAAGCTGCCAGGACTTTTCTGACCCTGAGGTGCAGCAGCTAAGATCCAGAGACTGACCTTGCTTGTCATACAGGGGAAGCCTGCTTGCCTGTCCCAGGATTGGTGAGCATGATACTGTGTGTTTAGCTTGTGTATTCTGTTTGTTTGGGAATTGTCAATAAATAGGATAAGGATATTACTGTGTGAGGCTCTTTCAGCAGCTAAAGGTCCTGCCAACCCGCAGGAAGATGTGCCCTGAGCCCTAGGAATTGGGGAAGGGTGGCTGTACAAATTAACAGGGTTTCACCTTGAGCCCTAGGAACTGGGTAAAGGTGTATGTCCCTATAGTGTGGAAGGGATAGAGAATTTGTGCGGGTAACAGAACAGGCAACATTTCTGAGAATGCCACCGTAGAGGTCCTGGATTTCAATCTCTTTTCTAACAGCCTAAATTTGGCCTCCAGGACGTCTCGTCTGCCCTTCCCTATGTCATTGGTACCTACATGGACCATGATCACCGGCTCCTCCCCCACACTACTCATAAGTTTATCTAGATGCCTTGACCTCAGCCAAGGGGGAGCGTTGGGTTCGGCTGAACACACATTCCTTCCCCCACACCGTACAAAGCCAACGGTGGTTTTCCACCCAGATAAGCGAGAGCTGGACTCTGAACTCGGCACGGACTGGGGGTTCACTCTGGAGTGCAGCCACTACTCAGGCTGGGCAAAGAAAATCCAGGAGATTCAAAATAATCTCCCCATGCTCGGGAGACTCTGTAGGGAGCTGCAGCCTGGGCGGCCCAGTTCATGCACCAGAACATACCCAGGTTCCGATCCCGCCTGGCCTGACCCGCGTTTACTCACTGTGGAGGAGGGAGAGCTTCTTACTCTAACTGGGGTCAGTGACTTGCTCTTTCCCCACCTCCTTCAAAAAAAGCAGTTGAATGCAGATAAGCAGCCCGCTTGTTAATGCAATACCCAGGAAGTGGTTACAATGGAAAGGGACGGATCCCACAGCAGTTAGGCCATGAACAGCTCCAGCCACCGCAGTCAGACTCACGAGGGGCTGCGATGCTGAGCCCAGGGCCCGGTCAGCTCCTCCGCCCGGAACCGGTCGCCTGTCTTCTGTGAAGTGCCTGGCTACAGGAGAGAGACTGAACTTAGCCCCGGTGTTATTCGCTGCTGGGCAAGTCTTCGGGGGTAGCCTGCTGCATTACCGAGGGGCGGAAGCGCGGGGGACGCGCGCTCCCCAGGCCAGGCAATGCCTTCCCCAGTGGCACAGGGTGCGCACTCGCAAACGCCACCACCTGCAACTCCGCTGCTTTGGGGCTATTGGGAGGGTCCCAGCGGGGGTCAGAGCGGGCTGCTGGCAGCGCCCCAGCAACGTGGTGCAGTCACTCCCTGCCACCCCGCGGGACCTGGGCAGCCCCAGGCCCTGCCAAGCCCCAGGAGAGGAGCCGGCACCCGGGGCTGCAGGGTCCCAGGAGCCCGGCGGGGGTGACCCCTGGGCTGAAGGACACAAGCTGCACCGTGCTGCTCGCCCACCTGGGGGTGTGCACAGGGGGGGCTGCGCTATGGGTCACGTGCCCCAGGGTGACCCCTGGGGCGAGGGTGGGGGAGCCGACTGCACCCCGGACAAAGGGGATTCGGGGGGGCGGATGACCCCCGCCCTGTGCACCCAGAACCCCCGATTCAGACTCCCCCGCCCCCCCCATGTGCACCCTCAACCCCCCCATCCGGACCCCTCCCCCCAGCGCCCCCCCATGAGCACCCTCAAACCCCCCCATCCGGACCCCTCCCCCCAGTTCCCCCCATGAGCACCCTCAAACCCCCCCATCCGGACCCCTTCCCCCAGCGCCCCCCCATGAGCACCCTCAACCCCCCCATCCGGACCCCTCCCCCCAGCGCCCCCCGTGCACCCTCAACCCCCTCCCCGACCCCCCCCCTGTGCACCCAGAACCCCCGATCCGGACCCCCCCCCTCCTTCCCCCAGCGCCCCACCCTGTGCACCCTCAACCCCCTCCCCCCGCGCACCCAGAACCCTCCCCCTTCATTCACCCACAATGGCCCGCCCCCCACTCACCGTTCGCCCCGGACTCCCCGCTCGGCTACGACACTTCCGGGGGGGGCACCCACGTGATGCCGTCCGGAGTCGTTGCTCATTGGATGTGCTCCTTCTGGGGACCCGCCCACAAGCTCTCGCCAGCCAAAGAGGCGAGGGGGCGGGGCCTAATGTCACATGGGAAAGGGGGATGGGCCCTTAGACCCAAGGCGTGGCGCATAATCCCTAACTAGCTCCGCCCACAGGTGGGTGGGGCCTAAAATAGGGGGCGTGGTCTATTCACCAAATTTCAGTCACCCTTTAGGGGCAGGGCTGAATCCTAAGGGGGGGGGGGGGAGAAACATGGGAAGGGCCTGGATGGTGTCATGGGGTCACCCCCCTCCTATCCACCCCCCCCCGGGCTGCCCCCTTGCCCTTGCTCCCGGCCCATGCAAGGGGCTTTGCACGCACCTAGTCTCTGCCTCAGCTGAATTAATACGAAACGAGAAAATAACCCCCAGTCCCAGAAGGTAAAACAGCAAAAGTTTATTGCTCCTGCTGCCGTCACTTGCCTAACAAGACAGGGACTGGCAGCATGTGATGGTCCCTGTCTCGCCGCCCCCCTTAGGACGGAGCCGCGCGCCATGCTCCAATGCTATTTACATGCCACGTTCCCGTCAGGTCCTGCCTGCAGAACGAAGCGCCCACTGCCCCTGGGCTGGCACGCAAGGATGCTGCAGCCTCCTAGTAGAGGTGGAAGCTCTGAGGAAGGACTGAACGCCCCCAGCAGCGGCTGTTCCTGGACACTCTCCTCTGGTCGCTGAGGGCCTGACCCTGGAGCGGTGCTGAGACCCACCCGCAGCGCCTGGCAGAGGCCGCGTACGCTGCGTTTGCTCAGCTGCGCTCAGCGTCTGGCCCTGGGAGCTCGTCCCTTTGGCCCCCCGTCTCAACCTCTGACTGTGATCACACGCCAGTGCCAAGGAAACAATGGTGACATCTCACGCAGAGGAGTGTGACTTCACTTGGGTCTCTAGGAGAACGAAGATCCGGGGCTAAAGTCATCCCTGGGGTAACGCCGGTGTCTTTACTGGAGTCACACTGGGGAGGAGCTGTGTTCACACAACTACCCTGACAAGGAAGGCCGAGGGGAAAGCAAGCCATGGGACCCATTCGCTGCACCAAGTGGAATCACCTCTGCCTAGACTCTGGTTCATGGCTCGTACACGGTGCCAGCTAGCTCGTTAATAACGGCCTTTTAATTGGAATGCCTGGGGAAGACTGGAGCGAATACAAAATCCGGACCTGTGTCCCTTTAATGTGCTTCTGCCCTGCCCTGGAGGGGCCCCACACAGCTGAGCAGGTGGCTGGTATCTCTGGCGTTGGCCCTGAGGAGACTGCCAACGGGGGACCATTGGTGCCAAAGGTGGTGGTTTCCGTGAAGGTGCCACCCCTCTGGCCAGGAACTGGCTCCCCCGGCTGTCCCGTGAGGTCAGATGATGGAACGCCAGAAGCGCAGGTGCTGGCTGTTGTACCGGGCACAAAACAGGCTGGCGAGTCCTTGGGAGCTGCTGTCTCTACCACTGGCGAGGAACAAGGTGATCCCTGACTGCACCAGGATCCCGCCACCCAAGGGCGCTGGGCATCCAGTCAGTGCACACCCCACCCTGGCTGGTCCTGACTGATTGGTCTAGGTTTGCCCTGGATTCCTGCCCAGCCAGACCCCGTGCCAGGCAATCGAAGTCCTGTTTGTGTCAGGCCCATTGTGTGCCAGGAGCTATTTTTAGGGCCAGGCTGTAGTCTCAGATGCAGTTTCTGCCTGTTTCGAGGAATCAGTGGCAGCTGCTCGCTCCCGCCCTGGGAGACTCGAATAGACCCCTCTGGGCATTTCACGGGGCCAAACACTGCTCTTGGGGATTGTCACAGGGCGCCTCCATCGCTACCCAGAATGCCGCACTGCCTGGCCTGTTTCTCAATCTCAACCACGACCCCCCTCCCCCCAGCCTGTCCCCTTCCACTGCGTAACGAACGCTGTGCAGGCTAAGAGCAGATAGATCCACGCAGCCTGACAGCCCCTCAACTACCGAGCCCAGCAATTGGCACCCGTGTCAATAACCCCAAAGAACGGGATTCACTGGTTTAAATTTAGCCAGTACAGATGACTGAACTCCCCGGGCGATTTCCCCCTCTTCTGACCTCACCCCATTCCGGTGAGAGAAGACAAGACCCCGCCATACCCAGGGCATTCGGGAGAGGAGAGCTTGGACCTAGCTCACCTTTCTCCTGCACGGCCCTATTCCAATGCCTTGTGGTTACTGGTGCCTTCCCCGGAGGATTTGCAAGTGGTGGCCAGGCTGAGCGGAATGGAGCCGTTCAGCAGACGCCTCCGTTGGATGGCTGGACCGGGACCTGCATGATCCTTAGGCAAAGGCTCTACCCACTAGGCAGGGCTCTCCCTGGTCTGGCTAAGACGGCTGCAGCCGTGCTGAGACCTTCCTGGGGGAAAGCTGCTCTTTGTACAAAGTCCTCGTCTGCTGGCAAAGCCCGTGCAGGGCGTCTGGCCGCTGCCTGTGCCCGGATGGAACGGGCCTGCAGCTTGTCTGCGCCACTGCTTTCCGCTGTCGGCTGGCCACGCCCAGGGGTCCCTCCCCGAACAGAGAGCGTCTGGGTGCTCAGAAGCCGGGACGGGGGCTGGAATGCCAAGGGCTGTGGAGCAGGAAGGGCAGAGCAGAGCAGGAGGTAGGAAGGGACAGGCCCCAAGGCGACACCGTCAAAGGCAGCGCGGTGGCAGGAAGGCAGATACTTGGGTTCCCCCGGGACCACGTTCTCCTGGGACCGGCAGTCACACCCCACTACAGACTCACACGCACAATTCAGCGCTCAGAGCTAAACACCACACAGGAGCAAGCAGCCGCTAGACTAGAGAGCACGGGGGAGGGACTGTGAGCCGCTCAAGAGCTCATCCCTCTTCTACATCCCCACCCAGTCCAGAAGGGGTTAATCCTCACTTACACTCACACTCACACTCACTCACACACACACACTCTCTCTCTCACTGGGCCTGCCGCTGGGCCCTCAGCTTGCGGAGCCGCAGCTGCCGGAGCCGCAGGATCAGGTCCTTGGGGATCTTGCCCCCCGTGGACAGGATCTCGCGCAGCCGCTGCTTGGGCGTCTTGGTGAGCTGGAAGTGGCAGGGGGTGGGGTTGTCCTCGTAGGAGACGCGGCAGGTCCTGGAGGCGGGGTGGTAGCCTTCGGCCGCGGCGGTGACCTCGTACTCGCCCGGGTTCAGCAGGCGCCAGTAGTCGCCGTCAAAAGCTGCCGGGGGCGACAGTAAGGCCGGGGTGAGGCCGAGGGGCAGCGGAGTCCCAGGGCTGGGGATGTTAGGGCCTGTCTCTGCTGAGCCCTAGTCTGCACAGGGGCTGGCCTTGTGCCCCCACTTCAGCGACGAGCAGCCCTGTGTAGACGAGTCTTGGCCCTGCCCTCCCCGGGGCCAACGCCGCGCTGCTCCCCCCAGGGCTGTCCGGGGCTGGAGTGACTGGTCCCATGGCACAGTCCCCACTGCTGGGACCGGCCCCTGACTATCAGCATCCATCTCCCTTTCCCCGATTTCACCCCATTCCTGCTATTTCCCATCCAGAGCCCACCCCACCCTTCTCCTTCCCCCCTGGCCCCAGGTCTGTCTGCCACTGGCCATCCCCCTGCATCCCCCTCCCCATGGGCTCAGCCCCATTTACTTCATCCGGACTGGGATGCTGCACTCCGTATGTTTTATAGAAATATGCTAATGAGGGTGAATATGATGTAATTGGAATATGCTGCATGCAGAAGATCTCTTGTAAAGTATCATTACAAAGTTTATAATCTACCGCGAGTGGTCATCCCATCGGTCTGAAAGCAGCACTCTTGTGTCTGAAGCTAGACGTGGGAAGGATTACTCTAAAATCCTATTGGAATCATGCAACGTGTGGGCCATTACTGGTGGTTTAGGATCTTGATGGCTCCCATGAACTAGAATAGTATGTTATAAATGGCTCTGTTTGTTTACTTGTAAGCCTTCCAGCATAGGTGCCTGCCAGCCAGTGAGTCATGAGGTCTCACAGGACATGTGACCATGTCACATGATACTGAAATCCATCTTAAACCTGGGGCTTTTCCATTGAGAAGGGTGGGAACCCAGAGAGACAAAGGATTCCCGCCTTGTACCAAAGCTATATAAGTGGGTGGAACAGAACAAAGGGGGGTGCCCGTCATGAGCAATCCCCTAGTTACCACCTGAGCTGGAACTGACAAGGACTGTACTGGAGAAAGGATCGGGCCCAGTAGAGGAAGGAGTCTAGTCTCTGAAAGAAGCTTATTGGACCATCTCTGAGGGCGAGATTTACCTATATTCAGTTTCTTAAGGTATTAGGTGTAGACTTGTGTGTTTCGTTTTATTTTGCTCGGTGACTCACCTTGTTCTGGTGGTTGATACCACTTCAATCCTACGTTTTATACTTAATAAAATCACTGTTGTTTATTAACGAACTCGGAATACGTGATTAGTACCTGGGGGGGGGAAGTGGGGGGAGGCAACAGCTGTGCATCTCTATCGGTGTTCTGGAGGGTGGACCAGTTCTGAGTTTACCCTGTATAAGCTTTATACAGAGTAAAACGGATTGATTTGGGGTTTGGGTGTCTGGGTGCTGGAGACAGATGAGCTGCTGAGCAGTCTTAGGTTAAAGTCTGCGGCTTTGGGGACACGGCCTGGATCCTGGGTCTGGGTTGCAGCAGGCTGGCGGGTCTGGCTAACGAGGCAGGATTCTGGGGTCCCAGGCTGGCAGGGGAAACGGGCTCGGAGGTAATTCCAGCATGTCAGGGGACAGTCCCAAGGGGGTTTCTGTGACCGGACCCATCACAGGGACATCCCTGGTGGGTCATCAGTGGGACATGAGCCTCGACCCAGCTCCGCCGGCTCACAGCCAGCAGCGCACTCGGAGCAGGAATTCCTGGCCCCACCCAAGTCGGGGACCTTTGCCACTGATCCCATGGAGTGAGGACTTCACCCACAGACTCGGGCTGGTCCAGCCGCTAGACTGGATAGCGCGCCCCCTTGTGCGAGTGCAGGTTACACACACTCCTGCCCCCAGGGGTGCTCCCCATAACGTGGGCCATGGACCCGGATGGCCCTGGCGCTGCTCCCCTAACGTCTCCCCACAGCTGTCCAGTAGAGGCTAGCACTGCCCGGCTCCCTGCTTCCCAGTGACATACAGCTGGGCTGGCCCTCCCCCTCCCCCGTCCCTCTGCTCCTGCCAGACTCCCGCTGGCCGCAGCGCGAGGGGCGTGGCCGGGACTAACGAGCCGCGGGGATCGTCCTGCGGCGCCTGTGATACCTGTTCTGATGTCGTGGTTGATGCCGTCCACGGAAATGATGGCGTCTGCGATTCCCTGCTCGGTGTCCTTGTCCCGAACGACCCCTTTAATGCCCCGGCGGACCTGGGCAAACACAGAGCAGAGCGCGCCTCAGAGGGGCTCCCGGGGCCAGCGGAGCACACGGTCCAGAAGCACTGACTCGCCCTGGGCCGCCCTCGGTACAGCGGGGACAGCGAGCCAGCCCCCCAGCCCCGGGTTATGGGGCATCACCGTCTGCGTGCCGCCGACTCCCGGCAGCGTGTCCAGTCCCAGGTCAAACTCCCAGAGTGCTGGGGTGTGTGCCCTTGGCTGGGGGGCGGTGTTCCCCCATCGGCCCTTTGCTCCATTCCTGCTCTTCACCCCAGCGGGCCCCAACCCCTCCCCTCCTCCCAGGGCGTTCACCGCGCCGCGCTCACGGACGAACCCCGCGGAGATGGCTCAGCGTCGCCAGCCCCCGGTTCTGGAGGAGGCGCCGTTCGCCCAAGGCCGCGCGGTGAGCCAGTGGCAGAGACAGGGTTAGAACCCAGGTGTCCTGAGCTCACCCCACAGCCTCTCCTAACAGCGACGGTGGCTGTAGCAGTCGTCACCCAGCGGCTCCCGTCCATGTGCGCGGAGCCCAGCGAGCCAGGGTGAGTTCGCAGACTCTCCCCAGAGCGTGGGGCCTTCAGCCGCTGGCCACCTGGGGCTCCTACCCTTTGCCATTCTCTGCAGTGCCAGGCGCTGAGCCCCGAGAGCACAGAGATTAACAGGCCACCCTGTTACCCGGCCCAGCCGCTGTAGGTGAACCGTGTGGACTGCCCACGCTGGTGAGAGGAGAGCCACTCACAGGACACTGCACCGGTACAAGCAGCGTCTACACTGGGCAGGGCACACAGGCTGCCACATGGGCAGGGGGTGACAGTCCCAGTGTGGACGAGGTCGATTCCCCCTTAGGAAGGCGTCGCTCCCCAGCCGACCCCCCCGCAGCCGGACCTCACTATTGATCTCACTATCGTTGGTGAGTCCCCTGGCCTCCACGTCATTGAAAGGTGGCAAACGGAGGAGACCTGTTTGCACAACTGTCGTGGCTAGAGCCTGCACTTCTCCCCTGAAAGCAGAGACTCTGCGCGGAGAGAGGGGCGGTCTGCGGGGCCCTGCTGCTGGTGATGCGAGGGGACAAATGTCTCGATCATCAGTCAGGACGGTCTGCAGAATGGGGGATTTGTGGGTGTGTTAGAAATAAAACAGGAGGTACCACCCCTGCCTGTTCTCCCTGCGTTGCCAGCTGGGGGCGCTATCCCTGGTGCCAAGGGTCGGGGCTCCTGGGCTGTAGCACGGCCCACGGGTTCCAGCCCAGGGGTCACGGCTCCCTGTCTTGTCCTTTCACCCAACCCCATTCTTCCCTTCCCAGCTCTGTCAGGGGTTGGCATGGCCGGGAGCTCTGCCCACGGTCTCTCCATGCTCTCCTGAAGGCTGCTTGGCTGGGTCGCAGGGAGCCTGCCCATCTCAGCTGGAGCCACCGGGCTCCTTTATGCCGTTCCCCGTGACTCTGATCACGTCTGCCGTGGGACCCAGAGCTGCGGGTGGCAGGGCCTGAGCTATGTTTGTAGCTCTGTCCAGAGGGCACGTCAGCTACAAACTGACCCGCCATGCGTCTGGGGCCGCCCTGCCTGTGGAAGGGACGCCCCCCCCGGGTAGAGCGGTGTGATGTCCCGTTCGTACCTACTGGGCCCTGCCTCTGGGGACTCTGGGAGCTCATTGCTGACGTCTCTCTCATCTCGATCGTCCTTGATCTTCTGATTAGCCTTTCAAAAACTGTTATCAAGCCCTGGGCACTGTGCGCTTGTGCATATTGCCCTCTACTGGCTGGATTCAGAATTGCTCTGTCTCATTGTCCCTATACTGCTAACAGCTAATGGTGATTCCCCTTAAGCGCAAGGGGTAGGGGACTGAGTGATTCTCAGTTCCATACTCTAACCACTGGGTGTCCCTCCCTCTCAGGTGGGTAAGTGCTGCGCCAGCCTTGGCGCTGCGATGGGTTCACCAGCCAGAACCGACCTGGGCAGGAGCAGCCACTCCTGGGGCCCTGCCCAGCTCCCACAGGGCCACGTGACCCCGGCAGAGAAGCTCCAAGAAGTGCTTCCCCAGAGACCCACGTCCAAGAGCCAGGCAAGGCTCCGGCTCTGCCCTGGCCCCAGAGCGCCCCCCTTAGGCCAGGACACACACCTGCTCCATGAAGACCAGCAGCGACTCCTTGTTGTTCTCCCACTCCCTGGGCAGCTCGGACTCGTGCGGGAATTTGTCGCAGGACAGCTCCACGGTGATCTCAAAGCAGTTGGTGTGCAGGTAGCTGAAGTCGTTCATACCTGCACGGGGAGACAAGCACGGGGCGACCTGGTGCCGAGCAGAGACGGGAGCCGAGCGCCTGCCTGTTGTAGGAGCAGCGTGATGTGTCTGCTCTGGACAGACCTGTGTGCTCAAAAGGTGTGTTACACCCCCCGGACCGTCTCCTCTCCCGCTCTGAATACCTGCGCTGGTTCAGCCGGGTCTGGCCAGAGGGCAGCTGGGCGAGGCCTGTCTGTGTCCTGAGCCAAGACGCTCCATTCCCAGACACAGCGAGGCCCTCGCTGCTCCCTAGTGCCCGCCAGTGCCCCGGGCAGCGCCCAGGTTTAGGAAGGGACACAGTCGGGATCACTCCCAGCACGGGGGTCTCAGGACATGCCGGGGTCCAATGCAGAGACCCCGCTCCCTGTCCAGGGCACCGGGCTGCCAGGACCTCTCTGCCCCGCTCCCTGCCAGGCTCCAGAGTGGGGCCACCTACTTCCCGGCACGGTGTGCCAGTTGGCGCCGTTGATGATGTTCCCCTCCCTGGTGAAGTCCTCGTAGTGGCAGGGCCGGCGCTCGTCGTCCACCATGGCCAGGTTGGTGGTGGCGTAGACGGTGGCGAGCCAGCGGAAGACGGGGTCGTCGGGCGTGGGCGTCAGCTCCTGGGCCTTCCAGTAGGTGCGGGTCATGTCGTAGGGGTAGGTCACCACCAGCTCCCCGCCGTGCAGGTTGGCGCTCAGCACGAAGGGGTACCGCTGCATCCAGTCGATGACGGCACGGGTCTCTGGGGCCACCTGGCAGGGACAGGCCGCGGCCTCAGAGCGCGGGGGGAGCGGGGGGCCAGTGCCCCTGGGCGCTGCGGTCAGGGATGGGGCGTGAAGCCCGTGGCTTGACCCTCGGCTGGGGCCGGCTCCCGGGTGAGGGGCTGCCGGTCGCGCCCGCTTTGCCCTGGGGTGAAGGGCTGCGGGAGGAGCAGGGCAATGCGGGGCGGCCATGGGGTCTGCAGGCCCCTGGTATGGACCCCTGGGTACCCCCCGGGGCCTGGAGCATCCCACCCCCACTGCCAGCCCGGGAGCAGGCCCAGGACACCCTGGTTCGCATCGCCACCCCAGCCGCCACCCCGCACGCTGCCTTACAGCATGGAGAATCCCTAGATGGGCCAGCCGCATCTATCCCCACACCCCCCCATGTGCCCCCCACCCCACAGCGCCCCCCATATCCCCCCCACCCCACAGCGCCCCCCATGTCCCCCCACCCCACTGTGCCCATGTCCCCCCACCTCACTGCGCCCCCCATGTCCCCCCACCCCACAGCACCTCCCATATCCCCCCACCCCACAGCGCCCCCATACCCCACAGAACCCCCCATGTCCCCCACACCCCACAGTGCCTCCTATTATCCCCCCCACCCCACAGCGCCCCCATACCCCACAGTGCCCCCCATTATCCCCACACTCCACTGCGCCTATGTCCTCCCCCACAGCACCCCATATCCCCCACCTCACTGCGCCCATGTCCCCCCACCCCACAGCGCCCCCCATATCCGCCACACCCCACAGCGCCCCCATGGCCCCCCCACCCCCAGGGCCCGCAGTGGGGCTCACCGTGGCGTTGGGGAAGGTGTAGTACTCCGGGATGGGGAGATAGTGGTTGGGGAACTCGTGGGGAACCAGTTCGTTGTCCTCGGCGTCCCACAGGGCCGTGTTGAGGTCGGCGAAGTTGTGGTTGAGGTCGATGCCTTGGTAGGTCCAGCGGCCCAGGGCCCAACCCGCCAGCTCCGAGCCCTGTGTGGAGGGAGGGGCAGCGGGAGCGCTCAGCTCCCCCCACTCCCCGCCCATCCTGCTCTCCGTGGCGCGGTCAGAGCCCCCCGAGAACATCCCCTGGCCTGCCATGGCCCTCCCGCCCCCGCCTGCCTCCTTCCCTCCCAGACAGCCCAGCCCACACCTCGCGCCCCCTCCCGGCCCCTCTCTCCCCATCCGTGGCCCCCCCCCATCTGCAGGGGCCCCTGGGTGGCGCCGAGGTGACCCCCCCCCCCCGGGGCCCAGCAGTGGCGATGCCCGGCCTGCGGCTGCCCTCCCCTGAGCGCGGGCCCCCGGGGGCCCTACCTTCTTGTAGGCGGTCTCGTAGCCGTCGGGGTTCATGGAGGGCAGCAGGTGGATGCGGGTCTCGCTCACCAGCCGGACGACGCGGGGGTTGCCCCGGGTGTACTCGCCGCACAGGTACTGCATCAGGCTGAGCAGCAGCTCGCGGCCCAGCGCCTCGTTCCCGTGCATCCCCGCCACGTAGCGGAACTCCGGCTCCCCTGCCGGCGACACGCAGCCAGCTGGTCCCGGGGCGCCCGCCCGCCCGGTGCCGCCCGCCGGGCAACAGGCTGAGCCAACCTCCGCCCTGGGGCCACCGGGGAAACCCCCCCACGCCAGACCCCAGAGACCGGCCCCGTGCTGGGAGCCAGGGCTGTCTGGGACCGAGGCTCTGGGGGCAGACCCAGGGGGGAGCCCTGGCTCTGGGGAACGTCTCTGGGGCAAGACTCAGCGGACGCCCCGGCTTGGGATGGAGTTCAGCCAGGCCAGCCTCGTGGGACATGGGGCAGAAGAGCAGGACTGTAGATGGACGTCCCCCTCGACTGAAACAGGACTCTCTGTGCGTGGCACGAGGGGCAGCAACCGAGCTCCCCTCTGTCCGCCTGCGCCAGGGCTGCGGCCGGGAAGCGGCACGGGTGACGTCTCCCCTCTCTGCCCATGCTGTGGGCACTCACCCAGCTCGTGCTGCCCGGGGTTGTCCGAGATCTCCATCACGTACATCTTCAGGCCCTGGTAGCTCTTGCCGATGCTGTAGACCCGCGTGATGTTGGGGCACTCCTCATTCACCTTCTTCATCAGCTGCGGAGGGCAAGGGGCATGGCTAGGATCCCCTGCCCGGGGCTGGCAGGAGGCAGCAGTCCGACGCACGGCTGCCTTCCCTGCTGGCAGCGGGAACCGCGAGGGCCGGGCACAGGGAGCGAAGGGAACGTACCTTTCTCATCTCCTTGTAGTTGTGATGCCTGAAGTCCAGCTTGTCGCTCAGCACCGGCTCCTTCTCCCAGGAGTAGATGTTGTTGGGGTCTGTGGGGAGAGACGGGTGTGAAATTCAGGGCCGGCGCCAGGCCTGGGCACCAAGTGCTCCCCTGTTCGCCCACCGGCTGCATTCTCCCCAGCCGGGGCCGTGCGAGGCTGCCCTCAGCTGCTGGATGAAGGCGGCAGCCATCTTGGCGAGGGGCAGCCCGCGGCCTCTTTCTGGTCTGAGAAGGTCTTTGGCTGAGGTGGGCTTAGAACAAGGGGACGCGGCTGCCATTTTGGAAAGAGGGCAGTTCTCCGTGCGTCGCTACCAAAGACTATTGTGCAGCCTCTGCTGAGGGAGAAACTCCCCCTTACGGCGAATAACGGCAAAGAATGACCAGGCCGCCTGAAGAGTCCCATCCAAATCGATCCCTTGCTCCAGATCCACCCCTCCGCTCTGAACAGCCAATGCCTGGTCTGATGCCGCGGGCTGCGGTGCTTAAAGGACCCATTTTCAGAATTAATTCACGGATCCGTCTAATACCTCAGCCCGAGCCTGCTGGGCCCAGTCGGGGCTGCCTGGCGTGGGGTACACAGTCTTTTCCTACGTAACAGAGAGGCGATATCCCTGCGTTAAGTGCAAAACTCACCCTGACCGACAGGGCGTGGCCAGCGTCCCCGGAGAACAAGACAACTCAGACTTACACCAGTTAAAAATGCCCGAGTGCGCCGCCCGGGACAGAATGTTCATGCTTCAGGGCTTGACCTGGCCTATGGCTCCAGGGTGGTCAGGAGGGAACATTGCCATAGGCGGGTTATCCCATCACTCAGGGGTGGTACCGGCCACTGCCAGAGCTTGGCGCCTGGGTTAAAAGGAACGCGGGTCTCATCCGGCCAAGCAGTTCCCGTGTTGCTGTGCACGACCAGGCAGGGCTGTCGGGTGAGAGGCATTTCTCGGACATCCGCGTCCCAGACTGTTCGGGGCTCATGCTCGCAGGTCCGGCCCGGGGAAGGGGAGTGCGGAGGAGACAGGGACTGAGAGCAAAGGCCCCCGGCTTGATGCCACCCAATGGAAGGAAGGGGAACCGGCCGGGCCTGGCCAGACGGGCTCTCGGAGGGAGAGCGCAGGGAGAAGCCATCCCAGCGGCGCATCCTACCTGGTAAGGGGCAGCCCAGGATCTCCGCCCTCAGGCAGATGGTGCCGTTCTCAAACCAGGTCTGGGGGTTGATGCGGATGTAGCGCGCCACCACCGGGGTGGGGAGGGCGTTGAGCACGGGCGTCTCGGGGTCCTTGTTCCCCGGGAACACCTAGAGAGAGACAGACGCGGCACTGGCCCCCAGGTCAGAAATACTCGTCCTTCTGGGGGAGGCGGGTGCTTGTGACAGGGGCTGGCGTGTGAGGCCCGGGGTCTCCAGCTCTGCACCCCCACCCCAGCAGCTGGTGCAAGGCTCCCCACTGCAGCCCTTGGAGACACCGACCCCCCGCCCGCGCCCCAGACCGGACAGCTCCCACTCTCGCCTACTGCTGCCATTGCCCAGAGAGACACACGCTCAGCCCTCCTCCCGGGGCGGGACGCCGAGTCCTTCTTCAAACACAAGCCGAGATTCTCCCAGGATCCCGGGACTCTGGGAGCTGGGGATTTTGGACTGCCAGGCAGCGAGAGCCGCCCTGCATTGCCTGGCACTAGAGAAGCAGTGGCTGGGTCCAGTGCCCACATCAGAGGGCCCGGGATCAGAACCCAAAGGGTTACGTCCGACCCAGCCCCCGCCGGCTCCCCCTGGCCCCCATTCAACCCTTGATGAGGAAGAGCCCCCAGCTGCCTGCGTGGGGCTGGGACCTGGCACCGGGGATGTGCCAAACCCCAGGGGAAACCAACAGCTGCTCTGCCCCATGCCAGCAGGGCTCCAGGCGCCGGTGCCGGTGCCAGGCCAGAGCTCCCCAGGGAGAGACGCAGCATGCCATGTGGGACGCCTCCCACTCTCCGCCCGGTCACAAGCCCCCCCCACGGCCCTCCCCAGTGGGGCTGCAGCGAGATGGGACAAGCCAGGCTGGACTGGTGCAGAGGGGGCTGGGAGATGCCGGTTCCTCCCATCCCGCTCCGCTTTCTGCCTGTGTCTGAACTTCTTCCTTTCCCAAAAGATTAGACAGGAGGGGCAGGGAGAGGTCAGAGCAGAACTAATTCTATAGCGAGCACACCCACCCACACCGACACACCCACACCGACACACCCACCCACACCGACACACCCACACCGACACACCCACACCGACACACCCACAGACACACCCACCCACACCGACACACCCACAGACACACCCACCCACACCGACACACCCACACCGACACACACACAGACACACACACCGACACCGACACCGACACACACTACAGGGATTTATTTACACATGCCCCGCACTTATTGACACAAATACACACACAGAGCATGTATTTATACACACACACACAGAGAGCACTTCTGTACACATGCACTGCACGGATTTATTTACACACATCACACTTATTGACACAAATACACACACAGAGCATGTATTTATACACACACACACAGCACTTCTGTACACATGCACTGCACGGATTTATTTACACACACATCACACTTATTGACACAAATGCACAGAGCACGTATTTATACACACACACACTACACTTATGTACACACACATTGCACTGATTTATTTACACACACACTGACAAACACACAGAGCACATATTTATACACGTGCTGCTCTTATTTACACATGCACACAGCATGTATTCACCCACACTCTGCCCTGATTTACACACACATACACACTTATTGACACAAATACACACACTGCACTTATTTACACACACACACTGCATGTATTCACAGGCTCTGCACTGATTTATTTACACATGTGGACACACACACACACACACACACCCCCTCCAGCCCGGGAGGGGGGGATTTTGCCCAGTGGCTGGGGGCTGCAGGAGGAAGCAGAGCTGCCTGGCACTCTGGCTGTCCCCCCCCCCGCCCCCCCCGCCCCCCCCGCAGAAGCTCTTTGTGCTGAGGACGGAGCCCAGCTGATTCTGGGGGTGGGAGGGGGAGACACAGGATGAGCCACAAAGCCAGCCCAGCCCAGGCAGCGCGCCGGGGGAGGGCTGCAGGGGAGCAGGGAGGGGTGGGGTCCCGTTGGGGGCTGTCGTGGCTCCCGCTCTTCGGGGACAGGCCCCCGGCGTGAGTGAGCGGCGCACCCGGGCTGGGGGGCTGGGCTGGCACAGCCGGACCCCAGGCTCCAGGGCAGCACCCAGCGCCTTGCTCCTGCCCGTGGGGGGGCTGCCCACCGCCGAGTGAAAACCGGAGGGTCTGACCCCGCCCCACCGTCCCTGAATCCTCGAGGCCTGGGCAGGCCCAGCCCCCCATGAGCACCGACTGGAAAGGAGCCTGTCCGCCCCGGGGCTGGCCCGTCGCCCGGCCTGCTCTCGCGATGCCCCAGCGCCCCGCTCACCACCTCCTCCGTCCCGTTCCTGCCCGGCGTCCAGGCGTGCGTGTCGTTGCTGAACTGGACTTTGTAGGAGGTCACCCAGTCGTACCTGCACGGGGAAGAGAACCAGCACTGAGGGGTGTAGAGGGACCCCCGATCCCCTTCACCGATAGCCCCCCAAGAGCCCTGCGAGAGCCTAGATACCAGGACGATGGGCTCGCTGACCCAGCCAGTGGCTGCGGCCCCGGATCCATCGTCCCGCGCGCTCTGCTTACGTCCAGATGGAGTTCAGGCCCTGCGTGATGACGCCGGTGAAGCGGGTCGGGCGCCGGGCATCGATCTCCAGCCACTGGTCCCGGTCCTGGTGGCCGGCACACCAGCCTCCGTCGTAGAAATCCCCGTCGTGAATCCCGGACTGCGGGGGAGGGGAGGGATGGAGGTCACCTGGGGGCAGCTGCGGAGCTCTGGGGGGACCCCGGAGAGCTGGGGTGCTCCTGGCAGCAGGGACGGTCCCTCCTGAGATAGCGGGCGCTGCTGCGAACAGGTCACCCTACTGGAGCCGGCCCTGGGGCTCAGCCCCCCCCCCCCCGAACTGCTGGGAAACTCCCCAGCTCTGTGCAGCTGGTTCTATCCTGAGCAACACTGCATTGAACGTGGGGGGGGGGGGGAGGGTGTTTGACAGAACAGCTACTTTGGCCAGAAGTCACGAGCACCCCCTCCCCCCCCCACGTCCGAGGCGCAGGCCAGTGGGACCCACTGTGCTATGGGGAACGGGGCACCTTTCCACCCAAAATCCGCACGCCAGGAAATCCACAGAGCTGTGCAAAACTCCCCCCCCCCCCCCCCGCAGAAATGGGCCAAAGTCTCTGGTTCTGAATGAAATGGACGGGGGGGGGGGGGGGAGGCTGCTGTGTTGTTATGTCCATTTCGGGTGCCTTACGGTGCCCCCCCACAGGGGAGGGGCAATGCTCAGCAGGCCCCTCGGGAGGTTTCTCGCCCTCCACTGGAAGCCGGCGCAGTGAAGAGATTTAGTGTGGGGGACGGGACGGGTGGGGTGACCCTGGGAGACGCCTGGCTCTGAACAAGGGGGGCCCCCTCCGCCCACGGCTCAGCACACCTGGATATTGAGGCGGCCCCGGTGGGCCCCCAGTCCGTAGCGCTTGATGCTGGAGGCGCGTAGCTGGAAGTCCGACACCCTCAGAGACTCCAGCCCCAGCGGGGGGCATTCTGGGAGAGGCCGTAGGGGGGAAGGAAAGACAAAGTCAGTGGAAAGAAAACCCGGGGGGGGGGGGCAAAGGCATCTCCAGTGGCCTGCAAACAAACCGCTCCCCCCTGGAGCCTCGGCCAGCGCCGGGCAGGAGCAGAGGGAGCTGGGCCGGGATCCCACCAGGGGCAGACCAGGATGATTTCTCTCCCTGGGCCAAGGGGGCCATGGTCTGGGTGAAGCCAGGACCGAATTGGGCCGGACCCTGCCGCCCTCTTCTCTTAGCATCACCCAATGAACGCTGCTCAGAGCCCGCCCGGCACTGTCTGCAAACGCCCCCAGCCGGGCCTGCGGGGACAGCCCCGGACTCCTGTCCTTGTGCCGGCCCTACACCCGGCGGGAAGGGTCTCCCCCGCGGCCCGTCCTCCTGTGCCGTAGTGGGGCTGGGGTAAGTGCTAAGGGAGGGGGCTACCCGCGGCCGGAGAGATCCAAGTCTTTCCTCCTGGTTCCCTTTGCTCGTTTCAGTGTCTTTGAGGAGCCCGTACAGCGCAGTTCGCGGCTCCAGGGACTGCTCGCCTGGAGACCTCCCCTCTTAGCTCTCCCCCAGGCTGCGGGCAGCACAGACAGTGCCACCATCGCCAGCCGGGCACGAGCCGAGGGTCCCCCCGAGCAGAGCGACTTCAGTCCCGGAGCCAGCGGCGCAGGGACACACTAAGGCCCGGATCACAGCCTGTCGCTAACGAGCCAGGGCCAAGGCCAGTGTTCCAGCCAGGCCGCTTGCAGTCAGCTTTCCTAAGATCCCCCCCGCCATTTCAACGGGGGGGGGGGGGGGGATGATCTTAGGAAAGGGGGAGGGATAGCTCAGTGGTTTGAGCATTGGCCTGCTAAACCCAGGGTTGTGAGTTCAATCCTTGAGGGGGCCATTTAGGGATCTGGGGCAAAAAATCTGTCAGGGGACAGTACTCGATCCTGCTAGTGTAGGCAGGGGACTGGACTCGATGACCTTCAAGGTCTTTCCAGTTCTAGGAGATTGGTATATCTCCATTTATTATTATTATAACCGCATCCGGCATTCCTCCTCGCTCCTGTCCCACGTCACCACCGGGCTGCCCTGCCCATTCAACAGCAGTTGTGCTCCCCACCCGAGGTGGCTGCAGCGGGTGGAGTGTGGGCACAGCCGTTTGCCACCCCCAGAACGCTGCGTTCCTGCTAGGGGCGGGGATTATTTATTGGTACGCTGTGCATGAAGTCCGTGGGGATCCCCTGGACACAGGGGGCTGCACGCAGCCACGGGGCCGGCCGGTTTCCCTCTCCCCGGGCCGGAACTCAGACCGAGCCTCCGGGGGTGTCTAGATTTGCACCCTCCCCCCCCAGGCAGAGCGCAGCACACGCAGCTCCAGCCTGGAGCCAAAACACACGGCTGGAGACACAAGTGCTGCCGGAGATCAGGCCAGCGGATACCAGAGAACAGGGGCTGCTGAAACCACAACCTCAGCCCATGAGGATGAGTCAGAGAGATGTCATATCCTGGCACAGCTGGCGGGACCCCAGGGGGTCTGTGCGGGGGACGGGGCCGGGCCGGTTGCAGCTGTTCCCCTGTGGAACCTCATGCTGCAGGCTGGGCTTGGCACTGCTCTGTGGCGCCCCCTCTGGCCATTCCGCAGAGGGCAGGGGGGTAAAAGAGGAAGCCCTGGGAACTCTCCTGGCATCCAGACTGGCGAACGGTGCCCTGGACACAAACCCCTCCTCCTCCCCCACCAGTGCCCCGCGCTGGGAGAGCCACGCCGGCCCGGCCCAGTGAGGGCCCCTGCAGAACCGGTCTGGTACCGCTGCAGACCAGCTCCACTCAGAGCCGAGCGCAGGGGCATGGCTCAGCTCTCCCTCTAGGTGTGGAAGGGGGTGAGAGCATTGGCTGGGGGTGTGGGCTGGGGGGGTTGGGGTGCAGGATGGGGCTCTGGGCTGGGATCGAGGAGTTTGGTAGGGGGTTGGGGTGCAGGATGGGGCTCCGGGCTGGGATCGAGGGGTTCGGAGGGTGGGAGGGGGGATCAGGGCTGGGGTAGGGGGTTGGGGTGCAGGATCTGGGCAGCACTTACCTCAAGCAGCTCCCAGAAGCAGCGGCATGTTCCCCCTCCGGCTCCTACATAGAGGTGGGCAGGTGGCTCTGCCCCATCCACAGGCACTACCCCCATAGCTCCCATTGGCTGCGGTTCCTGGCCAATGGGAGCTGCAGAGCTGGTGCTTGGGGCCGGGGCAGCGTGAGGAGCCCCCCTGGCTGCCCCTATGCCTAGGAGCTGAAGCGGGGGGTGAGGTTTGTCACGTTACTGAAATTATCTGGGATCATATAAATTGTTGGTGCAACCAAGGTCCTGCAGAGGCACCAAATCTTTTGTAAAGGGGGGTCATATAAGGTGTCTATGACCAGGTTATGGTTTGCTGATTATGATTATGCCATTGGTATGTCTGTATCTTTTTTGTAGTTAAAGTTATGAATGTTGGCTATATAGTGTCTGTATCTCAAACTTATGCTTTACTTTCGGGTGAAATCTCAGACAAGTTGCTGGTCGCTCCGCCCCTGATGATGGCCCATCAAGAACCATCAGCTCCACAATGGACTCTGGGAGCTTGGAAAGCTCCAATCCACAGGAGAAGTCTAGCAAGGAACATGCGAGATAGACGGTGGATAATGGCCACGGCCTATAAAACCTGAGTCATTCATGGTCATGTGATCTGCCCATGTGACTCCAGAACTCCATGGGGCTGGACTCTTCACAGCAGGAACAAAGGGGTTCTTGCACCTGGAAAAAAACTATAAAAAAGTTGCTGCAGCCCCCCCCCCCCCCCATCTTGTCTCCAGTCTGGCTCCTACCTCGGGATGGGACTTTGCTACATGTGGAAGCTCTAACAACAGACTGAATGACCCATCCCTGCAGGGGATGCATTCCAGAGATTTTGATTTGAACCTGCAGTTTATTCTACCTTTGCTGCAAGCCTGAACCAAGAGATTTGCCATTACTGTATGTAACTGATTTCTTTTAACCATTCTTAACCCTCACCTAGACCTTTTTCCTTGTATAATAAACCTTTAGATTTTAGATTCTAAAGGATTGGCAACAGCGTGATTTGTGGGAAGATCTGATTTGTATATTGACCTGGGTCTGGGGCCTGATTCTTTGGAATTGGGGAGAACCGTTTTCTTTATTTGGGGGATTGGTTTTCATAACCATTGATCCCCAAGACAGGTGGCTGCTGGTGGTGATACTGGGAAGTTGGAGTGTCTGAGGGGATTGCTTGTGTGACTTGTGGTTAGCCAGTGGGGCAAAATCGAAGTCTCTTCTGTTTGGCTGGTTTGGTGCCTTAGAGGTGGAGAAATCCCAGCTTTGGGCTGTAACTGCCCCGTTTGGCACAATTTGTCCTGACGTGGCCTCTCAGTTGGATCCCACCAGGAACAGCCCATCACAGGGGGACATGAAGCTGCTTCCAGGAGCCATGCGGAGCCAAGCCAGGGAGGGAGCGGCCTTAGCCCCGCTGACTGGACTGTTAGTGGCCTGGTCAGCTGTGCTGACTGGAGTCGCCAGGGTCCCTTTTCGACCAGGCGTTTAAGTAGAAAACCAGACACCTGGCAACCCTATCTCACCCGCAGAGCCCCCTTCCGGCCGGGCTGCGCAGAGACCCCTTGTCTCCTCCAGTGCCCCACTCTCCTCCCAGACCCGCCCATCTTTCCAGCTGGCACAATCCCCACAGCCCAGGGACAGGGGCTCCCCACTGCACCCCGCCGGGGAATGTCCTCCAGACCCAGGCTAGTGAGCAGCTCCCGCTGTGAGGCGGGAAACTGCCCAGTTCTTGCTCTGGGCCACTCACTGATGTGCCCGGCCCCAGATTCGGCATCTCATGCTGGGATGGCGCCAAAGGCTCCTGGCCGGGCTTTGCTCCCTGTTTGGTCACCGGAGGCTGCGTCTACACCAGACGTCCCCTGGAAATCTCCCCAGTACAGCTCCCCGGGGGCTAGCGAGAGCAGGCGCCCTGCTGCCCTGGCATCGCTGCCTCTCCTGCCTCACGAGGCCCCGGTGAGCCGCGGGCTCCTGCCAACCTTCCCCACACTGCACCGCAGCTCAGGAAACGCTCCTCAGTGCTGCCTGAAACCTCAAAAGCCAAAGGAAAAACAAGAGTACCGGCTTTCCAAGACTAACCCGCGGGCGCCCGGCTGTTCCTGTGGAAAGTTCAGAGGCACAGCCCGGGGGCACACAGGGGTATCTGTAGGTGCATACAGGGGGAAAGTGCACATGCCGGTGGGAGGGGAGGGGTACATGGGGGTTCAGGCCCAGGCATATGAGGATGTTTGTCAGTCCATGGGGCAGGATTGTGGGGACATTTCGACGTGTATGAGGGCCCAGGGCAGGGTGGGTGCGGCCGAGGGGCGGGAGCTGCACTCACCTCAGTGGGGTGCTAATGCTGGTCTAACAACAGCTGTAACCGTCCCTGCCGATCCTTTCTGCTGACACCTATAGCCGGGGCAGGTCCCGGGGGCTGGCTGAGGGGCAGGTCCCGGGGGCTGGGCGCGGGGGGATGGACCAGGCCGCTGACAAGCTTTGCTGGGTGGGGGTTAAGAATCCAAGCCCGCTCCTCCCCATGGCAAGTCAGCTCTGTCCCAAAGGGAGAAGGAAGGAGCGGACTCCGATCGCACTGCCATCTGCCTCCCAAGCGGGACAACGTTGGGGCTGCCGGTTCCGAGGTACAAAAACAGGAGGAGAGCTGGGCTGCTCCTGAGACAGCCAGGCGGCCGTGTGTGTGCAGCGCCCCACGGGGACACCCCCAGGAAAACCCCAGCAGGTGGCAACCCCCTTCCAAGCCCCCACAGGCCCCGGACGGTGCGCGTGCCGGGCGGGAGCTGGAGAAGAGACGCAGCGGAACCGTGTGGAGTGGCCGGGACTGCTTCCTGCAGCCTGGGGGTGCAGTGTGGGGCCCACAGGGGATACCCGGGCTGTAGGGGCAGCCCCCAGAGGAGGGGGGGGTGGGGGAGGAAAGTACGTACGTGGCTGCTGCTCGGGGGTTGCACCCTGGGCCGAGGCCTTGGGTTTCTTCTTCAGGATTTTTTTCTTCACGACTTTAGCCCGCACGGATTTTTCCCCGGTGCCCCTGGCTGGAGAAAGGCAAACCAGACCCCCGGTCACCCCGCTCCTCCGCGGGGAGGGGCCCCCGAGCGGCCAGCGCAGCAGGGAGCCCGGGCGGAGCAGCCGGGGCGGGGGCTGTGATTCAGGACCAGGCCTGCCGTGGAGGAGGGTGGATGTGAGGGCTGCACTGCTCCCTCTAACCCGGGACATCAAGGCTCCTTCGGGAACAACTGGGAACGAGTGTTTCCCCTCAGCGTCCCCAGACAGCCCGGGGCCCAGCTCTGCTGGAGCTGTCCTGAGGTCGCTCCTGGGGGTCCCATCCACCATGACCCAGACAGTGCCCCCAGGCAGTCCCCTCGCTGTCTCTGTGCTGAACGTCCCGGCTGCCGGGAGCACCACGGCCGGCGGGGCCTGAACTCGGTTCCTCCGGCTCCAGCACGAGGGGTCATCAGGGCAGGGCCGGAGCCGCTCGGTCCTGTCTCACCAAGGCCAGGCCCTAGTGACTTTGTCAGTAGGTCTGTGGCAGAGCAGGGAGCCCCCAGGGCTGTTGGATGGGGGGGGGGGGATCCCCTGACCACAGATGTCAAAGCCGGCTTGCTAGTTCCCCCCACCCGGCACGGAGCGGCCTGGGCAGCGCTGGAGGGGGGCTGGGCCGGGGGCCTGGCTGCGCAGGGAGCAGTCAGGCTCCAGGGCGTCCCCGTCCATCACCCCGGGCCAGGATCCGCCAGGCCTGGCCTCCCCCATCCATGGCTGGCGAAGGGTGCAACAGGCCAGCTGGCGCCCGGCCAGCAGTTTGGGGGCGAGCCAAGGGGAGAGCGGCAGGCCAGCCAATCCACTGTGCAGGGGGAGCAAAGGGAAGAAATAGAGCGAGGAGATCCGGGATACGCGGGGATCCCCCTCCCCCAGTTCCCAGCAGCTGAGCGAGCCCCCCGCCCCACATGGCTCGGAGCAGCCTGTCTGCAGGAACACAGGAGCCCTGCCAAGTCCAGCTGCGATGGCAGCGCCCGATGTGCCAGGCTGGGCACCCTTGGGGGATGCTGTGCAGTGAGATCCCCCCAACCCACAACGAGCACACAACCCGGCAACGCCACCCCACAACGAGCACACAACCCGGCAACGCCACCCCACAACGAGCACACAACACGACAACGCCACCCCACAACGAGCACACAACCCGGCAACGCCAACCCACAACCAGCACACAACCCGGCAACGCCACCCCACAACGAGCACACAACCCGGCAACGCCACCCCACAACGAGCACACAACACGACAATGCCAACCCACAACGAGCACACAACCCGGCAACGCCACCCCACAACGAGCACACAACCCGGCAACGCCACCCCACAACGAGCACACAACACGACAACGCCACCCCACAACGAGCACACAACCCGGCAACGCCACCCCACAACCAGCACACAACCCACCACCAACCCACGAGCACACAACCCACCCCACCCCACCCCACAACGAGCACACAACCCGGCAACGCCACCCCACAACGAGCACACAACCCGGCAACGCCACCCCACAACGAGCACACAACCCGGCAACGCCAACCCACAACGAGCACACAACCCGGCAACGCCAACCCACAACCAGCACACAACACACCACCAACCCACGAGCACACAACCCACCCCACCCCACCCCACAACGAGCACACAACCCGGCACCACCAACCCACAACCAGCACACAACACACCACCAACCCACGAGCACACAACCCACCCCACCCCACAACGAGCACACAACCCACCCCACCCCAACCCACAACGAGCACACAACACACCCCACGGAGCGCACACAGCCCCCAGGAAAGACCCGGGCCCCCGCAGGCTCCGCGCTCGGGATGCCTCGCACATCCCGGACAGGACCCCCGGGCAAAGACAACACGTGTCAGCCCAGCCCCCACCGGGCCCCCGCGCCCCGGCACAACCCGCGAGCAGAGAACTGGCACCGCTCGGTGCATGGACCCGACACCCCCCAGCGCCCCCGAGCCCAGCGCCAGGCGGTAGCCTAGAAGAGGAAACACCGGAAAGGACCCGCCCCGCCCCCAACCCCTCTCCGATCCCCTCCCCCAAGCGCCAGCCCCCTACCTGCGCCCCCCGCTGCCTTCTCGGCCGGCCGCAGCCCCTCGCCCTCCGAGACCGGCTCCTCCAGCCGCCCCGGGGTGCTCGGCGCTGCGGGTGCCGCCGTCACCTCCCGCTCGCCGCCCGGGGCCCCGTGCGCGCCGGGCAGACGGGCCGCGGGGGCGAGGGCCAGGAGGAGCAGCAGGGGCAGAGCCAGCATGGCGCGGGGCGCAGCGGAGACGGGCGCGGGGCGCAGGGGCCAGGCGGGGCGCAGCGAACCGGGGCGCAGGGACCAGGCGGGGCGCAGCGGAGACGGGCGCGGGGCGCAGGGGCCAGGCGGGGCGCAGCGAACCGGGGCGCAGGGGCCAGGCGGGGCGCAGCGGAGACGGGCGCGGGGCGCAGGGGCCAGGCGGGGCGCAGCGGACCGGGGCGCGCAGCTCTGGCTCCCTGCACTCAGCCCGCCCCGCGGCTGGTCCCTCCTCCGACCCCCCGGCCGGGCGCCACATCTACCGCATTGCGCGGAGTAGCCGGACCCGTCAAAAGCGCCTGGGCTCCCGGCTGAAGAGGGGCGGGGGCGGCGGCTGACCCCCTAATGACAGCGGCCGGAGCCCCGCCCCACTCTCAGTCCTAGGCCACTGGCATCGGGCCGGGTCTCCAGGCCTTTGCTGCCCCCGCTGGGAAGGTGCCCGGGGACCTGCCTTCTAGTCCTGACTCCTGGCCTTGCCATCCCGCCCCCCGGCTTTGGGCCAGTCATTTAACCGTTCCGAGCCTCAGTTTCCTCTTCTGTAAAATGGGGCTTCCCTCCTCCAAGCTCCCCCTTACCCCAGTGACTGAGCCGCTGGTGCTCATGAATGCGTTTCTCCTCCTGGCAACAGGGCAGGGCTGTTATCCGCACTGAACAGACGGGAACGGAGGCCAGACAAACTTTGGATCAATGGACTTTAAGCTCCTCCATAGTCCTAAGGACCTGAGTGTATGACTCGTCCAGGGCCATGCTGGGTGTCGGTAGCAGAGCAGGCAGGGCACCCAGGCCTGTGGCCAAACCACTGGGTCAACCTTCCTCCTCCGCCTCCTAGGAGAGGCTGTTAATCAGCTAGTGCTTGGGAGGCGCTTTGGGCTTCTTGGATAGAAGGTGCTAAACCACTGTTGGAGTGAAAGTCCTGTGGGAGGGGACCCTTGTGTGGCTCTCCATATGCACTCAACCCCATAGGCAGTTTTTAAAGAACATCTTACTGGATGCCCCAAAAGCCAAAATCAAGACTGAAGGTTACACCGGTTAGAAAGCCAGTCTGGTTTAGAGGGGAAGTGCAAAATATATATAGTGGAAGAAAGGGGAAGTGGATAGTAATGAATATAAATCAGAAGTTAGGAATTGAAGAACATTGATAAGGGAAGCCAAGAGACACAGGCGAAATCTATGGCCAGCAGAGTTAAGGACAATAAGTTCTTTAAATATATTAGGAGGAAAAAGAATCCTGACAATTACTAGATGGAAATGGCAGAACTATCAATACTAATGCAGAAAAGGGAGAAGAGCTCAAGAAATATTTCTGTTCTGTATTTGGGGAAAAAACAGGTGAGACAGTCTCATCATATGGTGTTAACACTCTTTCTATTCCACTAGTATCTCCGGAAAACATTAAACAGCAGCTGCTAAATGCTGACATTTTAAACCAGCAAGTTCAAGACTTTTCAAAGAGCTGACTGAGGACCTCGCTGGCCCATTAATGTTGCCTTTCATCAAGTCTTGGAGTGCTGGGGAAGTTCCAGAGGACTGGAAGACAGCGAATGTTGGGCCAGTTTTTAAAAATGGTCAAGGGGATGATCCGGTAATTTTAAAACTGTCAGCCTGACAATGATTCTGGGCAAAATAATGGAGCAACAGAAATGGGACTTGAATGATAAAGAGTTAAAGGAGGGTGATGCAGTTAGTTCCAGCCAGCATGCATTTATGGAAAATAGATGCTGTCAAACTAACTTGTAATCTCATCAAAAAAAGATACCGAGTTTGGCTGATAAAGGTAATAGCACTGAGGTAATATACTTAGAGTGCGGCAAGGCGTTTGACTTGGTATAATACGGCATTTTGATTAAAAACCGAGGCCAATATAAAATGACCATGGCACACATGACATGGATTAAAAGCTGGCTGAGCGCTAGGTCTCGAAACGTGACGGTAAATGGGGAATCGGGAGAGAGCGGAGTGTTTCCAGTGGGGCCGTGCAGGGATCGGTTCTCGGCCCTAGGCTATGTAATAATGACCTGGAAGAAAACAAACTCATCACAGACAGAGCTTGTAGGTGACACTACAAGGGGGGAGGGTAAATGAAGAAGAGGACACGGAGCGAATGGGTCATTTGTGGGATCAAGCTAACAACGTCCATTTGAACACAGCTAAATGTGACCGTGTACATCTAGGAACAGAGAACGCAGCCCGTATGCACGTGATGGGGACTCTCTTGGGAAGCAGCTACCCAGAGAAAGAGTTGGGGGCCGTGGTGGATAATTTGAGGCTCCCGGTGTGACGTGGTGGCAAAGAGCGAATGTGATCCTTGGGGACTCTCCAGCAGGCATGGAGAGGGGCTTTTCCTCTGGATCTGGCACTGGTGCGACCGCTGCTGGAAATTGTGGCCAGTTCTGGGTACACACCTTGTCACGGGGTGCCCGGGCGATGGTCTGGAACTTGCTCCCTAGGAAGCCAGTTGGGACTCCGAGGGAAAACGTCCTCTCTCCGTACACAGCCTGTCTCCAAGGCTAGGAGCTTAGAGGTTCCCGTTTACACCTTCCTGGGTCTGACCTCGGAGCATTCAGCATCTTCTGCCCCTTTGTGCGCTTCCCCCAGCGAGCCCACCTGGGCGGGGTCCTGAGGGAGCCCGTGGACTCTGCACCCCGAATCCACAGTCAGATGTGACTCTCAGCCAGCCAGTAAAACAGAGGTTTATTAGATAACCAGTACCTGGTCTAACACAGACCATACAGCGAGCGTGAGCCCTCAGCTGGATCCATTTTGGGGACCAGAGAGCCAGATAGCTCCTCTGCCTCCCTGCCTGACTCCAGCCAGTTTCAGACTCCAAACTGAAAGTCACTCTCTCCAGCCCCTCCTCCCCCCTGGCTCAGCCAGGTCAGGTAACCTCTCTCCTCCACTTGGGAGTCAGATTACAGCTTCAGGTATGGACACCTGGAGAGAGGGGAGGGGGCGTTGCCTACTTGCTTACACTACCAGCCCCTATTCCTTCACATAGACACTTCAGAAATGCATAGGGGAAACTGAGGCACACCCAGTATTCCTACTCCGTCACACACCTCAAGAAGGATGTTGATCAGCTGGAGCATGTTCAGAGGACAGCTGTGCAGACATCCTTGATGGTCTCCCAGTAACTGCTCGTATCTGTGCCTGACAACGCGGCAGTGGCTGGGAGATGGGCAGGACCTCACGACACTCCTGGGCCAGGCAGGATCCCAAAAGACACCCCGGGACAGGAGACCGGGACAGGGACGAGGAGCCTGGGCTGGCACCAGGAGTGCTCAGCAGAAGCCTGTGCCTCACGCAGCAGAGCCAGGAGGCCAAATTTGTACGGGAACATACCCCGAGCCCCTGGTCGGAAGGCGCTGTACGTTTGGGCAGGACAGGGTTACAGATCTGTCTCCCCAAGCCAAGCGCCTGGATAAGAAATGCTGGAATTCCTCTCCACGGGCTCTTCCTGTTTTCTTTCCCTCCCTTTGCAGCAAAAACACACACACGCTCCTTGTGTAACTGCTCCAGAGTTTTTTCCCCTCTCACACGTGTCTTAACCCCCTTCCAGAATTTCCCTTTCCACGGGACGGCAACAGACGGCCTTCGGCTCTTTGAACACTGGCTCTGTCACTAGAAATACCAAACCCCAGCAGAGCACCTCAGAACTAGCCGAGCAATTCTGGTCCTGGGGCTCCGACTAGCCTCGGATGACCTCACTCCCGCCCCCATAGGCCCTTGCCAGCTCAATTCTTATTTTATTTCAATGATTTCGTGTTTGTTAGGTGGTTCCTAGTCCCTGCACTGACTAGGAGGACTAAGAGGCTGGGGGAAAGCCACCCAGAATATGAATTTGCTAGCATATAGGTGTGACGCTCTGCTGGTCAGAATCAGAACTGCTCATCTGTGTGTCATATGCTCTGTACAGGCTAATCACTAATGAGGTTCCCCCCGTGGCTCAGTTAGTAAGGGCCTGTGCCTTTGGAAGAGAAGGATCCGAGCTCTAGCGGAGCCCATTTGTACTGGGACGTTCTGAGCACACGCAGCGAGGATGGCTGGACTGTGAAGTCCAAGGTGGCTCTGAGTGTGTGACTATTTCATGGTACACAGGCCTAGAAGAGAGAGGCTTCGAGAGCACTGACCTAAGCAGGGAACAGCGTCCGCGGTGCACGCAGCGCGGCACCAGCTGCCGAAGCAGGGTTCTCAACACCCCGTTAGAACAAAGGGGGACGCCCGGGATGGGCAAACAGGACCCCTGCGGGGGATGGAGCCATTCCTGGGCACTTCGTGATTGAACGTCATTCCTGGGTTGTTATTCTCCATTCACGGGGCAGGGCCCATGGTGCCGGGCGCTGCACACCAAAGTGACTCAACCCAGACCCCCAGAGCAGCCGGCTACGGGGCTCTCCATTAGCAAGCAAAGCAGAGGGGACAGCAAACGCAAGCCTTGTCCTGAGCCCAGCTGTTAACCAGCCCCATGCCTGCATTTGAATGCACGATGCAGCCCCAAGGTCCGGCAAATCACGGATATGGGGGCTGAGGTCCGTGGGGCTCTGCATCCAGCCCTCAGTTCTGCAGTCTTGGGACAGGCCGGCCAGCTCCCCGCCGAAGGCCGAGGGGCTCCAATCGCCCAGTAGAGCAGGCGCCTCGGGCCGTGAGAGACCCTTGCAAGCTGGAATTGACATGCCAGGAGACAGGGCTGCGTTTACCAGCCCCAGTGACTTGGCTGCCCCTCACCAGAGCACTGGGAGTCTCTCTGAGCACGTCCGTTACTCTGTGGAGCAGCCCAGAGGGAGCTTTTCAGAAGTGCCCCAAGATGACTCAGGTCGGCCTACTGAAAATACCAGCAGCAGCATTCAGGACACCTTGCTTTGAAAGCCCCAACTGCCTTAGACAGGGAGAATCTCTAACTCTTACAGGGTGCATCCGATGAAGTGGGCTATAGCCCACGAAAGCTTATGCTGAAATAAACTGGTTAGTCTCTAAGGTGCTACAAAGTCTTTCTTGTCTTATTACAGTATGGGTGCTAGGCCCCACAGTTGGGCAGTCCCCTTTCCACACAGTAGAGGGCAGTGGGATACCGAAACACCAGCTAGTCAGCTCTAGTGACATCTAGAGGACTCCAGGGGAAACTCCTCCCACCCAGAGGCCAAAGTCTGGTACTTCTCACCACTCCAGTTGGCACAAGGAGGTGAGAAATCCTGAGCAAGTGCCTAGTCTTGGGAGAGGGCTGGAGAGGGCTGGCAAAGGAGCCATCAATGGTGTCCGTTTAACTTCCCAGCTGGGCGCAGATTTCGTTCTCTCGATCTTGTTTGCTAATCCTCCTGGCTCAGCCTGGGCTCTCCGGGAGTAACAGGGACGGCAGGGGCAGTTTCCCAGCAGAGGATAACAAGGGGCAGGGGCAGTTTCCCAGCGGAGGAGAACAAGGTTGGGCTGGGGGATCACATTGCTTTGCTGGTTCACCTCGCTCCAGCTGCTGTTCACCCCCGGAGCTGGGGGTGGGGGAGCTGTGGGGCTCTTTGTCCGGAGTCAGGGCTTGCAGGGGGCGGCTAGCTCAGGATTTGGCTCCACAGGGCAGAATCCGAGGCCAAGGCACACGGCTCTCAGGCTCCAGTGGTTTGCTTTCTCCTGACTCAGCACGGCCGGAGCTTTCATTCATTTCCCCAAAGCGCTATGCAGTGTGTGCCACGTCCCACGCCCCTTCCGGCAGCCAAACAGAGCAGGGAATTGTCCTTAAAGGGACAGCGTCGGGGTCCTTCCCGCTGCGGGTCAGGAACCCCTGTTTCTGCAGCGCTGGAGCTCCGGGATGCTGCCCTGGGGCTGATCCTTCCCAGCTATGTCCAAACTTGCTGGGTCTGGAGTGATCCTGGTGAGGACGCTGAGGCCTGACATACGGAGAGCCAGGCTGCGGCATGCTGGCTATTCCATTAATCTCTGGTCTCTCCGGATACCACAGCTGGCACCCCGCTGCACCGCAGGGCATGAACTTCCCAGTGGCACCAGGGATAGCACCGAATTCTTCCTTCTAGAGCCCAGGGCCCTTGCATTTGAGCTAAAGGAGAATCCCCACCAGCTGTTAGCAGTATAGGGCCTTTGATACACATCTGACCAATTCTTATTATATCCTAGCCAGAGGAGCACATGTAACCCAGAAGATGTGTAGGTTACACACACATACCCACTAGCCAGCGCTGCCTGCAGCTGCCCCCGGGAAGTACTTCTCTAGCCCTCGCAGCCCCCACGGGAGACAGGCCAGTACCCTGGGGAAATGGCAGCATGGGGACCCTGGCACTCAGATCGGGGGTGAGGTCTTCCATCTGGGTTGGCCAGTGTCCTTGGTTTGGGGGCAGGCAGTAGGTGGTGCCACACCAGGCAGGAGGGGCAGCCTGGGGGTGGAGGGCGCGGGGCGGAGGAGGGAGGCTGTGGAATATCTAAGGGCTGTCCCCGGCAGAGCAGCCATACGCCCCCCCCCAGGCTCCTCCCCCCTTTGGCCGTTCTCTGTGCCCTTCTTGGGGCTCTCCGTGGCGGGGGTGGAGAATTTGCCCCTCCCCCCCGGCCAGGTCCGGAGTCCCCCTCTGGTCCATGGAGCGTGGGGGGCGGGTTTCACCCACCCCATCCAGTGGCTGCTTTGCCACTGAGCCAAGGCCGGCCTCATGTTAAACTGCCCAGGTCACGACCCCCTGCCTGGCATGCTGACACTGCCCTGGCTGCTGGGTTTGGCTCCGGCAGAACCCACGGGAGCAAGGCCGCCCGTTCCTTCGGCCAGGACCCAGCCCCCCACGGCTGCAGCGCCGCAAGGCTGGGCTGCGGTTGTGGGCCCCTTTCCAAGGCAAACACCGGTGGCAGCCCCATGGCCACACGGCTCCTGCCCAAACCAGCTGCCACTTCAGCGCTGCTCTGCCCAGGCCCGGAGCCGCAGCGGCAGCCGTGTCTGTCCAGGGACGACCGGAGCAGCCGACGCACCTGTCGGAGCACCGACCTCCTGCCAGGGCCCCGCGTGGAGCCGGCGTGTCAGGCACCAGGAGGGCAGGGAAAGAGCTCTTGGCTTGCAGAGGGGTGGACAGCGCCAGCTGGCATCTGCACGTCCCTGGGAAGGGGGGGTTACCCCCCCCCCGCACCGCCACTCCCCCCACCCAGCATCAGGAGCAATGGGACCTGGGGATCTGACTCCATTACAACGGGGGTTTGATGGTGCAAAGTTGCACCCCGTGTGCTGGTATGGAGATATGCTAATGAGGGTGAATGGAGCATGCTTCATGCAAAAGGTCTCTTGTGAGGTCTCATTACAAAGCTTAGAATCGGCTGCGTGTGATCGTCCCATCGGTCTGAACGTGTCACTCTTGGATCTGAAAGTAGGACTGTGAACTACACCCCTGAGGGTCTATTGTAATTATGGAAAGTGGGGGCCGTTCATGGTGGTTTGGAATCTTGAGGCGCCCATCAGCCAGGACAATGGACTGGGGCCGGCTCTGGGGGGTCTCACAGGACATGCGACCACGTCCCAGGATGCTGGAATCCATCTTAAACCTGGGGCTTTTCCATTTTCGAGGGTTGGGGGGGGGGGGACACCCAGAGAGACAAAGGTTCCTGCGTTGGGCCAAAGCTATATAAGCGGGTGGAACAGAAGAAAGGGGGCTGCAGTCATGAGAAATCCCCTAGTTACCACCTGAGCCGGAACAGGGCTGCACCGGGGAAAGGATTCGGCCCAGACGAGGAAGGCGTCCAGTCTGTGGAAACTTATTGAAACATCTCAGAGGTGAGATTTTATTTGTATTCAGTCTTCTTACTGCATTAGGCATAGGTGTGCGCGTTTTACTTTATTTTGCTTGGTATATTTACTTTGTTCTGTCTGTTACTACTTGGAACCACTTAAATCCTATTTGCTGTATTTAATAAAATCACTTTTTGCTTATTAATTAACCCAGAGTAAGTATTAAGAGCTGGGGGCGGGAGGAAACAGCTGTGCATCTCTCTATCAGTGTTACAGAGGGTGGACAATTTATGAGTTTACCATGTATAAGCTTTATACAGAGTAAAATGGATTGATTTGGGGTTTGGATCCCATTGGAACGTGGGTATCTGAGTGTTAAAGACAGGGACATTTCTTAAGCTGCTCTCAGTTAAGCCTGCAGCTGTTAGGGGACGCGGTTCAGACTTGGGTCTGGGTTTGCAGCAGGCTAGCAGGTCTGGCTCCAACCAGACAGGGCACTGAAGTCCCAAGCTGCCAGGGCAGGAAAGCAGATGGAATCTGTAGGGACTTTCAGCGATTCCCCCTCCCCCACCTTTCCCGAGGGCAAATGGCCCCGTAGTGAGGGTGAGGGTGTGACGCTGGCCCCAACTTTTGGCCCCAATGTGTTATTTGCAGGGAGACACAGACACTGACCTCCAACACCCGATGGACTGGGTGCCGCGCAGCCCCCTGACACCCCACGGACTGGGTGCTGTACCCCACTGTGTCACACTCTGATGAGCCTCAATTCCCCATCTGTAAGATGGGAATAATACACCTTCCTTTCTCCCATATTTTGCCATCTCTTCAGGGCGGGGCCTGGTTCTCATTCTCCATACGCACAGCACTGAGCAGCTCTCTCCGGGCGGGGCGTCACACAAGCAGTAGCAGCACTAGGACGGCTCTGTCACGTACGCTTTGTACACGGTGGGTGGCAGGGCGGCTCTTAGCAATCAGGCTCCTGTACCAGAGACGGGCTGGCCCCAGAGCGTCCTTCCCAGAGACCTACACACCAGGTGTGTTTCCCACAAGCTCCTGCAAAGCGGGCCAGGGAGAACCCTTGTCTGTGTGTGGACAAGATCTGAGTTGCCTGGCGCCACCTCTTGGCTGAACTGTGCAATACAGTCTAACATTCCCTTTGGTCTCCCCCTTCAAGTTCTGCATTCCCGCCATTCCCGAGATTCCCAGGGGCACGCTGTCTGTGAAGTTCAGTCACTGCCTGGGCAGGGTCTCTCAGCCGTCCTGGTTTTCTACCCACGCACTCCGAACGCGGAATAACTTGGCCACCTGACCGCCCATTAACTGCAAAGACCGGCTGTGGGCGGTTTACAATCCCATGAAGTCAATGCCTACGGGCTGCTAGGAATATGAGCAAAAGGACTTAAACTCTGCTGCAGTGAAGTAGGGTCCATTCTCCGTCACTAGGTGTCCTGGAATGCCGAAGTGTGCAAGAGTGCACTGCAGTTTCTCAGTAACACCTCAATGTGTTCTGTCTCTCAAGTACATTATTGCTGTATTTCTAGGAAAACAGTCCACAAGAACCAACTCATGATGGTCTCTGAATTCACATAAATCTGCAGCTCGTCTCTTCCAAGGTCTGCCTGGTAAAGGTGTTGTTATGAAAGGTCCTTTGCCTTGTGTCGATCTGTTAGCTCTGCAGTGTTCACATGCAGATATTTTAGTCTTTCCATCCTTGCTGATGCCCAGCCCCTACACTGACTGGCTGGCCCATTCGTGGCATTTAGTTGATCCTTAATGTCCTTCCTGGATGAGGTTTAGGATTTCTCCTCTCATTCCATTTGGAATTAGGATGAAATCACCTTCAAACAAAGCGTCATTAAGGAGGGGACTGTAACAATATGGCGTTTCTGTAGCCAGGCTGGAAGGCCTGAACCAAAGCCACCTTCTGCAGCCAGACTGAAGAAGCAGCCGCCATCAGCTGGAGGCCTGGAGTCACCTCCGCACCTTCCAGCTAAAATGTATTGAAAAGATTCACACCAGGCTGTGAGGAGGGGACTTCACCCTTATAGCTCCCCCCTGTCACCAGATAAAGAAACAGATCTCCAGCTGGGTAAAGAAAACTTCAGTAACACCGTCCTGTCTGGCAAGACACTGCTGATCACTAGCGAATGTTGTGAATCCTCATTGGAGGATCATTGTCATGACACTTTCCCTATTGTTTGACACTGTGATCTCTGTCTGGTTTGGAATTGTTTCTGGCTGCTGTCTAATTAATTTTGCTAGGTGTAAATCAGTGAAGGTGGTGGGGTAGGATTGGTTAGGTAATTGTTATGATCGTTTAGTAAAATTATACTAAGATAATTGGTTGTGGTATAACTAAGCAAGACTCAAATTTCATTATAAAAACTGGGGTCGAAAAAGGAGCTCAGGAGAGAAAGAAGATCGGAAGCAGAAGGACGGAGAAAAAATGCTGGAAGAAGACCAAAGGAGACAAGGACCCCCTGAGGAAAAGAATTCACCGCCAAGACCATGCACCACAACGTAGTCTCTTGTCTCTTCCTTAATGTTCTTTAGGCGCGTGGGCCAGACACCCCACTTAGACCTGCCGAAGTTGCGTGTCTGTTGGGGATGTTTCTGAACGGCATGGGCTGGTTCCCCACAGAAGCAACTTACAAGACAAACACTTTGCAGTCGGAGTGTATGTGATCAAAGGACCCCAGACCGACAGTCTTCTCAGCCGCAGGGTGGCAGATGTGGCGCGCCTAGTGAGAAGGTGGAAGAACTTGATGGAGTCTGGGAGAATGTGAACAGATCTCCATGGGGGCTGGATTCAGCTAGTCAGAGCTGTGTCAGGGGTCTTCAGCACACACACCCCGTCCTGAATTTCCCCCAAATTATCTAGTCTGAAGTCTCCTGGAGCACTCAGAGACACCACAAGGTTTGTTTGCTCCTTTAAAAGAGTCAATACCCAGCAGCTTGCCACGGTAACTGGAGTTAACAATCACAACAGTTCAAACCCAGCACTGGGCTCGGTTAGACTAAAATAAAACAAGCCGCCTCGTGCCCTGGGAGGTGTGAAGTTGACCTGACCCAACGCCCCACCGGGCTGGACTGTCCCGGAGCCAGCCAGCTCGGTTTATGACATCAGCAGCAGGCTGCCCTGTGGGGGAGACGAGTTCCAGGGCAGGTGGGGCCAGGGGCCAGCTGGGGAGCTGAATGGGGCGTTTCCAGCCCTCGGGACCAGGCACCCAGGGGAGCCCCGACCGGAGGGGAAAGTAAGTGCAGGGCCGGGAACCTTGCCCAGGTGGCCCGGCCCAGCTGCTGTGTCTGGGCCAAGCGGAAGCCGCTCCTGTTTGCTGGTGGCTGGGTGGCCCTGCGTGAAATGAGGCTGGTGGGTCTTCGCCTGGCTCCCCGTGGATGGGCTTCCACACCAACTCTGCCGCCTTCTGGGACAGCGGGGCGTGGAGGGGTGCGGGGCCAGTCGGGGAGTGGGGGGAGCAGTTGAGGGTGGAGCTGTGGAGCTGGGACCCAGGGATCGGAGAGAGGAAAGACTCACAGCTCGTCACTCCATCCGGGTCGGCGCAGGTGTTACCCGCACAAATTCTCTATCCCTTCCACACTATAGGGACATACACCTTTACCCAGTTCCTAGGGCTCAAGGTGAAACCCTGTTAATTTGTACAGCCACCCTTCCCCAATTCCTAGGGCTCAGGGCACATCTTCCTGCGGGTTGGCAGGACCTTTAGCCGCTGAAAGAGCCTCACACAGTAATATCCTTATCCTATTTATTGACAATTCCCAAACAAACAGAATACACAAGCTAAACACACAGTATCATGCTCACCAATCCTGGGACAGGCAAGCAGGCGTCCCCTGTATATGACAGGCCAGGTCAGTCTCTGGATCTTAGCTGCTGCACCTCAGGGTCAGAAAAGTCCTGGCAGCTTTTATCTTAGGCTGGGTCTTGGAGGTGAGTTCTTTTCCTCAGGGGTTCCTTATCTCCTTTGGTCTTCTTCCAGCCCTTCTCCTCCTTGCTTCTGGTATTTTTTTCTGATCTTCTTCTCCTCAGCTCCTTCTTGAGTCTTGCTTCTTTTAACCAATTATCTTAGTATAATTTTACTAACCAATCCTAACAAAATTACCCAACCAATCCTACCCCACCACCTTCACTGATTTACACCTAGCACCATTAATTATACAGGAGACAGAAACCTTTTCACACCAGACAGAGATCACAGGTCAAACAATAGGAAAGTGTCCTGACAATGCCTTATCTGGTGACAGTGAGAACTATTAGGGCGAGTCCCCTTCTCACAACCTGGTGTGAATCTTTTTAATACATTTTAGATGGAATGTGAGTATGTGACTCCAGGGCTGCAGCTAATGGCTGCTGCATCTTCAGTCTGGCTGCAGAAGGCGGCTTTGGTTCAGGCCTCCAACATGGCTACAGAAAAGCCAGATAGTTACACAGGGATGCTCCCTCCGCTGGTGCCTCCGGCCTGGCTTCCAGTGTGTTTCCACCGCTGCCCATGGGCACAGCACCCCATGGCTAGCACAGCCTCCCTGGTACCCAGCCTGCTCCCCTTTGCTGACAGCTGCCTGCTCCCCTCTGGAACCGCTGCCCAGCCCTGAGCCCGGGCGCCGGCTTTCCGAACCAGGGTCTGGCAAGCTGGATGCTGACGTTCCTCCAGCGGCTCTGAGCCCCAGACGGACACAAGCCAGCAGCTGCTGCCCCTCGGGCCCACAAACCAGGCCCGGATCCCTGACAGCTACAAGCCCCAAAGGTGCCATTTGCAATAGCCAGTGAGACCCCTGCTGTGTCTAGCCTGGCGTCCCGTCTCCTGCCCAACCCCAGAAGACCAATGGCCATCTAGCCTCGTCTCCCGTCTTCTGCCCACCTGGATTCCACCTCAGCCTGGGATCCCTCCTCCTGCTCTACCGTGGCCTGGCTTCGGGGTGCTTCAGAGGTGGATGAAAGACCCAAGATGGGGAGGAGGGGAAATCCCTTCCTGACCACCGCAGTGGCCAGCCCCTGGAGCATGAGAGTTGCTGCCCTGCCCCCGCACAGAATGATGCACATGACCGGGCAGGAATCGGCGTTTCTCGGCCTGCCTTCACCGCAGACTCGTTTCAGTCTCTGCCCTGTTCCTCAGCACAGGCCCCTCCCGTCTCCCCTCTCTCCCTGCGCAGGGCCGGCTCTGGAGAAGCTGAGTCGTGCAGCGGGTCCCTGTGGGGAGGGCAGCCGATGGATCTCTTCCAGGAATTTGAGACCGTCCTGGACGCCGTGGTGTGCCTGGCGGTGCTCTACTTCCTGTACCACGGAGCCCTCTTCTTCTTCTACCTCCTGCTCATCCTGCCCCTCCTCCTCCTCTTCGAGGAGCCTGCCTGAGGCTGGGGAGACCTCAGCAGCTGCAGCTCAATACACAGTCCGGCCGCTGGTGGGCTGGGTGGTCTGACTGCCAGCCTGGGAGTATGGAAAGGGCGGGGTCGGGGGAGGAATTCCCCCCGAACAGTGGGGCTGGGGTCATCCCAAGACATTGGGTGGTGCTCGGAGTTCTCCCAGGTCACCCCTTGCTGTCCCTACGTTGTCCCTCCCGCCCCCGGCCCTGTGTAGCCCCCATGACTCCAGAGAGCTCCCACTCACCCTGCTCCCCACAGGGCGACCCTCATTTCATTCCATGGGGTCTCTGTGCAGCATCTCTGGCTCCAAGGGTGGCCCCTTGATCGCTCCACCGTGGGTCCTGCTGATTCCCTGGGGCTGCAACACGCCACACAGGCCTTCAGCCACACCCTGTGCTCTAGTATCGGCTGTCTGAGGGGGGCCGAGACTCCTGGGCGCTATCCCAATGCGGTGTGACCTGGAGCAAACCTCTCGCTCCGGCGCTTCATTTGTGCCAGGTCAGAGCCCCGCACCAATGGGCCCGGCCGTTCAGAGCCCTGGGGCCCCTGGGCCCGGCCGTTCAGAGCCCTGGAGCCCCTGGGCCGGGCCGTTCAGAGCCCTGGTGCCCCTGGGCCGGGCCGTTCAGAGCCCTGGTGCCCCTGGGCCCGGCCGTTCAGAGCCCTGGTGCCCCTGGGCCCGGCCGTTCAGAGCCCTGGTGCCCCTGGGCCCGGCCGTTCAGAGCCCTGGGCCCGGCCGTTCAGAGCCCTGGTGCCCCTGGGCCCGGCCGTTCAGAGCCCTGGTGCCCCTGGGCCCGGCCGTTCAGAGCCCTGGTGCCCCTGGGCCCGGCCGTTCAGAGCCCTGGTGCCGGCCGTTCAGAGCCCTGGTGCCCCTGGGCCCGGCCGTTCAGAGCCCTGGTGCCCCTGGGCCCGGCCATTCAGAGCCCTGGTGCCCCTGGGCCTGGCCGTTCAGAGCCCTGGTGCCCCTGGGCCCGGCCGTTCAGAGCCCTGGTGCCGGCCGTTCAGAGCCCTGGTGCCCCTGGGCCCGGAAGTTCAGAGCCCTGGTGCCCCTGGGCCTGGCCGTTCAGAGCCCTGGTGCCCCTGGGCCCGGCAGTTCAGAGCCCTGGTGCCCCTGGGCCCGGCCGTTCAGAGCCCTGGTGCCCCTGGGCCCGGCAGTTCAGAGCCCTGGTGCCCCTGGGCCCGGCCGTTCAGAGCCCTGGTGCCCCTGGGCCCGGCAGTTCAGAGCCCTGGTGCCTCTGCACTTGCCGCATCAGTTATGAAAGTAAAAAGTTTGCTTGAGCCTTGGCTCCGCTTCCATTACAAATGAAGCCCTGTATCTCTCCCACAATATTCTTGCCAGCAAGTTAAAGAAGTATGGGCTGGATGAATGGACCATAAGGTGGATAGAAAGCTGGCTGGATCATCGGGCTCAACGGGTAGTGATCAATGGCTCCATGTCTAGTTGCCAGCCGATATCAAGCGAAGTGCCCCAAGGGTCGGTCCTGGGGCCGGTTTTATTCAATATCTTTATCAATGATCTGGAGGATGGTGTGGACTGCACCCTCAGCAAGTTTGCAGATGACACTAAACTGGGAGGAGTGGTAGATACACTGGAGGGTAGGGATAGGATACAGAGGGACCTAGACAAATTAGAGGACTGGGCCAAAAGAAATCTGATGAGGTTCAACAAGAAGTGCAGAGTCCTGCCCTTAGGACGGAAGAATCCCATGCACTGCTACAGACTAGGGACCGAATGGCCAGGCAGCAGTTCTGCAGGAAAGGACCTGGGGATTACAGTGGATAAGAAGCTGGAGATGAGTCAACAGTGTGCCCTTGTTGCCAAGAAGGCTAATGGCATTTTGGGCTGTATAAGTCGGGGCATTGCCAGCAGATCGAGGGACGTGATCGTTCCCCTCTATTCGACATTGGTGACACCTCATCTGGAGTACTGTGTCCAATTTTGGGGCCCACACTACAAGAAGGATGTGGAAAAATTGGAAAGAGTCCAGAGAAGGGCAACAAAAATGATTAGGAGCCTGGAGCACATGACTTATGAGGAGAGGCTGAGAGAACTGGGATTGTTTAGTCTACAGAAGAGAAGACTGAGGGGAGCTTTGGTAGCTGCTTTCAACTACCTGAAAGGGGGTTCTAAAGAGGATGGATCTAGACTGTTCTCAGTGGTACCAGATGACAGAACAAGGAGTAATGGTCTCAAGTTGCAGTGGGGGGAGGTTTAGGTTGGATATTAGGAAACACTATTTCACTAGGAGGGTGGTGAAGCACTGGAATGGGTTCCCTAGGGAGGTGGTGGAATCTCCTTCCTTAGAGGTTTTTAAGGTCAGGCTTGATAAAGCCCTGACTGGGATAATTTAGCTGGGGTTGGTCCTGCTTTGAGCAGGGGGTTGGACTAGATACCTCCTGAGGTTCCTTCCAACCCTAATATTCTATGATTCTCCCCTTCCATGCCTCAGTTTCCCAACCCATAAAATGGGGCTGATGCTCTTTGTTTCCCTCAAACTCGGGGGGACAAAGGGCTCTGAAACACAGAGAAGAGCTACATAGGGTACCATTGTTGATGGGCACAGATTGTGCAGGGACATCTTCCCTGACCCTGACCCAGGTGCCGTGAGCACAGGGTGCTACACTGGGCGCATGCAAACAAGAAGCCTGTTCATATGGCTTACAGAGACCGCAGGCCGGGGGCTCCACCCTGCCAAGCAGCAACTCTGAGAACGAATCGGGGTGGGGGGGTGGGCTGGATAATCCGCGGAACATGCGCCCCCTGTGCGACGCTGAGGCCAGCCTGGGGCTGTGAAGCGGGGAATCGGGCATAGGAGAGGGGGGGCATTTCCCCCCTCCAGGGGCACTGATGTCACAGCTCCTGTGTCCAGGTTCTGGGGCCCACAGTTCAAGTAGGATGTGGATAGTCTGGACGGGGTTCGGAGAGCCCCACACGAGAGGATTAAAGACTCAGCAGCCGTGGCTGGTCCCGGAGTGCCGGCTATTCCGCCGAACAGCGAGATGGGTAAGAAGTGACTTGACCCCTGTCCATCCCCTCCACGGGGCACAGAGGAGGGTCGAACACGGTGCAAAGGTGAAAGCTGAAGCCAGATTCAGGCTAGAAATGCAGCGTCCATTTGGACAAGGGAGGACAATTAACCATTAGAACCATGTACCCAGGGGTGTGGTGGAGTCTCCATTCCCGGCGACGGGCTGGTTCCCTCCACGCTCTGCTCTAGGAATCGTTGTGGGGCCAGACTCTGGCCTTGGCTATATGGGGGGGAGGGAGGGGAGCGCAGACTGGCTGATCACAATGGGCCCTTCTGGCCTGGGAATCTGGGAATCTAGGTAGACACAGGGCTCCTGTTTGCAGAAAGCATCTCCATCCTCACTAGATGGAGACAGAGCTCCACGTGTCCTACTCCTCCCAGGCCTGCCGTGTCCCCTTTGCTGGGGGACAGCTCCACACTGGGTCAGGCTAACTCCCTCCCCAGGACCGGCAATGACATGAGAGAAGGGGGAGGGAGGTGCTGGCTCCTAGGGAGGTTGTGGCTACTCTTCCAGCCAAACCAGGAGCAAATTTGCCTGGAATCCCTCCCCCAGGCCCCGTGTGGCAGGACTGCAGCTGAGCATGCTGGGGTCTGGAGCTCCCCCCACCCACGCCCCCTGGGAGGGGGGTCTGGCTGCAGGTGCTCAGGAGCAGCCCGGGGCCCCGCGAGTGCTCAGTCTTACTGTGCCCCCCCCCCCATGGGAGCGGCCGGACAGGGACATTTGGAAGGGGGAGGACCGGGTTCCGGGGGAGGGTGATGGGAAGTATGGGACAGGCCCAGCTTCCCCTTGCTCTGCCACTGCCATCTTAGTCTAACCCCAGGCACCCCAGAGCTCCCCCAGGCTGCCAGCACGGCCCAGTTCAGAGGTGCCGGTGCCCCTTTGCACTGTGGGGCTGCACAGGGGGAGCTGGGGGACACTGCAGGGCAGCCGCAGGGCTGGGAGGAGCTAGGGCAATGCTGCACCCAGGACCGAGGGGCGAGGGAGGGAGCCCAGCTTGCAGGATTCATGAGCCCCTGGGTAGGGCCAGAGCCCAGACACCATCACCAGGAATTCTCCAGAGGAAACCTAGCTCCCCTGGGAACCCGTGTGCTCCACGGAGCCTCCCAGGGGGGTTCATGCTTATCATAGAATCCCAGAATCTCAGGCTGGGAAGGGACCTCTGGAGGTTCTAGTCCAACCCCCTGCTCAAAGCAGGACCAACCCCAACTAAATCATCCCAGCCAGGGCTCTGTCAAGCTGGACCTTAAAAACCTCTAAGGAAGGTGATTCTACCACCTCCCTAGGGAACCCATTCCAGTGCTTCACCACCCTCCTAGGGAAAAAGTTTTTCCTAATATCCAACCTAAACCTCCCCCACTGCACCATGAGACCATTACTCCTTGTTCTGTCATCTGCTACCACTGAGAACAGCCTAGATCCATCCTCTTTAGAACCCCCTTTCAGGTAGTTGAAAGCAGCTATCAAATCTCCCCTCAGTCTTCTCTTCTGTAGACTAAACCATCCCAGTTCCCTCAGCCTCTTCTCATAAGTCATGTGCTCCAGGCCCCTAATCATTTCTGTTGCCCTCCTCTGGACTCTTTATAATTTGTTCAGTTGTTCCACGTCCCAGCTCTTATCAGGCGTAGAGCTCGCAAAGCGCTTCACAAATGGCAGGATCACCACCCCCATTCTAGGGAGGGGGAAACTGAGGCACGGAGCAGCCAAGTGACCGGCTCAGGGTCACCCAGCAGGACAGTGGCACGGCCAGGTCACACTGGCTCTTCCTGTATGCAAATTACCCAGCCGGCCCCGTTTGTGACATCAGGGGCAGGCAGTGGGTGCCCGGTGAGAGCGCTCCCCGGTGGGGCACAGGGGGTGCCAGCGCTGCCCGCCAGGCCCAGCTGCGAGGGCACAAAGCGTGAGGTGAGCCGCGGCAGAGCCGCACGCGCCTGGCCGAGAGGAGGCAAGTTCCCACTCTGGTGAGTTGGGCAGCGCTCGTGAGCCGGCTGGAGGCCGATTTATTCCTGCCCGACGCCGCGTGGCACAGAGGATGCCGGACACAGAAACACCCCGCCACCCCCGCACACACACAACCTCAGCAGGGAGACCAAGGATGTGAGCGGCCTGCGGAACCAGAACACCTCTCTCGCCCAGGGGTCCCTCCAGCCCAGTCTCGAGGCACCCGGCAGGGGAAGCCTGTACATCTGTGGCTGGGATACACAGCGGACTCCAGCCTCCAGGGCTGGCCCTTCCCAGACAGCGCTGAGCTTTCTCTGGCCCTGCAGGCCCGGCTGAAGCCCTTGTCACACGTCCCATCCGCCGAGTCTCACCCAGCTCCCTCTCTCTTCCTCGCAGCGACGGAGAGATGCTTCAGGAGAAGGTTCCCCAGCCCAGCCTGGCCCAAGGAGGAGGGAAGGGTCCTTCTGACGGGGGGAGTCTCTTGCCAGCAGACATCCTTGCCAGCACTGAGTGGGTCCTGGACACCCTGCTGCTTCTGGCAGCTCTCCACATCCTCTCGCAGGCTGCAGCCACCTTCTCCTGCCTCTTCCTGGTACTGCCCCTGAGCTTCTTCTTCTTGGAAATCCATGGCAGGTACATTTAACACGAAGGGAGGGAAATACAGATCCACACAGAGCTGGCAGTAACTGGTGGAACTCACTGCTGCAGGATTTTCAACACATGGAATACTGTAAACCAGATTCCTTTGTGGCGCGAATCAGCCCCACTCCACCAGAGTCAATGGGGCCAGATCCCCAGCTGGTGGCATTTGGGGTTGCTCTGTAGATGTCAAAGGAGCTACCTTGATCTACGCCAGTTGAGGGTCTGTCCCAGCATTGACCTCGGGGGATATGCGAACCGGGGGTTCTTTTCAATCAGTTCATATGTGGTTGCCGGAGGGAGAAGCCGATGAGCCCAGACGTCTAGGGAGAGGAAGGACGAGGGTCTATGCGAGGATGAGAGCACAGCATGGGGCTCTGGAGACCTGGGTTCTAATCCCCGCTCTGCCACTGACCCTCTGTGCCTGGCATGGCTGTGCTCCCCCGACTGGGCTCCTCTCCTGTCCCATGCTGGGCACCTCATCCTGGCTTCTCTGCTCTGTTCCTGGCAGGGGGAGCCCAGCTTCTGAGGAGAAGCAGCAGCCGGACGCAAGCGTGGGGTGCAGAGCAGGCGAGCGGCCCCGAGACAAGGGGCTTCCCTGGGGGGACGTTCTCCAGTGTCTGCGGGGCATCCCGGACGTGCTGGGTTTGCTGGTGGCCGTTTACTTCCTGATTCGCACTGGCCTCGTTGTCTGTCCCCTCGTCTTCATCCTGCCCCTGGTCTGGGTCCTGGCTGACCCCGCCCGCAGCTGCGGAGGGGATGGGCCGAATACAGAGTCTCCCCGGTTGTGCGGCTTGGCCTCTTTATTCCTCTCCTGGGTGCCCGGGCCGGGCAGCTGTGGGAGAGGAAGGGGCCCGTAGGATTCCCTGGGCAGAGCCATGGGCAGGGGGAGCCCTGTCACCAGGGAATACAGGAGCAGGCCACAGCTCCGGTCAGGGCAGGCAGCCCCCGCCCCCGCTTACTGTCCCCCCTGTCCAGGCCTAGGCGCCGACTCCCCAGGTGCTCCAGGGCTCAAGCAGTCACTAAAACAAAAAACAGGGGGAGGTGATGGCGCTGTTCCTGGTGGGACCCAACTGAGAGCCCCAAGTCAGGACAAATTTCTCCAAAGGGGGAAGTTACAGCCCAAAGCTGGGGTTTCTCCACTTCTAAGGCACCAAACCAGTCAAACAGAAAAGACTTTGGTTTCGCCCCACTGGCTAACCACAAGTCACACAAGCAATCCCCTTAGTCACTCCAGATTCCCAGTATCACCACCAGCAGCCACCTGTCCTGGGGATCAATGGTTATGAAACCCCAAATAAAGAAAATGGTTCTCCCCAATTCCAAAGAATCAGGCCCCAGGCCCAGGTCAATATACAAATCAGATCTTACCACAAATCACGCTGTTGCCAGTCCTTTAGAATCTAAAATCTAAAGGTTTATTATACAAGGAAAAAGGTCTAGGTGAGGGTTAGAAATGGTTAAATGAAATCAATTACATGCAGTAATGGCAAATCTCTTGGTTCAGGCTTGCAGCAGCGATAGAATTGTGACAAAGTAGGAATACTGTGTGTGTGCCTCAGTTTCCCCTATGCATTTCTTGAGTGTCTGTGTGGAGGGATAGGGGTGTGTAGTTGCTGCAAAGCAGAGAGTCCGGGTAAGCAAGTGGCCGACCTGCCTTGGCAATTGAGGGCCGGGCCCCTCCCCCCTCTCAAGGCTGGAAGTGCTGAATAACAAAGAGGTCAGCTGGACCTGTTGGAGAGAGGTCAGGTGATACCTCCTGCCCGGGAGGAGACAAAGGAAAGAAGAGGAGGGGCTGGGGAGTGAGGTTCAGTTTGGGAGTTTGCAGCTGGCTGGAGAGATGTTTTAGAATCTGAAGCTGGGTGGGCAGAAGGGAGGCAGGCCCAGGCAGGGTCTAGTTACCCTTGGGCCCCCAAAATGGATCCAGCTGAGGGGTTCGGGTACCTACAAGCTCGGTGTTAAACCATGTACCTGTCGATGAATAAACCTCTGTTTTACTGGCTGGCTGAGTCACGTCTGACTGTGGATTTGGGGTGCAGAATCCACGGGCTCCCCCAGGACCCCGCCCAGGCGGGCTCACTGGGGGAAGCGCACGGAGGGGCAGAAGGTGCTGAATGCTCCGAGGTCAGACCCAGGAAGGTGGAAGTGGGGACCTGTGAAGCTCCTAGCCTTGGAAACAGGCTGTGTACAGAGAAGGGACACTTCCCCCGAAGTCCTGTCTGGCTTCCTAGGGAGCGGTTCCAGACCATCGCCCGGGTACTCTGTGACAAGAATAAACTGCAGGTTCAAATCAAAGTCTCTGGAGTACAAACATCCACAGCAGGGACGGGTCAACAGTCCTTTGTTGAAAGCTTCTGTGTGTAGAAAAGTTCCTCCAGAGTAAGAATGACGACTGAAGACAAAATGGAGGAGCTGCAGCAGCTTTTTATAGTCTTCCCAGGTGCAGGAATTCTCTTTGTCCTTTGCTGTGGAAACTTACAGCAAAATGGAGTTTGGAGTCACATGGGCAATCCCTGCCCCCTCCCTACGACACAGGATGTGTCGCCTTCCCTTAATGGGTTCGTTGTGTAGCTGATGGTTCTTAATGGGTCATCAAGCAGGCTAAGGAGAGCTAACAGCAAGTTGTCTGGGATGTTACCCAGCAGCAAAGCACCCATTTGAGATACAGACATTATATAGCCAAGATTCAGAACTTTGACTACAAAAATGACACCCACATGCCGATAGCATAATCATCACCAGCAAACGATAACTCGCTCTTCGACACCTTATAGGACCCCGTTACACAAGATTTGGTGCCTCTGCAGGATCTTGGCTGCACCAATGATCTATAGGATCCCAGATTATTTCAGTCACGTGACACAGGGGCCCCTTGCCCACCCTGCCCTGGCGCTTGCCTCGAGCCTGGAGCTCCCCACGCAGGCTGACCCGGGGCGCTGGTTTCTCCGCAGGGAGGTTACCCGCCAGCCGGCTTTGTGACCTCGGGGCAGGCAGCGTCACAATGGGGGGACGGCCGGGTCAGAGCCCCAGGGTGGGCGGGTGCTTCCCCAAGGGGAGCTGGTGTGTGAGGCCCGGCAGGCCAGCTGCAGAGCGAGGCTGGGGCCCGTCCCAGGGGCGTTTGGTGGCCCAGGCAGGCTCGGCGAGGCCGGAGGAGGGAGGCAGGCCTGGAGCTGGTGGAGGCCGCGCACAGCACCTGCCTGGGGAGCCCGGAGCTCAGACATTGCTCTCCAGTGGTGAGCGGGGAACCGTTTCCCGGGAAACCTGCCCTCGGGCCTCCTCTCTCCTCCTGGGGACAATCCTGCACCCCCCCCCCCCGGGATCCTGCACCCACTCCCCTGCACAGCCCCCCATCCTGCGCCATCCCCTCTGTACCCCCCCAGGAGCCTGCACCCACTCCCCTGCACAGCCCCCCCATCCTGCACCATCCCCTCTGTACCCCCCCTGGATCCTGCATCCATCCCCCCTGCACAGCCCCCCCATCCTGCACCATCCCCTCTGTACCCCCCCTGGATCCTGCATCCATCCCCCCTGCACAGCCCCCCCATCCTGCACCATCCCCTCTGTACCCCCCCAGGAGCCTGCACCCATCCCCCCTGCACAGCCCCCCCATCCTGCACCCATCCCCCCTGCACAGCCCCCCCATCCTGCACCCATCCCCCCTGCACAGCCTCCCCATCCTGCACCATCCCCTCTGTACCCCCCCATCCTGCACCGTCCCCTTTGACCCTCTCCACCTCCCGGATCCTGCACCATCCCTGCACTGCTCCTCCCCAGGATCCTGCACCCATTCCCCTCTCCCTGGGTACTTTACTCTCTCCCTCCCCCCCCCCCCCCCCACATCTGTTCTCTCTCCCGGGCTGTGCCAGGCCATGCTCTGTGGAGAGAGGGGCACTGTGGGGGCAGGGAGGTACCAGCCCATAAAGGACGCTGCTGAGGAGCTCAGTCCAGGCTGCAGGGGTGGGCCTGTGTGGGCGCATTGCTGCTGGTGGGTGCAGTGCCACGGGCTGCCCCATCACCGGCTCATGGCGGATGCACTGGGCCCCAGGCGGAGTGAGCTGCAGGGGGAGGCAGGACCGCGGGGTCCCTGTGGCTAGAGGAAGGGGCCCGTCTCCTGGCCCGGTGAAGAGGGGAGCAGTACATGCCCTTCTCCCCCCTCCCACGGTGTCTCCTGTCCCCTGGCAGGGCGAGTGCCCCGAGGTGGCAGAGGATGCTGCAGCCCGCCCCACGTCTGGGTGGAGGGGCGCCGGGGCGGACGTCGGCTCCGCTCTGCACTGGCTCGTGCAGATCACGCTTTTCCTGGCGCTCAGCCAGTGCCTGTCCTGCGCCGGGATCCTTGAGGCCACGCTCCAGTCCCGAGCCGCGCTCCTCTTCTTCGGCCCCATGGTCCCGCTGCTCGCCGACGCGGTCCTCACCTTCAGCCACGCGGTGCCCGCCTTGCTGGTCTTCTCCATGTCCGTGTTAGCAGGGTCGCTCCTCTACGCCGGCATCCCGGAGCTGCGGGGCCTGCTCCTTCGCTCCCTCCAGCCTCGCCCGTGAGCCCCCGGGCAATACAGCCGCAGACAGAGCCGGGCCTCGGGGCTTTCTGTTCGCTCCTGTGCACGGGCCGGGAGGAGGGGCTGGGGACACCGGGGGATTCCTGTCATTGCCAGATACGGCGCTGCCAGGCTCGGGAGAGATCCGGGGCTGCCTGGCATCCAGAGCTGGTGGGGCTGACACATGGGCTGAGACCCCGCAAAGCACTGAGGGGCCTAAACCCCACACAATGCTGAGGTCCCTTTGTAAATCTAGGCCGTAGTTCCCAGTGTAGCCGGGCACTGGGCATTGTGCCTTAGCACGGCAAAGCCCAACGGGTGCAGCGACCCTGCTGCTAACCCTTTCCATTCCGCTGGGGCAGGCAGGGTGATGCATTGTTCCTGGCTCTTCGGTGAATTGCCTCAGGGGCAGGCGAGAATCCGTGTCAGCCCCAGAGCTGCCAGGGAGGGGCAGGCCCCCTGCTTAGTAATTACCTGGCAAAGGCAGGCCAGGGCTCCGGAGCGGGTGAAAAGCGGGTGTCTGGATTGCTCCCTGTGCCCAATGAACGTGTCTCTTCCTTGATGAGAGCGGCACCTCGGGCTGGCGGCTCCTCCCTGCCCGCCGCGTCGGCTCAGCCGTGTGCTGCCCGGATCCAGACCTGCCGCTCCCTGTGGTTACCGTCCTGGGTCCTCGCACGCCGAGCCCTGCTGATGTCGTTCACCCCGACGGGCTGGTCCCGAGTCGCCATCCCCAGGTCGCTCTCACCCGCGGGTCTGACTCGGGACTGATCCTGGGCCAGGCCGGGCGGCACCTCTTGTGGAGCGACACCCCCCGGACAACGTCTGAGAGCCGGACGGAGCCGCAGCTGGGGTGGGATTTGTCCGACCTCCTTTTCTGAGTGCCGGCAACCCTAACCCGGCCCCCCACCTGCCAGTCAACCCACAGGGCCCTGCGCAGGGGGCCCAAAGCTACGACATGCTGAGGGGGTTCACTCATTCAGGACCCCACGCCAGGCAGACTCCAAAGCCGGTGGTCTGGGCTGGGGCAGGAGGGACAGAGGGTCAGTGGGGTACCTGGATAGCATGAGGCCGCGTGCGCCTGAGCACCGCGTTAGAAGATCAGCAATTGGGCACCTGTGAGAGGGCTACAGATCACTGGAAAAGGGTCCGTACTCCAGAATGACTGCTGTGCCCCCAGTGCCGCCCCCTGGTGCCGGGTGGCGGGCACGGGACCCTGGCACTTCCCATGGCCGGATGTGGGCACGGGACCCTGGCACTTTCCATGGCCGGATGTGGGCACGGGACCCGGCACTTCCCATGGCCCGATGTGGACACGGGACCCTGGCACTTCCCATGGCCGGATGTGGGCACGGGACCCCGGCACTTCCCATGGCCGGATGTGGGCACGGGACCCTGGCAGTTTCCACATGACAGTCTCATAAGCAAGCTGGACTGTGACGGGGCTGTTCCTGGTGGGACCCAGCTGACAGTGCGAAGTCAGGACAAATTGCTCAGAGCAGGGCAGTTACAGCCCAAAGCTGGGGTTTCTCCACCTCTAAGGCACCAAACCAGCCAAACAGAAAAGACTTTGGTTTCGCCCCACTGGCTAACCACAAGTCACACAAGCAATTCCCTTAGACACTCCAGATTCCCAGTATCACCACCAGCAGCCACCTGTCCTGGGGACCAATGGTTATGAAAACCAATCCCCCAAATAAAGAAAACGGTTCTCCCCAATTCCAAAGAATCAGGCCCCAGACCCAGGTCAATATACAAATCAGATCTTACCACAAATCACGCTGTTGCCAATCCTTTAGAATCTAAAATCTAAAGGTTTATTATACAAGGGAAAAGGTCTAGGTGAGGGTTAGGAATGGTTAAAAGAAATCAGTTACATGCAGTGATGGCAAATCTCTTGGTTCAGGTTTGCATTAGAGGTAGAATAAACTGCAGGTTCAAATCCAGTCTCTGGAGCACAAACATCCCCAGCTGGGACCGTGTGGTGTCCGAGCACAGAGCCCCCGGCCCACGCTGCTCCGGACCCAGCACCAACTTACCCAGGCCACCATTTCTAGAGTCCGTTAGCAGCTTGGGGGCCGTAAAGAATCGTGAGGCCCTGCCCGGGGGGGGAGGGCAGTGGGGCATTAGCTGGTATTTTGTCCGGTCTGGTCCTGTGTGGGGAGGGGAAGAGAAACCCACTGGCCAGCACCCCCAGGAGACCCCAGCGGGAAAGACAAACTCCACCTGGGACACCTGGTCACTAAGCCAGCCTGACCCACCCCCAAGTTGGGGGGGGAGGGGCTGGCTGCATGGAAATGACCCAGCCAGCCCTGTTTGTGACATCAGCAGCCGCCTGTCCAAATGGGCTCGCTGCCTGTCCCCAGCTCAGTGCCCGCGGGCTGCCGGGCATGGCGGAGGGGCGGCGGTGAAGCTGCGAGGCAGGTACCTCCAGGGCACGGGGCTGTGCCAGGCTCACACCTGATGCTGAGCTGCTCATGTTCGCTCCGGCGGGGAGGCGAGTGCCGGTTTTCTCTCTTTCCGGCGTTCACACGCGGCTGGGGGCCACCAGGACCGATCGCCGTTCCCAACAGGGGACTGCTCCATGGCCCCGTCTCCATCCGTGTCCTAGAGGGCAGGGGTCTGCCTTCCCCAGCCCCCCAGGGCAATGGCCACCCCCCAGCAGCCTCCAAGGGCCTGCAGTCAGCACGGACCCGGCAGCCGCTGTGTTGGGGAGTCCAGGGGGAGCCGGGTCCCTGGAGCAGGTGAACGGGGGAGGGGGATTGGGAAGTGTTTTCTCGGCTCTCCATGCTGCTCCCGGCAATGGGTCCCGGGGGGGTTTCCTTCCAGAGAATCGTGGGAATACCCGGCCTCCCTCGGCACGACAGTAACGCTCTCAGGGCCCCTTTCAGGACGGTCCCGCCCCGGGAAGGTGCCTGGGGAGCAGGGGTAGGAGAGCGCTTCGCAGCCTTTGCACTGGGGTGACCCGGATGAAGTCAGACGTGCCCGTGAGCCTCTTACCCGTACTGGAACCGGGGAGTGAAAGCGGCGGCGTGGAGTCGGTCTGGGCGCGTTTCGGGAGGGGTCACTTGACCTTGAAGGGTCGGGGGGTGCAGGGAGGGGTGGGCTGGGGCGGGGGGAGCTCTTCTTTGTGTTCGATTTCAGAGTAATATCCTCAGTGCTCATGACCCCCCAGGACTCCCCCCCACTGGCTGGGAACAGCTGGTCTCGCACGCAGAGTGGACGGGGGGTGGAGTCAGCATCACTGGCTCTAGGGGCACGGGAATGCCCAGAGGGGATCAGATCCGAGGTCCATTTGCCAGGCGGCTCTGACAGTGGCCAGCCCCAGATGCTGCAGGGGAAGGTGTAAGAACCCCCCAGGAGCAGATGTGGGGTGATGGGCTCCCCATCAAGATCACCCCCTGATCACTAAGAGTCAGCGGTTGGTTTAAGCCCTGAAGCACGGGGTCTAATGTCCCTTTCAGAAGCTGGGCTGGCATTAACTAAGATCACTCGGAGCATGCCTCGGCTGCAGATAAATGTCCAGTCCCTTTTTGAAACTTCCTAAATTCTTGGCCCCAAGGACTTACTGTGGCAGTGAGTTCCACAGGCTAATCACGCTGTATGAAAAAAAATCCTTTTTGTTGGTTTGGAATTTCCCACCTTTTCGTTTAATTTCCAGTCCCCTTGTTGGTGTGTTACGAGGGAGAACAGAAGTTCCCTATCTACCATCTCTAGCCCATTCCTTATTCTATACACATTTGGCACATCCCCTTGTATTACTCTCCTTCTAAGGTAACAATCCCATTCCTTTCCATCGCTCTTCGCAGGTGAGTCTGTCCATGCCGCGGTGACTTATCCCCCTGGGAGTAGTTCTGCTGGGCACAGGGGAGGCCCAGCTGGAGTCCCGTGTCCAGGCTTGGGGGGCCACTCTTTAAGGAAGAGGGAGAGAATCCAACAGAGAAAAGCTTTAGAAAACCTAACCCGATGAAAGGTTCAGAAAATGGGGCCTGGTTAGTCGTGAGAAAATCGGTGCAGGGCTGGTCTAAAAGGGATGGGGATCCATTGTTCTCTGGGTCCGCTGGAGGCAGGACAAGAAGTAACAGGTTTAATCCGCAGCCCGGGAGATTTAGGTCAGATCATGGGAAAAGCTTCCTACCTCTCAGGGGAGTGAAGCTCTGGAGCAGGCGCCCCAGGGGGGTTGTGGGATCCCTCGATGGAGATGTTTAGGAACAGGTTGGATGAACACCTGGCAGGGATGGTCTAGGTTCACCTGGGCCTCCCTCCATGCAGGGAGCTGGGCTCCAGGTCTCCAGCCCCCTGCGTGATATTCCCATCAGCCCTACATTTCTATAGCTCTGTGACCTTGGGGCAAAGTCACTGTCCTGCTCTGTGCCTCTGTTTCTCCATCTACCCAAAAGGGGATGATAACACTTAACCCACTGCATTTTCGAGGGGGGGGGAATTTGGGAGGCTCAGTTAATTAATCAGTGTCGTTAATGTGCCCTCTAGTTCCTTCAGTAGCAGGGCAAAGTACCAGGAAGGCCAGTGTCTTGCCTCTGCCAGTGGCCAATGCCGGGTCCTACAGAGCCTGGTGAGCCGAACTCCGCCAGTGCACCTGGCCAAGTGTGCAAGGAGGCAGATGCTGGGTGAAAACCTTCCTGACCCCCCACTGTCTTGGGCCCTGAAGCCTGACCCTGGGCCATGTTTACCTGGCACAAGCTCTGTGTTATGGGGGTGATAACCTCAGCCTCCCCCCCCCCCGCCAGAGAGAGAGGCTGCTCTCCACTGGCACTGGGGGGTCTCATCCCACCGTTCCACTTTGTGCTCCCCCCAGGGACAGCACCGTGTCTCCTCAGAAGCAGCAGCCGATGGCCAGGCCCTGCCGCAGGGTGATCAGGCGGCCCCACTACGTCGGGGGGGTCCTGAGAGACTTGCTCGATGGGTTCAAGATGCTGCTGAGCGTCATTCTCTTCCTGGCCCTGTGCGTCTTCACCAGCTACGTCGGCGTCCTCTTCACCGCCCTCCTGATCGCGGCCGTGCACGTCTTCTTCAGCAGCCTGCTCCCGTCCGCGCTGCTCCTCCTCCAGTTCCTGCTCTCGGCCCTGCTCCTCCTCTTCTGTCTGCAGTGGCTGAGCGAGATCTTGGCTCACGAGCCGGCCCGGCCCTGCCCCAGCTCAATACAGTACTGAGGCACAGACGCGCCCTGGTGTCTTCATTTCCACTGGGCTGGGTGCTGGGCACGGTGTGTCCCTCGCCCTCCCTCTTGTGGCTGCCCCGGAGCGAGCGGGGGGCGCGGCGGGGGAGACAGCTTGCAGGCACAGCGGCTGAGTCTGGGGAGAGGTTTCTGGGTCAGGGCCTCAGGCTGCTGAGTGCTCTTGGGGCTAGGAGCTAAGGAAGCTGTCTCCTGCTCTTTGATTCCTCCTGGGGTCAGAGACACGGGGCTTTGATGGTATTTGGCTTATTTACAAAGAAATACCTGGAAACCACTAATGTCTGTTCCCCGCTGGGACCCCCAGCTAGCCCGGGTCCCAGAGCAGTGAGGCTGGACCAGGGCAGTACAAGTGCCCCCAGAGCCGCGCGGGCTGCTGCGGTGTCACTGCTCCGCTACCAGAGCTCCCTGGAGTACCTGGCCATGAGTGGCAAACATGGGAAGGCTGAGAGCAGCGAGCAGGGCGGGGACGGGCGCTGGCCTCCCCGAGGGGAAGCTTCACCCCCCACCCGGTCAAGATCAGTGAGCACCTGGAAAGCAACGAACCCAAGTTGGTGTGTTGGTGTGACAGAGTAGGAATACTGTGTGTGTGCCTCAGTTTCCCCTATGCATTTCTTGAGCATCTATGTGAAGGGATAAGGATGTGTATGTGATGCAAAGCAGAGACAGGGTAAGTAAGTAGCCGATGCTCTGCAGGTGTCCATACCTGAAGCTGTAATCTGACTCCAAGTGGGGGAGGGAGGTCACCTGACCTGCCAGGAAGGAGACGGAGAAAGGAATGCAGAGGAGGGGCTGGAGAGAGTGAGTTTCAGTTTGGAGTCTGAAGCTGGCTGGGGAGAAGGGAGGCAGGCCCAGACAGGGTCTGGCCTCCCTGTGCCCCCAAAATGGATCCAGCGGAGAGGTCGCGTTCGCTCTACCTAGATTACGTTCCTGTCATTGAATAAACCTCTGTTTTACTGGCTGGCTGAGAGTCATGTTTGACTGTGGATTTGGGGTGCAGAATCCATGGGCTCCCTCAGGACTCCGCCCAGGCGGGCTCGCTGGGGGAAGCGCACGGAGGGGCAGAAGGTGCTGAATGCTCCGAGGTCAGACCCAGGAAGGTGGAAGTGGGGACCCGTGAAGCTCCTAGCTTTGGAGACAGGCTGTGTACGGAGAGGGGACACTTTCCCTAAAGTCCTGACTGGCTCCCTAGGGAGCGGTTCCAGAGCATCGCCCGGGCGCTCCGTGACAGTTGGGAATTTGGCCAAATTTGTGGGCATAGCTGGGAGAGGATGGGCTGTTCTGCCCACCACGCCCCTTCTGGGGTCCTCCAGTTCTGAGGGGAAGGAAGGGGAGCTGGGATGCTGGCTGACTGAACGACAAGAGCAGGGGAGGGACCGAGCTTCGCCAGCCCCACTGTCTCCTGGGACCCTGGACTTTCTTCCTCCTACCCGAGAGCTGTCCTGACTAGAGAGAGGAACCCTCACCTTCCAGCCACCCCCCCGGCGTGAGACTTTCCCTACCCCCACCCCTTCAATGGGTCTTTTCCCCTCCCAGCTTTTTTCTCTCTTTCCCACCTCTCTCTGTTTCCTTGTTTAATACGGGCCTGGGCTAGCCGGCCAGGACGGGATGCTGTACAACACGTCATACAAGCAATTCCCTTAGACACTCCAGTTTTCCAGTATCACCAGCAGTATCGCTCTGAGGACAAATGGTTATGAAAACCAATACCCCAAATAAAGAAAACGGTTCTCTCCAATTCCAAAGAATCAGGCCCCAGACCCAGGTCAATATACAAATCAGATCTTCCCACAAATCACGCTGTTGCCAATCCTTTAGAATCTAAAATCTAAAGGTTTATTCATAAAAGGAAAAAGATCTAGGTGAGAGCTAGAATTGGTGAAATGAAATCAATTATATGTAATGATGGCAAACTTCTTGGTTCAGACTTGTTGCAGTGGTAGAATAATCTGCAGGTTCAAATCAGGTCTCTGGAGTACAAACAGCCACAGCTGGGATGGGTCCTTCAGTCCTTTGTGTGGCGCTTCTGTTTGTAGCAAAGTCCTTCCAGAGATATGAAGCAAGAATGACGACTGAAGACAAGATGGAGGAGCTGCAGCAGCTTTTTATAGTCTTTCCCAGGTGTAAGAACCAATTTTTTCTTGCTGTGGAAACGTGCAGCAAAATGGAGTTTTGGAGTCACATGGGCAAGTCACATGTTCAGGGATGACAGTACTTGCAGGTAGCAGCCATTAAGCACAGGCTACCTGGAACAGCGGTCGCCAACCAGTGGTCTGCGGACCACTGGTGGTCCGCGACAAAATCTGAGTGGTCTGTGGCGAAATTTCGGGCGGGGGGGGGAAGCAAGCGGCGGGAGCAGTGTGCTGAGGCGCGGCATGAGTGTTCCCCTATGGGGCAGGCGGGGAGGTAAGCGGCGGGAGCCCCCCCCCCCTGGAGCACGTGCCGCACGAGTGTGCCCCTATGGGGGTGGGGAAGGCAAGCGGCGGGAGCCCCCCCCCCCCGCCTGCCCGGAACATGCTGCAGCGGCGCGGCGCCACGCGAGTGTGACCCTATGGGGGGGGGGGGAGGCAAGCGGCGGGAGCCCCCCCCCCCCCCGCCTGCCCGGAGCATGCTGCAGCGGCGCGGCACCGCACGAGTGTGCCCCTATGGGGCGGGGGGGGAGGGAGGAGGCAAGCGGCGGGAGCCCCTCCCCCCCCACCTGCCCGGAACATGGTGCAGTGGCGCCGCGAGAGTGTACCCCTATGGGGCGGGGGGTGGGGGGGGGCGCGGGAGCCCCCCCGCCTGCCCGGAGCATGGTGCAGCGGCGCCGCGAGAGTGTACCCCTATGGGGCGGGGTGTGTGTGTGTGTGTGAGGCAAGCGGCAACTGATCTGCAACACGTTATGTTCTGCTTCTTCCCCTGTTATAGTCTGGGTTAAAAAGTCCCCGACAACTTCAACCTTATCTAACAAATATTTCTGTGCTGGTCTGGAAATGTAAGCTGCTGCTGATTCAATTAGTGTTGATTTCTTGACAAAAAATGTTTTTGTATGTGAATAACCAGTATGAAAAGTTTTGGCATCCATGGATGTTACTTCTCTCTTGCATAGATTAGTTTCATTATGTAGCTTGGGAGGTTTTTAAAGAGCCTCCAGCTACCGGGGCCACTCCTGCTCCCCTCCCCTCCTGCTGAGTCCATAATTGGCCCCACACCCCAGGAGGTGATGATAGCCAGGAGGACAGGTCTCTCACCTTCCTGCTGCCTGCGGGGCATGCATTGTGCAGGGCCTGATTGCAGGCACCAGGAGAAGAGGGTGGGGGGAAGAGACCCCCCCCACCTCTCCCACCCGAATACAACCACCAAGCCACCTGCTGGATACTTCCTGGCTGGTCCCAGGCTCCCCCCCCCTCCCAATTCACTGGATCCCAGGAGCAGCTACAGGAGAGGAGCAGACGAATTAACCTGCCTGCTTGCCAGATACTTCCCAGGACAGGACAGCCGCCCCAGGTAAGCCCCCCAAACCCAGGACTCCCTACCTTGGCCCCTGGCAGGTGACAGGTCCCTCTGGCTCTTGGGGGAGGGGAGCCTTGTTACATGCAGCAGTGATTACCTGCAAGCCCTTCTTCAGCTCCCAATGGGAGCCATGAGTGTGGCCAGGGAAGGGGGGGCAGGCAGGGTCAAGTGTGGATGAGTGTTTGGGAGGGGTGTGTGGGGTGCTGGGCTGTGAGGATTGTTGTGGACTGTGGAGGATGTCTGGTGGAGGGTGCAAAATAAAAAGAACAACAATAACAAGACTATCAAATTATTCATTTATTTTTATTAAATATATAAGGTAAATAATGAAATTAATAAAATTTCAAACCAAACATATATTCTAATATGCAATGCTACCTTATGCAATATTCATTTAAAAAGTTTAAAATAAGCAGTGCTCCAGGAAAAGGGAATGGGGGGGGGGGGGGCAGGGCAGAGGCGCAAGGTAAATTTTTTGCCAAGTTCGCTATTTTATAGCAGCTTCCCTCTCCTGCAAATCTGGGTCTGTGTCCATTGCTCCTTTTTGCTGCTTCTCTCTGGTCTGGTGCTAACCCCTGAGGGTTATGTTTGCTCTTAGTCAGCCCACTTGACAAGTTTGATTGTCCTTGATCTGTCTCTCCTTCCTCATTCACACCTCATTCATTCAACAGGGCACTTGATTATAAAGTGTGTGTGTGTGTGTGGGGGATCTTATTCTACTCCTAGCAGAGACATTTTTCTTTTCCCTTAATTATACTACCTTGGGGGCTATAACAGATTACCAAAGTTCAATACAGAGTTTCTAAAACAAGGTTATATGAAAAGGCATAATACAAAAGTCATTTAAAAGTTAAACAAAAACACCCCCCCCCCGCTCTTGCCACCCCCCTACTCCCCTCCCCGGGCCTTTTTTAAAAAATTCATGTTAGTGGTCCGCGGGATTCAAAATTGTGAGTTTAGTGGTCCCTGAGGTCCGAAAGGTTGGCGACCACTGACCTGGAATGTCCTCCGGTAGACTTCTCCTGTGGATTGGAGCTTTCCAAACTCCCAATGGGTCCATTGTGCAGCTGATGGTTCTTAATGGGCCATCAAGCCGGCCAGGCTGAGCTAACAGCAACTTGTCTGGGATTTCACCCTGAAGCAAAGCATAAGTTTGAGATACAGACACTATAGAGCCAACATTCACAACTTTAACTACAAAAATGATACACACGTATCGATAGCATAATCAGAAACCATAACCTGGTCTTAGACACCGGCTTATATGGCCTCCTTTACGCAAGTTTTGGTGTCACTACAGGACCTTGGTTGCCACAATGATCTACAGTCCCAGAATAGACCAGGAACGTCACAGGCTTAAACAGCCTGATGCTGAGACGAGTTTTCCAGGTCTCGGGGTGGCTGAATTTTCCCAGCAGGGAGGCTGCATGTGAGAGTCAGCACCAGAGACAGACGCTGCATCTTCTCCCTTGGCTGTTCTTTCCTCTCCGCTTTCGCACGTGTTTGTCTCGTTTGATCTTCTGGGAAACGGGGTTGGACTTGATAACAGCCCAGGGAACTTTGCACCAGGGCCCTCCTACCCACAGCCCCTCCTAACTGGTGCCACTGCACCCTCAAGCGTGAGATGGTGCCCAGGGCAGAGGGACGTGGGTAAGGTGCTAGCTGGCTGCTCATGGGTGCCCATGATACAGGGAGTACAGTGAGACCGGCCGGACATCTGGGGTCACCCTTGACGGTTACCCAGGCCTAGACCCTGCCGGTGCAGGACTCAGGAGCTGCTGTACCGGTCTCTGGCTTATCCACAAAGCCCTGCCCTGCCTCTTTGCTGCAGGCCTCCCCAGCAGCACCCCTGCGTGTGTCATGGAGTCGGTCAGTCCCTGCACTCTGTCTCTGGAAGACGCAAGCTGGGCGCTGTTCCTGCATTACCCGGGCCATCCCCTCTGGCCCTCGCTCTCTGCCGTCTGGCCAGGCTGGTCTGTTCCCGCTCCACAGGCCCACCCAGGGCCAGGCAGGGGAAGGAAGCGAAGTGAAGGGCTGAGACAGCTCAGGTCCCAGAGGGGAGCAGATTCCACCCCGAGTGCCAACAAGGATCAGACCTGGGGCCCCTGGAGCTAAATGCACGAGCCAAAAACTACATGGCCTTTAGCTGAGGGTGTAGAGCAGACTCATTAATCTCTCTAAGTGGTCTCAGTGCCACTAGACGGGACCTTTCTGCCAGGTGGAGCCAGCGGCAACAAGGGTGGGTTCAGTATCTAGGGGTTCCTTTTCACCAATACAACCCCAAACCCACCCGAATCCCCACCCAGTGACCTGGGACAATTACACACCACCCCCTGGGCGCCCCTAAGAGGCAGCACTTCCCCCTCGCAAGCACAGAGTCCGTGTAGCAAAAACGTTTAATAAAAGGAGGGAATTAACTCAGCATCAATTTGGGAAAACACTGCAGCTAGGATTCATAAACACAAACCATGAGCAAAAGACCCACCCCCAAGTAAGCTGGGCAGGGTCATTTCCCCCTCAGGGTCTTAAATCCAGCAACCCAAATCCCCTTTAACGTGCCCATCCCTTCTCTGTACCCCACTCACTCCAGAGTCCACTTCCCAGCCTGTGTGGAAGGTGGGGTGGGGGTGGGGTAAGGAGGTACCGTTCACACTGCACTAGTCAGGCACTTGCTCCTCATCCCAGTGGCTCATTGCCACACCGCTGCAGGGCTCTGCTCTGGCTTCTGCACCAGCTGCCCGGCTGGCCACTTGCCACACCTCTCCCCCAGCTGTCCAGCTAGCCACTTACCCAGATGTCTTCAGGGCCCCCCCACTTAACACAGCTCTCAGGGATTTCAGCTGTTAGTAGGGTATCCTCACTGCTGGCTCACACTGGACTAGGGTGACCAGATGTCCCGATTTTATAGGGACAGTCCTGATTTTGGGGTCTTGACTGGGCACACTCACACTACAGATTTATAACGTTATTAAAGCTAATGTTAAAAATGACAACATGCACAAATTGAGGAGTAAGGTACTGGACATCTGGAGTCAGGCTGGGGTTATGGGCGATTGTAGGGAACAGGTACAGGGTTTACAAGGCACATGCATATCACATATCCAGCATAGCTCCAGAGAGGGGTGTGGGAGTTTTTAAAGCGTCAGTGTACAGGTGTGTTCGGGTGTGCCACCCATGGGGTGTAGTGAGAGTCCAAGTCAGTGGTGGTGTAGGCAATAAGCACATGGGCAGGGTGCGTCCCTCGGTTTGTCAGGGAAGGGGGGGTGGGTTGTTTCCTTGTTCAGCGGTCTCGGTTACTCAACCTGGTACTGGCGATGTCCCGTGACGTGTTCCGTGTATATGTCTCTGGACCACCTGATGCTGACACCATGAGCTGTCTCATGAGCCGGGTGTAGCGCTGACCGACTCCGCACGCTCTCAGTACCGGCTCGTTGCGGGGGTCCCATGCGCCCAGAGCTCCTATGATCAGGGCGTGGAGCTGCACCTCGTCGCCCTGCACTCTCAGCGGGGTGTACTTCAGCATCCTCCATGCACAGGCCTCATGGAAGGCTGGTGACCGGTTTTCAAATGGCACCGTGACGTCCACTATGAGGACCTTCTTCTTTTCTGTGTCGGTCACAACAATATCAGGTCGCCGTCGGCTGTCTGTCCCGGGGATGGCGCAGTTGACAGAGATCTTCCCCAGGGACGGTGGGATGGCTTTCACCAGCCGGTTCTGGATGGCGTTGTGGCGGTGCTGCCAGGCTCGGGAGTGTGGCTTGCACCAACACAGGACGTGGGGCAAGGTCTCGTTGGCATAGCCACACTTCCTGCAGTGTTTCTCCGGGTTGCCATTGTGGACGGCTCCGTCGAGGGGAACGCAGTTGAGTCGGGTCGGCGTCGCCAGTCGGCGAACCTGGTGAAGCTTCCCCCGTGGAGGAAGTGATTGCTGGCGTCCAACTTGCTGGACACCTCAAACACCTTGCCCTGGTCTGGCTTCCTGTGACAAAGTAGGCATACTGTGTGTGCATGCCTCAGTTTCCCCAATGCATTTCTTAAGTGTCTATGTGAAGGAATAGGGGCTGATGATACTGTAAGCAAGCAGGCAACACCCTCTCCCCTCTCCACATGTGTCCATACCTGATGTGGAAATCTGACCCCAGGTGGGGGAGTGAGGTCACCTGACCTGGCTGAGCCAGGGGGAAGGAGGGGCTGGAGAGGGGGTTTGGAAGTCTGAAGGTGGCTGGAGTCAGGCAGGGAGGCAGAGGAGCTATCTCGCTCTCTGGCCTCCAAAATGGATCCAGCCGAGGGCTCACACTCGCTGTATGGTCTGGGTTAGACCAGATAGAAGTCATCGAATAAACCTCTGCTTTACTGGCTGGCTGAGAGACACGTTGTGACAAAGTAGGAATACTGTGTGTGTGCTTCGGTTTCCCCTATGCATTTCTTGAGCGTCTATGTGAGGGGATAGGAATGTGTAGCTGATGCAAAGCACAGCCTCTCTGCAGGTGTCCATAGGTGAAGCTGTGTGACGAAGTGGGAGTACTGTGTGTGTGTGTGACTCGGTTTCCCCTATGCGTTTCTTAAGAAATAAGGGCTGAAACTGGAAGCAAGGAGGCAACGCCCTCCCCTCTCAAGGTGTGTATCCCTGAATGCTGTAATCTGACCCCAGGTGGGGGAGGGAGATCAGGTGATACCTCTAGCCTGGGAAGAGAGACAAAGGAAAGCAGGGAGGGGCTAGAGGGGGAGTAGTCAGTCTGGGTCTAGCTGGGAAGGGGAGAGGAGCTATCTGGCTCTCTGGCCCCAAGATGGATCCAGCTGAGGGCTCACACTCGCTCACTGCATGGTCTGTGTTAGACCAGATAGAAGTCATCGAATAAACCTGGGGAAGAAGCAGGAGCTCAGAATCTGGGTCTCACCTCCTAGCACCCCAGAAGGGCCTGGCTGAGGGGCCCTGTTGAGACTGAGAAGCTGTGAGTTGGATGGTGTTCCTGACATCTCAAATAAACCTTCTAATCTGCTGGCTGGCTGAGAGTCACGTTTGACTGTGAATTTGGGGTGCAGAATCCATGGGCTCCCTCAGGACCCCGCCCAGACGGGTTCGCTGGCGGAAGCGCACGGAGGGGCAGAAGGTGCTGAATGCTCCAAGGTCAGACCCAGGAAGGTTGAAGTGGGTACCCCTGAAGCTCCTAGCCTTGGAAACAGGCTGTGTACGGAGAGGGGACACTTCACCTGAGGTCCGGTCTGGCTTCCTAGGGAGCGGTTCCAGACCATCGCCCCGGCACTCCGTGACACGCGTTTGACTGTGGATTTGGGGTGCAGACTCCATGGGCTCCCTCAGGACCCCGCCCAGGCGGGCTTGGTGGGGAAAGCACACGGAGGGGCAGAAGGTGCTGAATGCTCCGAGGTCAGACCCAGGAAGGTGGAAGTGGGGACCCCTGAAGCTCCTGGCCTGGGAAACAGGCTGTGTACGGAGAAGGGGCCCTTCACCCGGAGTCCGGTCTGGCTTCCTAGGACCATCCAGACCATCGCCCGGGCGCTCCGTGACAACTGGTGGCAGCGGTGGGATGTGCGGCATCCCGTGGACCCCGTGGACGGCGCACCCTGCAGTAAGTGACTGTGGGATCGCTGGGGAGCAGGCATGTTGAAGGCCCAGAGAATGCCAGTTACAGGGGGTGGAAAAGCTGCAGCTTAACCCCTGAGAGTGTGTGACCAGAGAGAAGGACTGTTGCGGATCCAGGGTCCCCCTGAAAACTGCAAGGAGCAGTCAGGGGCGGAGAAACATGTGGCTTGGCCCTAGGAGGGAGAAGGATTTTTGCAATATCAGGGTACCCCTGGGGTTGCAGTGAGCGGTCCCAGGGGCGCAGGAGCAGACGCTCAACCCTGGCAAAGAGGCGGTGACCTGGAGAGAGCTGACACACAAGGGAGTTCCCCCTGGACACTGTGGGGCAAAGAGCACACAGGCCTGTGAGTCCAGAGCGAAGTGATGAGACTTCGTGACGCTGTGCTTTGTGAAGCACAGGTTAATCGTGCAGCTAGCAGAAGCTGGAGGATTTGGCTGCTCGGAGACAGTTGCAAGATTCCTGATCCAGGAAAGGGTTGCAGGAGAATCTGGGAGCATCTGGAGTGGTCATGGCGCATCCCCAAGACTCCTGTCCCTGACCAGACGGGGGTCTTCACAATTGGGTTCCCCATCCGGGGACCGGAGACTGAGGAGAGTGGAGCAGAGTCCAAGAGAGGAATTGGACTGTGAGAGGCGTCAAGGGCCTGGAAGTGCTGCAGCGGAGCAGCAGTGTGGACTGGGAACGGTGATGCCAAGGGACCCAAGGGACTTCCAAAGGGTGAGTGGGGATAGACCCCTGGATGCCAGTTCCGCAGGGAGCCTCATTACTAAATTGGGGTCCCTGGGTAAGGGATGGGGGGAAGGGAACGTCCACCTCACTGCTGTTGAGCAGGCTGGCAATTCGAACCAGGGGAACCCTGCGGACAAGCCCTGGTGTCTAGCTCCCCGCTGGGTCCCAAGGCTAAGAACGCCATTCACCAGATGGGTGGGGTGGTGGACAGACTCCCACCCCTGTCCCTGACCTGTATGTCTGTGTGGAGTCCCCTGGGTTCAAGTCGTGTGGACACCCAGAGGGAGCAGAGGGAAGTGGTGAAGGGGGAGACAGCCCTGGGGTAGCAAGACCCTGGGACGGGGAGAAGTGTTGTTGGGCCCCGATGGTGCAGTGTCACTGGATGCTGGGGGGCGGTGTGACCTGGGTGAGGGTCACAGGGAGGAAGATCTTCGCCCTGCCTAGAGCCCAGACCCCTGTACAAACACAGGAGGGGTCAGGCTGGCAGGCTGCTGGGAATCTGCAGGATATTGCCTGTGAAATCCTGTTGGGGAGAGAAAGGTGTCTTCCTAGGGGTAGGATGCAAACCCTGCTCCTGTAACAGCCGAGGGTTTAAATTTGAATCCGGGGAACCAATCGGCGGAGAGGAAGATGGTCATTGTAATCACAACTCAAGGAAGGAGAAGGCGGGGGCTTAAAATGTTAGCAGAGCCCTGGGGCGGGGTGGGACAAAGTGATAGTCCCCTGCCCCCTACACACCGGAGAAAAGTTTGTTTCTGTCTCTGAGGCTGTGATCAAAGCAAAGAGCTCACAGCCTGGTAATTGTTCAGCAAAAGGTGAAAAGAATCAGAGATTGGCCAGCCTCCGGGCCTCTCTCGAGACAGCGGGATACCACCGGCGGGTTGTACCCCCGGTCAGCTACCTAGCTGCCCCAATTTCAAAGCTAGGGAAGGAGAGTGACCCAGACAAGGTGGTCTGGGAACAAGGGTGACAGAGGGCTCTCTGTGCCCTGAGGGAGGCGCTAATCCAGGGCCTGGTGTGACTCCTACCAAGGAGTGGGAAAGATAATGGGGCACCCATGAACCATTGGTGAGGTCGAACTTCCCCAGGTCACTGGCTAAAGTGACCATCGCTCAGTTCGTTCTCGAAGAGGGGAGATGTGTGACGAAGTGGGAGTACTGTGTGTGTGTGCCTCAGTTTCCCCTATGCATTTCTTAAGTGTCTATGTGAAGGTAATGCAGAGCAGAGCCACTGCAGGTATTCAAAGGTGTGCATCCCTGGAAGCTGTAACCTGACCCCAGGTGGGGGGGGGGGGGGAGGCCAGCTGAATCTGTTGAAGGGAGGTCAGGTGATACCTGAAGCCCGGGAAAACAGACAAAGGAACAAAGGAGCAGGGAGTGGCTAGAGGGGGTTTGAGACAGTCTGGGTCTGGGTCTAGCTGGAAAGGGGGCAGAAGCCATCTCGCTCTCTGGCCCCAAGATGGATCCAGCTGAAGGCTCACGCTCACTGTATGGTCTGTGATTAGAAGTCATCGAATAAACCTGGGGGAGAAGCAGGAGCCCAGAATCTGGGTCTCATTCTCCTAGCACACCCCAGAAAGGCCTGACTGAGGGACCCTGTTGAGACTGAGAAGCTGTGAGTTGGATGGTTCCTAACATCTTAAATAAACCGTCTATTCTGCTGGCTGGCTGAGAGTCACATTTGACTGTGGATTTGGGGTGCAGAACCCATGGGCTCCCCCAGGACCCCACCCAGGCGGGCTCGCTGGGGGAAGTACACGGAGGGGCAGGAAGGTGGAAGTGGGGACCCCTGAAGCTCCTGGCCTGGGACACAGGCTGTGTACGGAGAAGGGGCCCTTCACCCGGAGTCCGGTCTGGCTTCCTAGGGAGCGGTTCCAGACCATCGCCTGGGCGCTCCGTGACACCGTCCATCACCCTCTTTGTGACAGCAGCCCGGGCAGCCCTGTGCCATGTCACAATGCCGGCGCTGTGCCGTGGTTCAGGAGTGGTGCTGGTAGCTGGTGAGCTAGGTGGGAATTTCAGGAATTGAGGGCTGGAGCGGAGGCCGGGGAAGGGTTGGTTTGACTGGGGCTGAGCTATTAGCTTTTGGCCCAAGCTGGAGGCAAGTTCTGGTTTCACTGCTCTGTGGCCGGTGCTCTAGCTCTCCTGGCTGTTGTGTGGGGTGTCTGGCATCTCCCTGCTCTGGCCAGTCTGGCCCTCCCTTCCTGCCCTCCAAAGGTCGACTCTTACACGGGGACAATCTTCAGAGGTGGATTTGCCACACTGGATTAGACCATTAGGCCACCTGGGCCCGGAGCCTGCCCCTGGCAACGGCCAAGTCTGACTGCTTCAGAGGGAGGCAAACGAAGCCCTGGGCTAGCTGTACACTAGGCTCTGGGTGACGCGGTTCCTTGCTGGTCCAGCCACACGAGTGACTCACGCGCGGGATGAGAGCGGACGGGGTCTGCCGTGTGACAGGAGAGCAATCGCCGGGGCCTGTCCTGGGGTGAGCACGCTGTAAATATGGGGTTCACAGAAAGAGGCGGCGGGGTGTGTGTCAGAGAAGAGCCATGTCCGGAGGGCTGGCGCGAGGGCAAAACCCATCCAGAGCGGCTGTGTGATGACTGGGGGAAGGGGAGATTACCGCATTGATCTGCGGGCGCTGGGAGGCCGGGGTCACCCCCGTGGAGAGCAACGGCTGAGCGTGACTCACGGGTAGCGGCGGGAGGGACGTGATTCTCCGCTCCCTAGCAACCAGGGTGAAGCCGGAGTCACTCCACCTGGTCCATGGAGTGCCGCTGGGGCAAAGGAGATCAGAATCGGGCCCTGAGAAAAGGAAAAGTTTGGCTGAAACTCGGGAGACCTGTCCTGGCGTGAGCTGCACCAGGCTGAGGAGAGTCACTCCGGGGCTGCGATGGGAATTGTAGAGCAGACTGGACACCGCTCGGGGGTGTCCCGTAGGGCACAACCCTGCACTGGCCCCAGGGGAGAAGGGCAGGATGGGGCCAACAGGCTTTTCCCCTCCCTGACCTCTGTGCAGCAGGTCTGGTGAATGCAGAGCACAGAGGGGCTTGTATGGGATGATCTCCTCTCCTCGACCCTTCCTCCCATGGGCTGCCCAGCGCTTAGCCTGGCAGATCTCGGGGGAAGAGACCACTGGCCTCATGCCCAGCGCAGCAGGACGCCAGCGCCGATGGCAATAGACCCCTGAACTCTTAGCCGCGGGCATGAAAGCAGCAGCGTTCTCCCGAGGAACCGTTCATTCCTCCCGTCCCCTGCTCAGGCCTCACCATGGCTTCTTCTCCTTGTGTGCTCACAGGGTGGGCACCGGGTCTGCCGAGAAACCACAGCTGGCGCGGGCACCAGGCCAGAGGCCCTGAGACATGCATCCCGTCGGAAGAGGCGTCCTCCGTGGCCTCAGGAGCCTGCTCTGCTTCCTTGCTGCCGCAGCCATCCTAGTCTTCCTGATCCGCATCGGCAGCATCTTCTTCTTCTCCCTCTTCCTGCCCGGGGTCGTCTTAGCCAACAAGGTCTTACCCGCCGTCCTCGGCTGCTGCAAAGCCCTGCTGCCCGTCACCGAAGTCTTGCTCAATGAGCTCTTCCGAGCTCTGGTCATCTTCCTCATTTCCCTGTCTCCGCCCGTCGTCCTCTACCTCTGCTTGCAGAAGATTCTGCTGCCCATGTTCATTAAGTTGCTTCGGCTTGTGTGGTGAACAGCTCGACCGGCTCCTGCCCAATACAGGGGCCATGCCGTGGTGCCATCTGTCAATCCCAGGGCACAGGAAGGAGGAGAGGCCAGCGGGCGAGGGGGCCGGGCCTCCGATTACCTCTCCCCGCAGGAATTCCCTTTGGCGCCTGGAGGAACGCTGGGGGCTGACTGGGTGGCTGGGGGTGTGTGTGTTACTGGGGTCGCCTGGGACAGAGCCAGCGTCCTCTGTTTACATGTCAGCAGGTGGGAGAACTGGGCTGGTCTGCACATGGAGAGGCTTGGAAGGCTACTTTGGCTTTAACTCATTTAGCGCCCTTTGAGTTCTCCTCTAGGTCTGTGTCAGCCCAGGCTGGCTGTTCTCAGTCCTGAGGCTCAGCCAGGACGGGATGTGTCCCGTTATTGCGAGTCACTGCTGCGGATGATCGGAGTGTGGAGGAGTTAGCTCTTGCAGAAATGCTGACTGTTAGCTGTGGTATAGTCTGTTCGGCACAGGAGACGGGGGTGTAACTTCTGCTCGGGCAGGACATACCAGCGCCGGCTCTAATCGAGTTGCCGTGCTACACCACAGAAGTGGAGCGTCTGCAGCGTGAGCCGTGGAGGGGGCAAGCTGCCTGGGGAACACCCCGAGGGCTCTGGGGAGATTGTACTCGGGGCAGCTCGGGAACGCCGGGCTGTCTCGCCACCCAGGTGAGCGTCACTCTGTGGACCATTGTCCCTTAAACAAAGACTCTCAGCAAGGTTCAGATTCCTCAGTCCCAAAGGACCGGTCACTTACCCCAGGTCAGTTGTGCTTTAGCTCTCACACCAAAGACGCTTGTAGCCAGTCCTGTAATAAAGGATATGAAGATGTGTTAAATAGGGAAGACAGCTGCGAGTTATTTACAAGGCTAACACGCACACATGCAGGGAACACGCACACACGCAGGTAACACACACACATGGAGGTAACACACACACGCAGGTAACACGCACACGCAGGTAACACGCGCACACTCACACACACAGGTAACACGCACACACACAGGTAACACGCACACGCAGGTAACACGCGCACACGCACACACACAGGTAACACGCACACACACAGGTAATGCACACACGCAGGTAACGCGCACACACACACATGCACAGGTAACACACACACAGGTAACATGCACACACGCAGGTAACACGCACACACACAGGTAACACACACGCAGGTAACACGCGCACACGCACACACACAGGTAACACGCACACACACAGGTAATGCGCACACACAGGTAGCGCGCACACACGCACACACGCAGGTAACACATGCAGGTAACATGCACACACACAGGTAACACACACACAGGTAACGCGCACACGCAGGTAACACGCGCACACACACACACACAGGTAACACGCACACACACAGGTAACGCGCACACGCAGGTAACGCGCACACGCAGGTAACACGCACACACACAGGTAACATGCACACGCAGGTAATGTGCACACACAGGTAACGCACACACGCAGGTAACATGCACACACAGGTAACGCGCGCACACAGGTAACATGCGCACACGCACACACACAGGTAACATGCACACACACAGGTAACGCACACACGCAGGTAACACGCACACACGCAGGTAACACGCGCACAAATGAGCTCCAGTCTTAGGTTTCAAATGGTAATAGAGATTTTTATAATCAGAAAGTGCTGTGTGTCCTTTAGGGCTAGCCCAGGCTAAGCACCGGGGATCTCTTGCTTATGCTTGGAAACCTGCCCCTCCTCCCCCCAGAGGCCAAGCAACACAGAGATCTTTAGTTCCTTAAGGGCCTGGCGGTTTTATTTCCCTCCTTCCATTTGTCCTGAGCTGCAAAGTCTGCAGATGGGAGAGTCCACGTGCATGTCTCACCTTCACAAGGACAATACGGGTCTTTTATCCTTCTGCTGAGGGTTTCTCATGCCAGTTGTGGGGAGGTTCCAGCTGTAAGATCCAACCAGAGCCCATCTGGTCTGGACGGGTCTCCTCTTTCGGGAGGGGTGTAACAATGTCTGTAGAAGAGTCGCTCTCCTGTGGGGTGATTCCTACGGTCACGGAGGCTCTCACCCCACCCGCTCAAATATCACCACGCAGCATGGAACCGGTATTAGAGGTGAGATCATTGGAGGCAGCAACTCACGAGCATTCACCAGAGTCCAGACACGAGACACTTCCTTAGAATTCTACCCTCTCTCCTGTCAATGTGACCCCACTCGTGAGCTCAGCTGTGCATGGGTCAGTGTCGAGCTGAGACGTGGGGGTCTTGGCAGTATCGTGTGGGGGTGGGAAATTACCCCTCTCGCTCCAGGGTAGATGTGCCCTCCGTCTCTCTCTCTGGGCCTGCGATGGTCAGGAGGTCAGAATAGTGAGTGCGATGGTCCTTCTGGCTGTAAAGTCTCGGTCTAGGATTTCCTTCTTGCTGACGGGTTTTCCGGGGGAGATCCAGCGACAGCCCCTGTGACGGAGTGGGAATGTTCTTAATCGTTCCTCTGACTATTGTGTGGGAATGTCCATACCTAAGGCTGTAACTTGACCTCAGGTGGGGAGGGAGGAGGTGACACCTTCTGCCCAGGAGACAAAGGAAAAGTAGAGGAGGGGCTAGAGAGGGATTTTCCGTCTGGATCTGACTGGGAACAGGGGGAGAACTCCAGGCATTTACCCCCCAAAATGGACTTAGTGGAGGGGTCACATTCGCTCTACCTACAGGCTCTGTCTTAGATCACCTGTCATCTAATAAACCTCTGTTTTATTGGCCGGCTGAGAGTCATGTTTGACTGTGGATTTGGGGTGCAGACCCACAGGCTCCCCCAGGACCCCGCGTGGACTCGCTGGGGGAAGCGCACGGAGGGGCAGAAGGTGCTGAATGCTCCGAGGTCAGACCCAGGAAGGTGGAAGCTGTGAAGCTCCTAGCCTTGGAGACAGGCTGTTCACAGTGAGGAAGCTTCCCCCGGAGTCCTGACTGGCTTCATAGGGAGCAGTTCCAGACCCTCGCCCCAGGCACTCTGTGACAGCCCTAAACACAGGAGGCCTCGGAGTCGAACTGACTCTGACCGGAGGCCTAGGTTGTGGAGTTCCTTCCGAGGCCAGGCCCGGGCCCCTGGCTAGCTGCATGTCAGGTCGGTGTCAGCTGGCCTGTCTGGGATGGTTTGGGGTCTCCCCTGGCTTTGCTTCCTCTGTTATCTGCTGCCCTTTGCTCTTCCTGGGCCCAGGATTCAGGGCTAGATGGAGCATGGGCCCCGGCAGGCACTGTGCCCTAGAGAGACTCCTTGGAGTGAGGATTCCTCCCTGGGCTGTTCTTTATGTCTTGGCCTCGGTGCCTTAGAGGGAAGACGTCCAAGGGCTGCTCTGCACCCCGGAGCCCAGCAGCAGTTGCTGCGCTGCCACCCAGACCGCGAGCCCCACGCCCGTTTGTGATGTCACAAGCGGGCAGTGGAGCCACCAGCTCGCTAGGTGGCAGGCGCAGGGCTGTGGAGCTCCGTTTCCGTAGGATGTGACCTTGCAGGCTCTATGTATTTCTCTCCCCAGCGCCAGGGAGGCAGGGCAGGGCTGAGGGACACAGGGAGGCTGGGACAGAGCAGGGGACAGAGCCGGGGATTCCCAAGGGACCAGCCTTTTCCCCAAACTTCTGGATGCTCAGAGGAACCTCCCACTGGAAAGAGGTGAGACTTGTAACCCGGCCTGGACGAGAGCCCGGGAACAACGCTGCCCTGGCCCCTGGGACCACGCCAGTGTCCTCCACCTCTTCCTGCTAGGACCGGGTGCAGCTGGGCTGGGGACCCTGGGTACTTCCAGGCTGGAATCTCACGCTCTCCTGCACATGGTCTAGCTTGTTACTCCGCATTTGGCCCCTGTGACTTCCGTGGCAGGCCCTGCCTTGTGCTCAGGGGACTGGGCCAGGCGACCTATCGACTCCCTTCCCGGCCCTCACTGCTCCGATTTGGTGACTTCCGCGTGGAACAAGGCCCTGCTCAGCATGAGGAAGGGGCTCGGCATCTGAAGTCCAAGAGGACTTGTGATCCCCTCCCGTACCATGTCACTCATCCTCTCCGATGATCGGGGCAGGGGTCGTGTCTGGAACTCACCCAGCCCTGGTTCGAATCATGAATGCAACACACACCTCAGATCAGCTGAAATGATCCATGGCCGGAAAACCAGCTGTTTTCTCCTGAGCCGATCGCACTGGTCGCTACTGACTCCAGCTCTCCTTGTTCTCCTCCGTCGGCCTGTACCTGTCCTCAGCTTGTGCGCTTTGTGGGGCAGCAACTGTCTTTGTTCTGTCTGTCCACACACATTGCACCGCGGGTCTGGTTCCTGACTGGTGCTCCTAGGCGCTAGAGGGATTGTTAATTTTCCCCTCTCACGTCTCTGTCTCCTTCCCAGGCTGGGTGTGATCAGCGAAGAGACACTGCAGCCAAGATCCAGCTGGGACTGAGCACCAAGCGGGAGGCCCTGTGACATGCCGCCCATCCTCAGGAGGCTGCTGGTTTTCCTTGCCCTCGTTCTGTGTTATGACCTCATTCTCCGCATCTCCTTCATCTTCCTCATGCTCCTCTTGCTCCCCGGAGTCGTCTTCTCCCAGCAGGTCTTCCCAGCCCTGCTCATCCTCTGCCAGACCCTGCTGCCATGTCTCGACGTTATGGCCAATCACCTGCTCCCGGCGCTGGGCCTCTTCCTGGCCTCCCTGTCCCTCCCCGTGTCCCTCTTCTTCTGCTTCAGGCTCATTCTGCTGCCCTTCTACTTCAAGCTCTTCCGGCTTGTTTTCCTCGCACCGTGAACGGCTCCTGCCCAATAGAGCCATCCGGCGTTTCATGTGGTGGAGTAACCCTTTTCATTGGGCATGGGAGGGAGGGAGATGGCTGGATCCCTTGTTTTATTTCCCCACCCCAAGATGTGCTAAGGGGCTGCTGGTTATGAAGAGAGAATTTGGAATCATCTCCCAAGAGAAGGGGTGGAACCCCCCAGTTCTTGGGGGTTTAAAACCAGGCTGGACACAACAGTGAATGTATCCAAGGGTGGGGTTTGTCCTCTTAGCTGCAGCCTGGGCACCTGGAACTCCCGTTCACCTGGCTATTTACCGCGGTGCCCGAGTCCTGTTCAGAGTCGCTGCAATCCCGCGTCTTGCAAGTGTGACCGGCAGTGACACCTCGCTAAATGCTGTCGTTCTGGTCTGAGAAATGCCACTGGAAGCGAACTGATGTTAAGTGAATCCAGTTTCCCCATAATAATGAATGGAAATAGGGTGGGGGTTAGGTTCCAGGGAATTTTTTTCACCAGACTAAAGTCTATCTCTTGTATAGATACACACACAGGATAAGTTTTAAACAACCAGTTGAATACTGCACACAGCGATGATGACTGTGAAGTTTGGTTGAGATGGTGGAGTCCGAGGGTGGAAGAGGGCTGGATATTTCCCGGGGAATGCCTTGCTGCTAAATGGTGAACTACCACTCGGCTGAGCCCTCATGGGTTAACGCATTGTTGTTAATGTCACCTCACACTCTGCAAGGCAGCACGAATGGAGGGAGGGGAGACAGCACGACAGAGAGAGACCAAGACATACACCCTGTGTGTGAGACGTGTATTGCCCCTTTAAGTATGCTGTCCCCACTCTTAAGTATATTGCCTTTTTAAGTAGATCAACAAGTTGAGACAGCAGCTACTGTCAGCAAGCTCCCGCTGACCTGAGCCCCGTCCCGTCCCCCTCCGTGGAGATAAGGTGCAGGAGCACGGGGGAGGGAGACACCCTGACATTAGCACCCCTCACCCCCCCCCCCCCCCCGCACAGCAAGCAGGAGGCAGTGGGGGGAGTGACAACTGAACTGCAGGCAATTGACAGCTTGCTGGGTGACTGCTGCACAGGGAATTTAGGGGAGCGGGGGGATGCCAGTCCACCCTGGTTCCAAGCCCCCACCAGCTAGCTCCAACAGGCTGCTCCAATCTCCTGTCTTTATAGAAGCCCTCCTCTGTCCCCACAGAGCTGAACTTTCCGCCCGGGCTTAATTCTCCCAGATTGCAGCCTCCATTGGGTGACTGGCCCAGTTCAGCTCCTGCAGGGCCCTCCCAGGGCCTGGCACAGCTGCTACCTCAAGAGGACACAGATTTAATAGGTGCAAACTTTTTTGAAGCCAAGCAATTTCCCCATTGACAAATGGGTTGGCAAGTCATTTCCTGCAGTGCAAAGCACACGGCTATAAACTATGCATTCCACGGAGCAGAGTCCATCTCCTCCGTGCTATTAACAACTGAGTAATAAATACAGTCACTCGGCTTCAGTAGAAGATACAGATCTTGGCTGAATTTTATAAAGGTGTTTCTCGTTCTGTTCCTAGGTCTAGGCCTAGGAGGCCTGTCCCATCAGCCTTTGCCATCGGAGGAGCGTGCTCCTTATTATACAGTTATAAACTGGCCCGCTGGCTGATGTCCTTGGCTGGGTCACCGATGAACAGACTCAGCTGGGCCACATGGTGACCCATCCCGGGAGTCTCCTTCCCCTCAGCCCCTCTGCAGGAGATGCTGGGGGAGAGAAACCAGAGCGAGACCCTTCATTTTTCTAGAGCTGCTCCGGGATGCCAAGAAGGGACCCAAGGCCAGGCAGGAACCTGGTTGGAGCAGGGTCTAAACTAAAGGAATGGTCAAGACTTTGTTAACATGAAGCAAAGTGAAGCTGTGAGCCAGAGGCAGGCTCTGCTCACAGAAGCTGGCAAGGACAGGGCTGAGGCTGTAAAAAGATACAGGCCTAAGAGGTCCTGGACACTAGAGACATCAGAACACTGATACTTGCACATTCCACACATATACCAAGGAACGAGGTGACCAGTCTAAAGACGGGGCAGAAGGGTAATATGATGGAGAGTTGTTTTGTTCGAACCAACATGTACCAGGGGAGAGGCAGCACTTTACTGCGTAGAGGGGCTGGACCTCACTGCATCAGGAGTGATGTGTAACGTGTCTGTACCTCTGTATAAGAATTCACCCCTGAGGAGTTGTCTTTGTCCGGCCTAGGGGGCAGTGGAGAGTCCCGCCACAGACGGAGCCAGTCCATTGTCAGAAGCACGTATGTACTAGCAGAACTGTAGATATCTGATTTGGGGAGCTAGAAACTGTGTTTCATTTGACAAGAAACCTGGCCAGATGCCTTCGTACCTTATCGGAGTCTGTGGTCTTTGGGGGTTCTCTCGGGGTCTGCTGTGTCAGCGATCTGCACATAAAGGGAACACGCACACAGCTGACTGGTATCATCACAGAAGAGCGGAGCACCACACCGGTGATGTCTGACAACACCCTCTATTCGGTACTGGTGAGGCCACACCTGGAATATTGCATCCAGTTTTCGTCCCCCCCACTACAGAAGGGATGTGGACAAATTGGAGAGAGTCCAGCAGAGGGCAATGAAAATGATTAGGGGCTGGAGCACATGACTTATGAGGAGAGGCTGAGAGAACTAGGATTCTTTTAGTCTGCAGAAGAGAAGAATGAGGGCGGATTTGATAGCTGCTTTCAACTACCTGAAAGGGGGTTCTAAAGAGGATGGATCTAGACTGTTCTCGGTGGTACCAGCTGACAGAACAAGGAGTAATGGTCTCAAGTTGCAGTGGGGAAGGTTTTGGTTGGATATTAGCAAGCACTATTTCCCTAGGAGGGTGGTGAAGCACTGGAATGGGTTCCCTAGGGAGGTGGTGGAATCTCCTTCCTTAGAGGTTTTTAAGGTCAGACTTGACAAAGCCCTGGCTGGGATGATTTAGTTGGGGTTGGTCCTGCTTTGAGCAGGGGGTTGGACTAGATACCTCCTGAGGTCCCTTCCAACCCTGAGATTCTAGGAATCCCTGCTCTACTCTGCCTCCCCAAGGGAAACACTCCCAACCCACAGTCCCTCCCCACAGTCCTACAGGCTGCCTATGCTTGGGGTTAGGAAGCTGGGGTCAGAGGTTACTGGTTAAATATGAGGGCCCCAAAGTGGCCTCTAATTTTGGGGTGTCCAACTTTAGTCTCCTAAGAACTGATTCGTAGAAGTACTTGGCACTTAGCGCCCCGGTTGAAATCAGACCCTGGAGATACCCAGCCTTGCAGACTCCTTTTCAAAGTGCAGGCCTCAGCCCTAGGACCTGGGGTTTGTTAGTCTCATGTCCATGTATGGTCATTGCCATATATGGAAGATGCTAATTCAGAGCCATTGTGATGCACAAGGAGTCTTACCTGGCGGTCTCTCTAATAACCGACCAGCCATACCTCAGCTCCTGGCTCGCTCAGAAGATCGTCATCTAATGTAAAAGGCTGACAGGTTCAACCCAGTGGCTCTACCTGACACCCAGAGCCTGAAAGGGGACAATGTCCAGATACACACGCCGTGCCAGCTCATGCAGGCAAAGGAGGCCTCGGAGAAGACGCAGGCCTAGCAGGAGGAGGAGAGCCAAGGGGAGGAGAAGGAGACGCACCAGGAGAGGTAAATACGCGTGTTTCACAGTCCGGTTTGACATTATTGCAAATGAAGTGGGGAAAGGCGTGTATGTTGCAAGTGCTGATCAAGAGCAATTCGTTCCAAGCCCCTGGAGCGGAGTTCTGTCCAGGGGTACTGGGCCTGGCGTCCTCTCATCCCCTTCTCTCTTCTCTGCCCAGGTAGAGGCTCTTACCACTACCGGAGAACGATGGTTTTCTGAAGCGTAGCTGTGTCCACTCTTCCTGCTCCTGAGAACAAGCAGCCACCCCATCACCAAACCAAACCAACGGGAGAACGGGGCAACCTGGCAAGACCCAAGAGAACCTGCAGCGGGAGCTGCTGATCAATAAATCAGTGCAATGCAAGTCTGGCTGTGACTTTTCCTTGTTGCCCAACTACAGACTTCCCCCCAGGGTTCTTTATTAAACCCACTTTGTCTTTCCTAGTTACAATTCATCTTTACGGGTAATAGGATTAAGGGTTTGTTGTAATTCAATGGCTGGAGAAAATCCCTTAGAAGGAGGGACTGAACTCCCTTGGTTTAGTTGATCAAAAAGGCGACTGAGGGGTGACCCGTTCACAGGGTCTGGGGAGAAAAGACCAGGTACAAAGGCTCCCTAGCCTAGCAGAGAAACGCAGAACAGGAATGGCAGCTTTACCAGTGAGATGGATGAACCATCAGAAGACCCTCCCAGGGAAGTGGAGGAGTCGCTAACCCTCGATGGCCTCACATCCAGACTGGCCCCCTGCCCGGCTGATGCTTTAGCCAAACACAGGTTATTGGGCTCAGTACTGGGTGACGTTCTCCAGCCTGTGCCATCCAGGAGGTGAGACTCAATGGCCTAATAGTCCCTCCTGGCCTTTATATCTACGAATATTTGCATGTAAAAATAGCAAACAAAGGAAATAGTATTTTTCAGTTGACCTCATACAAGTGCTGTGGAGCAATCTCTCTATCACCAAAGTGTAACTTACAAATGCAGATTTTTTATGTTACATCACTGCACTCAAAAACAAAACCATGTAAAACTTCAGAGCCTACAAGTTCACTCAGTCTTACTTCTCATTCAGCCAATCGCTAAGAAACAAGTTTGTTTAGGTTTACAGGAGATAATGCTGCCTGCTTCCATGCTGATGACGCTCATTAAAAAATAATGTGTTAATTACATTTGTTACTGAACTCCGTGGGGGAGAATTGTACGCCCCCTGCTCTGTTTTACCCACATTCTGCCCTATATTTCATGTTACAGCAGTCTCAGATGCTGACCCAGCACATGTTGTTCATTTCAAGAACACTTTCACTGCAGATGTGACAAAATGCAAAGAACCTACCAACATGAGCTTTCTAAAGACAGCTGCAGCACTCGACCCAAGGTTTAAGAATCTAAGAGGGATGAGGTAGGGAGCATCAGCCTGGACCCATGTCCCGTGGAACGGTGGTTGAAGCATGAAGAGACATATGAATCTTTAGCGCATATGGCATGTAAATATCTTGCAATGCTGACCACAACAGTGCCATGAGAACACCTGTTCTCACTTTCAAGTGACATTGTAAGCAAGAAGCAGGCAACATTATCTCCTGCAAATGTAAACAAACTTGTCTGTCTGAGCAATTGGCCGAACAAGAAGTAGGACTGAGTGGACTTGCAGGCTCTAAAATTTTACATTGTTTTATTTTTGAATGCAGTTTTTTTGTACCTAATTCTACATTTGTAAGTTCAACTTTCATGATAAAGAGATTTAACTATAGTACTTGTATTAGGTGAATGCAAAAATATTATTTCTTTTTTTTTTTACAGTGCAAATACTTGTAATCAAAAATAAATAAAAAGTGAGCACTGTACACCGTGTATTCTGTGTTGTAATTAAAATCAGTATATTTGAAAATATTAAAAAAATAAAAAAATATGTAAATAAATTATATTCTATTATTGTTTAAGAGTGTGATTAATTGCGATTAATTTTTTTAATTGCTTGACAGCCCTAATTTATGTCTTCCATAGGATATCTTGAGCTCGTTAATGATTTTAGCCTCACAACTAGGGTGACCAGATGTCCCATTTTTAACGAGACTGTCCTGTTTTTTGGGACTTCTTATATAGGCGCCTATTAAACCCCCACTTCCCGCCTGTCCCACTCACAACTCCTATGTGGGGCAGGTAAAGAATCTAGTAACTGTGATCTCGATCCTGCAAACATGGAGTCATTGCCACTGAGTTCAGGCCTATCTGATCCCCATGTATTATGAGGGACCCCAGAGGGGATCCATCTTGTAACCCAGAAGGGCCTCCCAAGCTTCAGAAGGGAAGGACTGGAAATACCCCCACTGAGATCAACTAAGTCCAGGGGATGACAGTCAGTCCCCACTGATCCTTGAAAGGGGCAAGGGAGCTAGTGGGGGCCAGCCCGAGGGACTCTACCCAGAGACACAAGTGAACAAATGCACAAAACTGAGCCCCAAAATCACGGATGCAAAGAACATCCCAATCCAACTCCCTCTTCCGTGACTGATCTATCACCAGCTTGGGCCACTGAGTCTCAGGGCTATCATAGAATCCTAGAGTCTTGGGGTGGGAAGGGTCCTCAGGAGGTTCTAGTCCAACCCCCTGCTTAAAGCAGGACCAATCCCAACTAAATTCACCAAAGACCGTGAGGTGCTCAGGTACCTGTCTCAGGTACGTCGATGGCTCCCATTCCCACAGTGGGTCCCTGGGAGGGAGGAGGGAGAATGAGAAAGGACTGGGAGGGAGCTCGTCCGCAGCAGCCGGAGGTGGAATGATTTAACTGGACATCACACACTGGCCCCCAGGGACCCCAAAATATTTAGTTCATTTCCATGGTCTGGGGGCTCTTTGCACTAACAACTCAGAGCAACATGAAGGACAAATTCCTGCCAAGCTTCCCTGCTTGTTCTCAAGTATTGTCTTTCACCACCAGATTGTGTCACTTGGACATTTTTGCCCATGGGAGGTGACAACGTAATAACGGCACGGAGAGCAGGAAATGCAATTGCAGGTTTAATGAGGGCTCAGGCCTTGCTCCTTTGCGAGGAGGGCTCCTGGATCCTGGAAAGTCAGTCCATTGTCTTGGTGGGGACGCCTCAGGAGCCGCTGCCAAGTGCCAGGGCTGGAGAAGAGGAGGAGTGGGGGGTTATCTCTTTTTCCGGTAGTAGTACACCGTGCGAGTGGTGAACGCTAGGAAGAGAAGACAGAATGAAGGCGGACCGGGGCCTTTAGGAAACAGACCCCTTTCCCGCTCCCGAGTTTATAATTCTCACTGAAACCAGGCCGGGGACAAACCAGGGAAATCAAACCAGGTCACTAGGAACTGTTTTCTCCGTCAAGGGTTAGGCAAGGAGCCTGCTGGGATCTAGAATATCTTCAGCCCCGCCCTCTCCCAGTACACACAGCTACAACCGACCGCTTCAATACGGTCCGGTCCCGCTTACCTCTCCTCCGCCTCCTCCTCCTCCCCCCACGCCTGGCGCGCCTTCTCCGCACGCGACGTTCCTTTCTTTTGTTCCTCCTGGTCATAGGCACGCAGGGGCATCTTGCCATTGTCTTGTGCCTGGGGTGGGGTCAGATCTGCGGGGACAGGAGCATCCCTTGGAGGCGCCACCCAGCCAGTTCTTTTCTGAGGCTGACCCTGAGCTCAGGTTAGGCGCTTCAGCCGGCCTGTGTTTATAGGGGCAGCTGTGACATGAACAATGGCTCCAGCATCCCGTGTCACTCATTGTGACCATATAGGGCAGAGACATCCTCTGGGATCTGGAGCCAGCAGAGACCCGGTCCAGGCTCCGATTTTACTTTCCGAAGGGGCTGGATGGCGGGAGGAACGGGGACTTCGCCCTTCCCACCAGTTTTCAGACAAATATCCCAGAGTCTGGCATCTGTACACTGGGTATCCGTCTACCTCGGGCAGCGCCTCACAGTCTGTAATGTATTTACCCCCACGGGAGGCAGGTCCGGGCTACTTGTATCTGGTGACTTTTTAAAAATAAATGAAACAAAGGAGGAGGTCCACGAAAAGGATGATATGGAGACGCCCCTGCCCCCTTGAGGTCTCTGCTCGAGGCGGATTATGGTTTTGGGGATCCTGGGCCAGAGCAAGTGGGGGGCCATCCCCACCCCTTCCACTTGCAGTCCCTCCCAATATTTCCAAACCGATGTGCCTCACAAAGACCCCCGGACACAGACGAAGTTTCAAAGTTTATAACGGGGGCATTGTTTGTATCAGAGAGAAATCATAGAAATCATAGAAGAAGAAATTGCAGAAAACTGGAAAAGGGGAAATCTAGTTCCCATCTCACAAGAGGAGGAGAAGTATGACCCCGATGTCCTCACCTCCTCCCTTCGGCCACGTTCTCTCCTTCTCCATCGACCCACGCAGCCTCCCCTTCATCCTCGCCTGCTCTGGCTCCTGCTCCGGCTCCTGCTGCCTCTGAATGTTGGCATTCCCGATAGGCAGAGGTGAAAGGAAGCCGGTACGCGCCAGTATGGCGTCCTGGCAAGAGCCGGCGTGCTGTAACGGGACCGGCTTCCCCGGGAGGCAATTTAAAGGGCCTGGGACTCCCAGCAGCAATTTCCATTGTGTGTGGAATTGTGACATTGCGGAACGTGTCCTGGAATTCCGAGAGCACTGTATTGAAAGGTGCCAGTTTGGTAAGGTTGGGTCACTTTGTCCAAACTTTCTCATTTTCCCTTAAATAAAGTCCAAAGCAAGCTCTTCTGCCTGGCTGAACCAAGCGTCTCAGTCACTTTTTTCCAAAAATGTAGACAAAATTGATACATTTCAGTTTCATCAGAGCAACATTTTCTCCCATTCTACGGTTCTGTCGGGAACGTTTCTATGGGTCCTGCTAGCTACTCACTGTCATGTTCATTATAAACATGCGTGCTGAACCGGCAGCTCTTGCCTTTGTGTAAAGCATCTGATAAGCTGGGCAGCTGTTAAGACTGGCTCTGGAGACCTCTGGAGATGGAGAATTCAGCAGTTTCCTTTGGGCGTGTGTGCCAGTGGGACTGTTAAAAACCTGGGCTGTATTTCTAATTGGACTTTTGTCCAGCTTTAACTTCCAGCCATTGATTTGTGTTCTGCCTTTCTCCACTAGATTAAAGAGTGCTTTGTGACGCAGATGGCAATTTCCTGCCATCTCCTTGAAAGAGCTGATTGTATTAAGATCATGTATTAGTGTGGGCCATCTGTCTAGGGGGCAGATGTGACACATGGGAGACCTGGGACTATGCTGAATAGGTGCCAGACAGGTATGGACTTTTGGGACAATCAGTGTTAAGTGGGTTTCCTGGTGTGACGTTACTGACATATTCTGGGACTGTAAGGACCATTGTGGCAACCAGGATCCTATAGTGGCACTGTTAGGTAAAATAGCAAGTCCCTACTCACCTCTCCAGCCCCCGAGATTCGTGCGGAGTTGGTATAGGGCTCACAAACTGTCAGAAACCACTTACACAGACTTCAATTCATTGATCAACGGGCTCACACTATCCCTTGCTCAAAGCTTCAGAGTGAGTGTGGCAAGTTTATTAGGGGTGAGCATCAATATTTATACACAGAAGTAAACAAAGTGATTTACAGATCATAATGGTCATGCATAATCAATCAAGATTCTACAGGATAAATCAGGTTAAAATGTAAATTCCAAAAGATAAACGGGAGATGGCTACTTAAGGGGAGGGGGGGGTGTCGTGAGTAGTTTGCAGGTCAGAGCTTTGATTAAAAGTTCAGACAGAGACATCAAGTCTGGGATAAGATTAAGCTTAATCAATAGTTCAGACTCAACAGCACCAAATCTTGTGTAAAGGGGGTCATATGAGGTGTCTAAGGCCAGGTTCTGATTTGCTAAGGATGAGTATACTGTCGGTATGTGGGTATCATTTTTGAACTTGAAGTTATGAATTTTGGCTCTGTACTGTCTGTATCTCAAACTTATGTTCTGCCTCTGGGTAACATCCCTGACAAATTGGTATTAGTTCTCCCTAGGCTGCTTGGTGGCCCATTAAGAACCATCAGCTACACAATGGACCCACTGAGAGCTTGGAAAGCTCCAATCCACAGGAGAAGTCTAACAAGGGACATGCAAGGTAGCATGTCCAGGAGAGCTGGCTGTATTTAAAGAATCCTTATTGAGGATGCAGGAACATACCATCCTGATATGTAGAAAGAATAGTAAATATGGCAGGGGACCAGCTTGGCTTAACAGTGAAATCCTCGCTGATCTTAAATGCAAAAATGAAGCTTATAAGAAGTGGAAGATTGGACAAATGACCAGGGAGGAACATAAAAATATTGCTCAGGCATGCAGGAGTGAAATCAGGAAGGCTAAATCACACTTGGAGTTGCAGCTAGCAAGGGATGTTAAGGGTAACAAGAAGGGATTCTTTAGGTATGTTAGCAATAAGAAGAAAGTCAAGGAAAGTGCGGGCCCCTTACTGAATGAGGGAGGCAACCTAGTGACAGAGGATGTGGAAAAAGCAAATGTACTCAATGCTTTTTTTGCCTCTGTCTTCACGAACAAGGGCAGCTCCCAGACTCCTGCACTGGGCAGCACGGCATGGGGAGGAGGTGACCAGCCCTCTGTGGAGAAAGACGTGGTTCAGGACTATTTAGAAAAGCTGGACGAGCACAAGTCCATGGGGCTGGATGTGCTGCATGCGAGGGTGCTAAAGGAGCTGGCGGATGTAATTGCAGAACCGTTGGCCATTATCTTTGAAAACTCCTGGCGATCGGGGGAGGTCCCGGATGACTGGAAAAAGGCTAATGTAGTGCCCATCTTTAAAAAAGGGAAGAAGGAGGATCCAGGGAACTACAGGCCAGTCAGCCTCACCTCAGTCCTTAGAAAAATCATGCCTGACTAACCTAATTGCCTTCTGTGATGGGATGGCTCTGTGGATGAGGGGAAAGCAGTGGATGTGTTATTCCTTGACTTTAGCAAAGCTTTTGATACGGTCTCCCACAATATTCCTGCCAGCAAGTTAAAGAAGTATGGGCTGGATGAATGGACCATAAGGTGGATAGAAAGCTGGCTGGATCGTCGGGCTCAACGGGTAGTGATCAATGGCTCCATGTCTAGCTGGCAGCCGGTATCGAGCAGAGTGCCCCAAGGGTCGGTCCTGGGGCCGGTTTTATTCAATATCTTTATCAATGATCTGGAGGATGGTGTGGACTGCACCCTCGGCAAGTTTGCAGATGACACTAAACTGGGAGGAGTGGTAGATACACTGGAGGGTAGGGATAGGATACAGAGGGACTGTAGCGGGGTGACTACCCGCTCCCTGCTTGAAAGGGCTGGAGTAAAGCAGGGAAGGGGTTGTGGCTGGGAGCCAGCCAACTCCCAGGCTTGATTGAGAAGCAGGCTCAGCTGAGTGGCCACGCCCCAAACACTCAGGCCTGTATAAAGGCTGAGAGGCAGGGGCCTGGTCAGTCAGTAAGTCTCCTCTGTATCCAGAGGAAGACAGGCCTAGCTGCTGGGGCTTAAGCAAGGTACCTGGACTGGGGCAGGGCTGGGGCAAGGCACTGGGAGCTAGGGAGCTCTAGCCTGAGAGCCCCAGGCTGCTAGGCCTGGCAGAAGGCCCGACCCAGGGGTACTGGGGTTGCAGGGGGCAGCCCAGGGCTAGCATTAGGAGCAGCAGGCCAACCCCCCTTGCCGGTGATGAGAGGCCATGATACTGCAGTCTGCCTCAGTGAGCGGGGGCAAGTGGTGACTGGCAGTGGCCAAGTCTGAGGCAAGGTGGGGATAGTGGGTGGAGGGTTCCCCGGGGAGGGGTGACCCGTAGACTTGAGGGGGTTTTTCAGGGGTGCAGCACCCTCAGCTAGAGGGCACCGGGGTCCGGGAGGGACACGGGTCCGGAGTAGGAGCCGGACATCGGCCGGCAGAGGGCGCTCCGGAGGCTGGAGAGCTGATTCCCCAGATGACCAGCAGGAGGTGCCGCAGGGGTGAGTGTCGATCTGCTTACAGGGACCTAGACAAATTAGAGGACTGGGCCAAAAGGAATTTGATGAGGTTCAACAAGGAGAAGTGCAGAGTCCTGCACTTAGGACGGAAGAATCCCATGCACTGCTACAGACTAGGGACCGAATGGCTAGGCAACAGTTCTGCAGGAAAGGACCTAGGGGTTACAGTGCATGAGAAGCTGGATATGAGTCAACAGTGTGCCCTTGTGGCCAAGAAGGCTAACAGGATTTTGGGCTGTATAAGTAGGGGCATTGCCAGCAGATCGAGGGACGTGATCGTTCCCCTCTATTCGACATTGGTGAGGCCTCATCTGGAGTACTGTGTCCAGTTTTGGGGCCCACACTACAAGAAGGATATAGAAAAATTGGAAAGAGTCCAGCGGAGAGCAACAAAAATGATTAGGGGCCTGAAGCGCATGACTTATGAGGAGAGGCTGAGAGAACTGGGATTGTTTAGTCTACAGAAGAGAAGACTGAGGGGAGATTTGATAGCTGCTTTCAACTACCTGAAAGGGGGTTCCAAAGAGGATGGATCTAGACTGTTCTCAGTGGTACCAGATGACAGAACAAGGAGTAATGGTCTCAAATTGCAGTGGGGGAGGTTTAGGTTGGATATTAGGAAAAACTTTTTCCCTAGGAGGGTGGTGAAGCACTGGAATGGGTTCCCTAGGGAGGTGGTGGAATCTCTTTCCTTGGAGGTTTTTAAGGTCAGGCTTGACAAAGCCCTGGCTGGGATGATTTAGTTGGGGTTGGTCCTGCTTTGAGCAGGGGGTTGGATTTGATGACCTCCTGAGGTCCCTTCAACCCTGAGATTCTATGATTCTATGTGGGTAATGGTTGCCACCTCCATGTCCTAAGTCATGCATGGTCATGTGACTTGCCCATGTGACTCCAAACTCCATTGGGCTCTACTTTTTACAGCAAGAACAAAGAGCTGTTCTTGTACCTGGAAAAGACTATAAAAGGCTGATGGGAATAAGATGTAAATTTTAATCATGTGAGTAATTAACCACCAGAACAATTTCACACTTATTGACAGCAGAGGGAGCGCCAGTCTAGCAGAAGCAGGTCTAAGCGACCCCAGGGCTGGAGATTGAGGCTAGACCCATTCAGACTGGGAATAAGGGGTAAATGTTAGCAGTGAGGGTAACCAGCCACTGGACCCATCGACCCAGGGGAGGGGGATTCTCCATCACAGGCAGACTTGCAATCAATACTGGCTGGTTTTCTGGATCTGCTCAGTTCAAGCAGATATTCATTCAGGGACGTTCTGTCCTGTGTTCTCCGGGAGGTCAGACGAGGTGAGCACAGTGGGTCTGTCACGGAGCGCCCGGGCGATGGTCTGGAACTGCTCCCTAGGAAGCCAGACCGGACTCCGGGTGGAGGGCCCCTTCTCCGTACACAGCCTGTTTCCCAGGCCAGGAGCTTCAGGGGTCCCCACTTCCACCTTCCTGGGTCTGACCTCGGAGCATTCAACACCTTCTGCCCCTCTGTGTGCTTCCCCCAGCAAGCTCGCCTGGGCGGGGTCCTCGGGGGAGCCCATGGGTTCTGCACCCCAAATCCACAGTCAAACGTGACTCTCAGCCAGCCAGCAGAATAGACGGTTTATTTGAGATGTCAGGAACACCATCCAACTCACAGCTTCTCAGTCTCAACAGGGCCCATCCAGTCAGGCAGGTCCTTCTGGGGTGCTAGGAGAATGAAACCCAGATTCTGGGCTCCTGCTTCTTCCCCAGGTTTATTTGATGACTTTCATCTGGTCTAACACAGACCATGCAGCGAGCGAGCGTGAGCCCTCCGCTGGATCCATCTTGGGGCTAGAGAGACAGTTGGCTTCTCTCCCCCTTCCCAGCTAGACCCAGACTGACCACTCCCACACCTCCAGTCCCTCTGTCCTTTGTTTGGTTTCCCGGGCTTGAGGTATCACCTGACCTCTCTCCCCCACCTGGGATCAGATTACAGCTTCACCCATTAACACCTGCAGTGGCTTTGCTTTGCATCAGCTACACATTCCTTTCCCTCCACGTAGATGCTCACGAAATGCATAGGAGAAACTGAGGCACGCACACACAGTACTCCCACTTCGTCACAGGGTCCTTCTGGTTTTGGAATCTGTCACTTCATGGCCCGTTGGCCATAACTGCCCACTGCGGGTTGCTTTTCATACAGGATTTCAAGAGGACAAGTCCAGCTGGGATCAGCTAGATTCATCGATTGCAAGGCCTGAAGGGACGACTGGGACCATGTCGTCTGACCCCCTGTATGGCACAGGCCAGAGACCTGCCCCCAGACAGGAGCTTATATAAGTGAAAGACCCCAAAATCGGGACTGTCCCTATAAAATCGGGACATCTGGTCACCCTACCCGTGCCCCTGGGGACAATTCGTTCACATTGACTTTGGTTCTGCGCTCTGCAGCGAGTGGACGGGGCAGTGGGATGCACGTCAAGGAACCTGTTGTCCGGCCAACTCATTCCACATGCCCCCTGCCTGCCTGAGAGAGGAAGGAAACCCCTTCCCCTCCACTGCAGCAATTGGTGCAGGTAGGAGCCCCTGTTTGACCTCCGTGTCGTTTGTGACATCAAAACCAGACGAGGGTCACCAGCTCACTGGGACACAATGACCGAGCGGCCACACTCACTCCCAGCTGGCTGATGAAGCCCCGGGCGAGACGCTGCTTCTGTCCCGCCGGATGAAGGACGGATGTCGAGAGCAGGTTCAGGGAAGTGAGATGATGAAAAGCTGAGTGTGAATGTTTGGGCCAAACGGGAGGTGAGCTCCATTTTCATGACTCTATGTTCTAGCTCAGGTGTACTGGGCAGAAATGTCTGCATGTGATCAGCTCCCCCTTCTCAACCTTTCACCCCCATGGGCTACTCCTCTGCTTAGATGTCAACTCCCTCGTGTCATGGAGTGTGGGGGAGTCCGGTCCCTGCACCCCCACTTCCTGGGATTCACAGTGACTCTCAGCCAGCCAGTAGATTGGAAGGTTTATTTGAGACGACAGGAACACAATCCAACTCAGAGCTTCTCAGTACAAACAGGACCCTCAGTCAGGCCCTTCTGGGGGGCAGGGAGATGAGACCCTGGATTAGGGCTCCCGCCTCGTCCCCAACATCCTTCCTCAAATCCCTCCACCGAAAAACGCCTCGTCCCCAACATCCTTCCTCAAATCCCTCCACCGAAAAACTGCTCCTCTCCCCGTTCCCCCGGCCACTCCCCCAGCCTTTGTTCAGATCCACACAGAGCCTCACCTCCCCCGACTGGGGTCGGGTTACAGCCCAGAGATACCTTTCCTGTCACACCTTGGCAGGGATTGAGTTTGCCTCTGTATTAGCACAGCACCCAGCACAAGGGAGCACGAGAGGGCGGATGGGAACAGAGTCAGGACACTAGCGGGGGACTCAGGAGAACCAGAATCTGTTCCTGGCCCTGCTGCAGACTCCCGGTGTGATCTTGGAGAATTCACTTGGGGCTTGTCTGGGACAATGAATCCAAGTTAACTCAAGGTGTGATTCTGATGTGAATTAGTTAAATTGTATTAAATCCCTGTGTGAACACCCTCTTTCAGAATTAAAGTGGCCTTCACTTTGAGAGTGAATTAAACTAAACCAAATTAATGCCGCCTTAATTTTGAATGACAGTGTCCACACAAGGATTTAATGTGGCTTAACTAATCCACTTCAAATTCCCTCCTTGAATTAATTTGGAGGGCTCTTCCTGGATGTCTCCATGTTCCCTGTCTGAACAATGGGGATAGTCGCATTTCCCTACTGCCCCGTGGTGATGTGAGGAGAAATGCATCTCAGACCGGGCGATTCAGAGCGGGGGCCTGGTGTGTACTGGATCCATAGGACACTGGGGCGCCGGTCCCGACCCAGGCCCTCGGGTGCTGCAGCAATATAAACATTGCATTGTAACGACGCATGATCCATGAGCAGGATTTGAGCCGTTTCCTCCTGAGAACGGGTTTGTTCCCCCTGTCGCTGTGTAGGCCTCACCCCAGCTCAGTCGTCAAAGGGAGAGCAGGATACCTGAGGAGAGGTGCCGGCAGAACAGGAAGCGCCAGGCAGGGCCCTGTGACATGCCTCGCACCGTCCGAGACCTCCTCCGGGGACTCCAGCGGATGCTATGCTTCCTTGTCTTCGTGACCTATATTGCTGCCCTGGGAGATGCCTTTTATTACTTCCTCATTTTCCTGATGGTCCCTGGAGTTGCCTTGTACGAACACATGCTACCAGCCTTGCTGCTCTTCCTCCAGACCCTTACGCCGGTCGCAGACGTCTTCTTCCACGATGTGCTTCGGGCGCTGGCCGTCTTCCTGGTCTCCCTGTCTCTCCCCGTCTCCCTCTTCTTGGGCTTGAAGCTCGTACTGCTGCCTTTATACCTCTCCTTAGTGCGGTTGGTTTTCTGAGCGGCTGCGGCTCTGCAGAGCAGTCAGGTGCTTGCATGTCTCGCTTGTGCGTGTCCTGAGCAGAGGGCAAGGGAAGTGAGAAACCTTCCAGAGGGATCCAAACAACCTCCTGTTGCAACACCTCAGCCATGCCACTGTCATGAGCCATCATCCCTCACACAGGTAGGTGGCTTCTGACACCCTCCCTGAGTCTCCTCCTCTACCCCGGGCTGTGAGCCAAGCCAGGTACATTCCTCTTAAGGAAGAGCTTTGCCTACACGGCTTTTCTATCCTCCCTCTTGTCACTGCTCTGCCAGTGTCCCTCAGTCCTGACCTGCAGCTCCTACTGCCAGTCCAGCCCCGCCAGACACACAGTTCTGCCATGCAGTTACCACTGAGCAACTCTGCCATCCCGCAGGCTCCTTTCATCCCGCCTGCGGTATGTGCTGAGGAAGATGCGTCTGCTAGTCTTGGCTGTGCAGACACCGAGTCTGGAAGGCTGGGGAACAGACCCAGCAGCAGCTGAGGTTCAGTTTTTGTCCCACCAGGACATCCTGGTGGAGGGGATCGGGCTCCAGGGCAATCATCCAGAGGTGCTTAGGCGAATGCAGGTCTTTGGAGACACTGCCAAACCTTTCTCCTTGGAACGGCCTTTCCCCCCCAAGCATCACACCCACAACCATCCTTCCCCTCAATCCCAACTGACCACCACTCAAAAAACAAACAAAACCCCCAACAAAATATAAACCTACCCCAAGCAGAGATTTTACCCCCAAAAGGAAAATTTGTGAGACGCCATGAAATCCACTCTGGACTTTACTTTTGCACTTGATTTCAGGAGGAAGGAGCAAAGATACAAGGGTGTCCTACAAAAAGTAAAAACTCCGTCCAATTACAAAGGATGAATGTAAACAAATAACAAAATATGTAGGGACAAGATTAGAAAGGCACAAATCGAGATTAAACTAGCTAGGGGCATAATGGGGAACAAGAAAACATTCTACAAAGACATTAGAAGCAAGAAGAAGATCAAGGACAGGGTAGGCCCATTACTCAATGAGGGGAAAGACAATAACAGAAAATGTGGCCATGGCAGAAATGCTAAATGACTTTTTTGTTTCAGTTTTCACCTAAAAGGTTAGTAGCAATTGGACGTCTAACTTAACGAATGCCAGTGAAAAACAGGTAGAATCAGAGGTTAACATAAGGAAAGAACAAGTTAAAAATTACTCAGACATGTTAGATGTCTTCAAGTCACCAGGACCTGATGAAATACATCCCAGAATACTCAGGGAGATGACTGAGGGGATATCTGAGCCATTTACCATGATCTTTGAGAAGTCATGGAGGACGGGAGAGATTCCAGTGGACTAGAAAAGACCAATCTAGTGCCCATCTACTAAAAGGGAAATAAGGACAATCCAGGTGTAGCGGGGCAGTTACCCCGCTTCTGGGAACAGGCAGGCGGGTTGGGGAAGCAGCCACAGCTGTGGCCACACCCAGTCAGGCCACAGCTGGCCCTGATATAAGGGCTCAGGGAGGAGCTGGGTCAGTCTCCAGTCTGGGAGGGGAAGGACCTGGCTGCTCGGGAGCTCAGGGTACCTGGAGCAGAGCAGGGCTGGGGAAGGGCAAGCGGAGCTCCAGCCTGGCACCTCCCCAGGCTGAGGCCTTGATTAAGGCTACACAGTACTGGGGCTTGGAGGTGCAGCCCAGGGATAGGTAGAGGCAGCTGGTCCAACCCTCTTCCCAATGATGAGAGGCCATGACAGACTGTGGTTTGCCCCAGTGAACGGGGCTAGATGAGGACTGGCAGTAGCCACTGAGGCAAGGTGGGTATAGGAGGTTGGGGGTTCGCCTGGGAGGGGAGACCCAGAGTGTGGGGACTGCTGGGGCAAGAACCCTGAGGTAAGGGGTCTGGGATGGACATGGGGGCCCGAGGCAGGCAAGACACTGAGGGTCTGCTACACAGGGGAATTACAGACCCGTCTGTACCTGGAAAGATGATGGGGCAAATAATTAAGCAATCAGTTTGCAAACATCTAGAAGATACTAAGGTGATAAGTAACAGTCATCATGGATTGGTCAAGAACAAATCAGGTCAAACCAACCTGACAGCTTTCCTTGAGAGGGTAACAAGCCTTGTGGATAGGGAGGAAGCGGTAGACGTGGTGTATCTTGACTTTAGTGAGGCTTTTGATACTGTCCCGCAGGACCCACTCATAAACAAACCAGGGAAATGCAACCTAGATGGAGCTACTATAACGGTGGTGGCAAAACTGGTTGGAAAACCATTCCCAGGGAGTAGTTATCAGTGGTTCAGTCATGCTGGAAAACGCAGAATGAGTGGGGTCCCACAAGGATCAGTTCTGGGTCCGGTTCTGTTCAATATCTTCATCCGTGATTTATAGAATGGCACAGAGTCCATTTATAAAGTTTGTGCACGGTAACAAGCTAGGAGGGGTTGCAAGTGCTTTGGAGGAGAGGATTGTGACAGAGTAGGAATACTATGTGTGTGCCTCAGTTTCCCCTATGCATTTCTTGAGTGTCTATGTGAAGGAATAGGGGCTGATGGTGTTGCAAAGCAGAGAGACAGCATGAGCTGTCTTGGGGCCTGCCCTTCCCCCTCTCTGAAAGGCGTTGACTGGAAGTGTTGAATAACAAAGAGGCCGGCTGAACCTGTTGGCGGGAGGTCAGGTGACCTGGCCTGGGGAGGGAGGGACTGGAGAGAGTGAGTTTCAGTTTGGGGTCTGAAGCTGGCTGGGCAAAAGGAAGGCAGGGTCTAGCCTCCCTGGGCCCCCAAAATGGATCCAGCGGAGGGGTCGCATTCGCTCTACCTAGAGTATGTTCTTGTCATCGAATAAACCTCTGTTTTACTGGCTGGCTGAGAGTCACGTTTGACTGTGGATTTGGGGTGCAGAACCCATGGGCTCCCCCAGGAGCCCCCCACCCCCAGGCGGGCTCGCTGGGGGAAGCACACGGAGGGGCAGAAGGTGCTGAATGCTCCGAGGTCAGACCCAGGAAGGTGTAAGCGGAAACCTCTAAAGCGTCTAGCCTTGGAGACAGGCTGTGTACGGAGAGAGGACGCTTTCCCCGGGAGTCCTATCTGGCTTCATAGGGAGCAAGTTCCAGACCCTCGCCCCGGGCACTCCGTGACATGGATTAAAATTGAAAATGATCCAGACAAACCGGAGAAATGGTCTGAAGTAAATAGGATGAAATTCAATGAGGACAAATGCAAAGTACTCCTCTTAGGAAGGACCAATCAGTTGCACAGATACAAACTGGGAAATGACTGCCTAGGAAGGAGGACTGCGGCCAGGGATCCGGGGGTCAGAGTGGATCAGAACTGAATAGGAGTCAACAGTGTAACACTGTTGGGGAAAAAAATTAAACCTCATTCTGGGATGTATTAGCAGGAATGTTGTCAGGAAGACACGAGGAGTAATTCGTCTGCTCTACTCTGCTCTGATATGGCCTGAACAGAAGTACTGTTTGCCCAGACCATGAATTCCTAGCCCAGCGAGAGATAGGCTGACCAGATAGCAACAGAGGGTGGGGGGTAATAGGAGCCTATATAAGAAAAAGCCCCAAATATTGGGACTGTCCCTATAAAATCGGGACATCTGGTCACCCTAGCTAGTGAGAGACGACAGCTGGATTGTCTAGAGCAGGGGAAGAGTCAATTACTTTGTGTCAAGGTCCACATTTCTTAGTCAAATTATAGGCGGAGAAAATAATAATAAAAACCCAACAGACAAACACAACAACCACAAGGAAATAAAAAGACATCGGGGTCCGTTCCAAAGCACAGGTGGTCTGGCTTCGGCCTGCTGACTGCCCCAGGTCTATAGGAAGGGGAGCTGACCCTAGGATTCCCTTTCTCTCTCTTTGTAGGAATCCAGTCTTAACACACACAATGAAGCGTTTCAAGTTTCCTTGTACCGAATAACACTCCAAAGATGAACTGTTACAGCACGGCCGTCCCAATGGACCTTCGCTAGACGAACATCACTAACTACAGACCGGTTATTTCCCTTTAAAATAAAGAATAGAACCCGGGGCCTGACGTATTTACTCCTTACAAAGTCACTACAGGGACTGGGACGTCTGACAGCCAGATCAGCTGCACGCAGGCTCATCCTGGGCACTATCCTTTGGGGTTTGGGTCACGGCTCTCTCTCTCCCAGCCCCGCAGGGTCCTCTTCCCGACCCAGTGTTCCCTCTTCCCAGGCTAGCAAAGTCCCCTCTCTCTAGCAGTCCTAGGCAGTCTCCTCTCTGGCTCCCGCATGGTGCCACACCCTGGGATATCCACCGTCTCCTCCAGGTTCCTGGCCAGGGACCCGCAGTTCTGGGCTTGCCTCTCCCTGCTCCTCCCGCCTGGACTGATTCCTACCCGACCTGGTTCCCTCCATCCCTCGCTGGGTGTCCCAGCCCCAAACCACTTCCCAGGGTGTGATGGCTGCCTGCTTCCCTGCAGCCTCGACTGCTCACAACTCCTGGCCTTTCTACAGGCCCCTCTCGTTCCTGCCCAGCTGAGCCTGCTTCCCATTAGTTCCCAGCTCCCAGCCCCGTGAGGGCGGGGTGGGCCCCTCCTCACGCTCCCTCGGACTGCCTTCTCAATTTCTCTCTAAGGCTGGTGCTTAGTCCCGCCAGGTCTGGGCTTGTACCATTGGGGGTCAGCCGATCGCGTGGCTGTGGCGGTCTGGCTGGACCTTTGAACAGGCAGGCGGTGGGATCCGGAGCAGAATTTCATGATTAAATATGATCTGTAGCACCTGGGTGCCCCAGTCAAGGACCCACAGACCAGACAACGGTCCCTGGCCTGATTGTGATTTGAGGAGCGGGGGGTGGGGTCTTTGCTTCCTCTTCTCGGTTTCAATCCGTTCCCCTTTCAGTGTCTCCAGGCCTATCCTGCGGCTGGGGACTGGTGCCTGAGGGTTTATTAGCTTTGCCTCCCCTGTATTGTATCTGGCTGCCGGGTTCCTTTCTAGAGGTCACAGGTTTATCTAGAAAGGGGGATTTTCAGAGGCACAGATGGGGCGAGGGGCTCAGATGCCATCGACTTTCCACAGGCGTTGGGGGCACCGGCTCACCCCACGTCCGTGCCTTTGAAAATCTCCCCCGATTTATTGGCACTTCAGGTAGACGTCTGGGATCGGGGGGCTTAGACAGGGAAGAAATCCAAGCGCTGCTGAGTGTCCCGGACCGCACCACCAGCTGCTGAGCTGCCTTCCAGACGGTGAGCCCCACACCCCGATTGTGACATCACAAGCAGGCAGCCCTGGTGTGCAGGCCCAGGGCTGCCGAGCTCAGAGCCCGGCGGCAGAGGGTCCATGTGGGGGGTGATGTTTTCGCCCAGCGCGAGGAAGAACTGAGGGCCAGGGCACATGCAGGGGATGCGAGATGCCAGGCTACTAATGTCTGGCCCAAACTGGAGGCAAGTTCTGGTTTCGCGGACCCATTTCTGATGTCCTAGCTCGCCTGGCTCGTGCACGGGGCACTGGGGCTTTGTCGGGGATGAACAGAGCAGGCAGATGCCACCCGGCCTTGCGTGGCTGGAGCCCGGGACTCCACCACCCTACAGAGGGACACAGGGAGTAAAAGAGCCGGTGTCTCTGGAGAACCCTCCCAAAAGGCATCCGTGAGTTTGCAGGAATGGCCAGACGAGCCTGTCTCATCTAGTACCTCTGGCAATGGCCAAGTCCTTATGCTTCAGGGGAAGGCCAAACCCATCCACAATGCCTTTGGCTTCTTGTAGGCAGGGGAGAAAATTCCTTCCCGGCCCAGGCTCAGCCGCAGGGTGACAGGACACAACACATGAGCCATGCCAGAGTGACAAGGCCTGAGCTCGGCTACCCAGAGGCTTCCCATCACAGTCCCTCTCTAAGGCTTGTCCACACTGGAAACGCGACGGTGGCCCAGCCCCAGGAGATGGGAGAATTCTTCTGCCAACCTAGCAGGGCCTACGCAGGGACTAAGGTCAGGTTAACTGCACCGTATGGGGTGGATTTTTCACACCCATGAGCGACCTAGTTACACGGACCTCATTTTCTAGTGTAGGCCAGGCCTCGATGGTGCGGTGACTGCCCAGGAATATGGAGCCAGATGCTTAGCAGGAAATGAAGGGATTGATCCTGACCTCCCTTGGAAGGGTGTAAGTCGGGAGCAACTGCTCTCAGGGGATTCAGAATCAGACCCCGAGGAAGGGTAGGTTTGGGCTGAACACACAAACCAGGAGCCGGATCCGGTGAAGGGGCGGATGCCCTGTTATTTGGGATTTTAAAATAGAAAAACACTGGACGCTGTCTCCTGGGGAGGATTCTGCATTGGCCTAGCTGGACTGGCTGAGGCCTGGCTGGGCATTTCCAGGTCTTACCTCAGCGCTGCTCTGAGGCAGAGGTTTGTTGATCCTTATTACCTGAGACAGCTGCAGTGCAAACATACTCGTCGTGGTGTTTGTCTTCCACACCTCACCCTCTGTACTGTTACCCCTCTGTGACGGAGTAGGAATACTTTGTCGGTGTGCCTCAGTTTCCCCTTTGCATTTCTTAAGTGTCTATGTGAAGGAATAGGGGCTGAGAGTGTAAGCAAGCAGGTAACGCCCTCTCCCCTCTCGGAAGGTGTCCATACCTGAAGCTGTAATCTGACCCTAAGTGGGGGAGGGAGGTCACCTGACCTGGCTGAGCCAGGGGGGAGGAGGGGCTGGAGAGAGGTTTTTGGAGTCTGAAGGTAGCTGGAGTCAGGCAGGGAGGGCAGAGAAGCTATCTCGCTCTCTGGCCCCCAAAATGGATCCAGCTGAGGGCTCACGCTTGCTGTATGGTCTGGGTTAGACCAGATAAAGGTCATTGAATAAACCTCTGTTTTGCTGGCTGGCTGAGAGTCACATTTGACTGTGGATTTGGGGTGCAGAATCCATGGGCTCCCTCAGGACCCTGCCCAGACGGGCTCGCTGGGGGAAGCGCATGGAGGGGCAAAAGGTGCTGAATGCTCCGAGGTCAGACCCAGGAAGGTTGAAGTGGGGACCCGTGAAGCTCCTAGCCTTGGAAACAGGCTGTGTACGGAGAGGGGACACTTCGCGCGAGGTCCTGTCTGGCTTCCTAGGGAGCGGTTCCAGACCATCGCCTGGACACTCCGTGACACCCTCGTGACCGGGATGATTAGCCAAACGTCGGGTCCTATGTGTTGTTTTGGTCACGTGGAGAAGTGACGATGGAGACAGGTCAGTTGGGTGCAATCCTGTGTCTTTACAAAGACTATTCAAAGTCCCGGTTCCCTGAACACAGAGAGTGGGAGACAGTCTCTTCACTCACAACTCCAAGCCCCTTTCAGGCAGCACTTGGCCCAAAAGCTCGTCGCTTTTCCACTGTGTCTGGTGCTCCCTGGCTGCCTCTTGCTCTGCTTCTCTGCCTCTTTCACACACACACGCCCCTCCGAGCACAATAGCCAGCCACAGAAATCCATCTGCCCCCGGTGCCTCACTCCTTAAATCGCCGGCTGTCGAAAGCAGAGACCAGGTCTCCCTCTGTGTCTGCGTAACAGCTGGGGCCCGGCGGTGTTACCGCTGTAGAGATATTCAATCAGCCTCCCAAATTCAGGGCTGAGAAAGGAGGCCAGCTCCCTTTCCGCTGCAGGTGACTCTCCCTGACACCTTCCTCCTGCTTCCTCGCAGGGAGAGAGCGACATCGGAGGCGAAGCTACCGCGGCGAGCCAGGCTCAGCTGAGCCCCCGGCCCGAGGCCCTGGAGAATGAACGCCATCGTACGAAGCGCCCTGCGGGCCCTGCGGCGGGTGTTCTCCCTCCTCGCCACGGTGATATTCTGTGACATCCTGCTCCGCATCGTGTTCATGCTGGTCTTCTTCTTCTTCCTCCCCGTCTTCATCGTCTACGACCACGTGCTGCCGGCCTCGCTCGTCTTCGCTCAGGCGCTCAGGCCCGTGGCCGACACCTTATTCAACAGACTGGTCCCGGCACTGGCCACCTTCCTCGTCTCCCTCTTCCCACCCATCGTCATCTACTTCGCCTGGAGACACCTCCTGCTGCCCTTCGCCATCCAGCTCCTCCTGCTCGTCTGGTGAGCAGCTCCCCCAGCCCAGCTCAATACAGCCGCCGTCTGCAACGCCTGGGGCCGCCCTCTTCATTCTGCGCCCCCCCGGGGTGAGGGTGGGCACCTCTCTCATCCCAGGCGCCCTGCCCGGACGCAGCGCCGGGGTGGGGCTCGGGGTGGGGCCAGTGTCTGAGGGAGGCAGCTCCCCACAGCCGCACCCCAACAGTCAACAAACGAACCCGACGGTCTGGGCCCAGCCTGCGCTCCCCACACGGCAAACGGGGACTGGTCTGTGTGAGGGGCTGGGCCCTTGGCCCCCTGTGGGTCTGAGGGGCCCGGCTGGGCTCCCTGGGCTCTGAAAAGGGACACAAAGTACAGACGGTCCCTCAGACTCTCACGGGGGGCAGGGGCTTCTCGGCAGCCGCCCTGGGAGGCGGCCCTGCCCCGCAGGGCGAGGGAGCCCCATGTTCTAGCTCTGCTCCCCGCAGCGCCCCACCCTGCCCAGGCCCGGATCCTCTTCCCAGGACCGGTGTTGGGCCACTACATCGGCCCTCGCCAGGCTGGCCAGGCCGCACTGGGGCACCAGTGCCCGGAGGAATGTGTTAACCCCTCCCTGACCGGGGGCTGGGGGGGTGCCCCAGGTGGCCAGAGGAGCCTGTTAACCCCTTCCTGATTGGGGACTGGGAGGCCAGGAAATCTGCCTTAGTCCCTAGCAGAGTCACCTTTGTTTCTCCCGTGTGGCCCTGGACATCCCCAATGGGGCCCACCGCCAGTGGGGTCCACCCCCTACACCAGCCGGTGGCTGCACGGAGCAGCAGCTCCGCCGATTTACATTCGTTCGGTTGCTGGGTCAGTGTGCTGCTCCGTGGTAGGTAGATTCTCCAGGGGCAGGTGCTGCCGGACAGACACCCCATAGCCAGGCCCGCCTCTAACTTCTTTGCTGCCCCAAGCAGCTCCGCAGGCTGCCGGCGAAGAGGAAAGAGCGGCTTTCGGCGGCAGGCCTGCGGAAGCTCCGCGGAAGAAGGAACGAGCGCGGCGCTGCCGCGGTGCCGGCGAAGAGGGAAGAGCGGCTTTCGGCGGCAGGCCTGCGGAAGCTCCGCGGAAGAAGGAACGAGCGCGGCGCTGCCGCGGTGCTGGCGAAGAGGGAAGAGCGGCTTTCGGCAGCAGACCTGCGGAAGCTCTGCGGAAGAAGGAACGAGCGCGGCGCTGCCGCAGTGCCGGCGAAGAGGGAAGAGCGGCTTTCGGCGGCAGGCCTGCGGAAGCTCTGCGGAAGAAGGAACGAGCGCGGCGCTGCCGCGGTGCTGGCGAAGAGGGAAGAGCGGCTTTCGGCAGCAGACCTGCGGAAGTTCCGCGGAAGAAGGAACGAGCGCGGCGCTGCCGCAGTGCCGGCGAAGAGGGAAGAGCGGCTTTCGGCAGCAGACCTGCGGAAGCTCTGCGGAAGAAGGAATGAGCGCGGAGCTGCCGCAGTGCCGGCGAAGAGGGAAGAGCGGCTTTCGGCGGCAGGCCTGCGGAAGCTCCGCGGAAGAAGGAACGAGCGCGGAGCTGCCGCAGTGCCGGCGAAGAGGGAAGAGCGGCTTTCGGCGGCAGGCCTGCGGAAGCTCTGCGGAAGAAGGAACGAGCGCGGCGCTGCCGCAGTGCCGGCGAAGAGGGAAGAGCGGCTTTCGGCAGCAGACCTGCGGAAGCTCTGCGGAAGAAGGAACGAGCGCGGAGCTGCCGCAGTGCCGGCGAAGAGGGAAGAGCGGCTTTCGGCGGCAGGCCTGCGGAAGCTCTGCGGAAGAAGGAACGAGCGCGGAGCTGCCGCAGTGCCGGCGAAGAGGGAAGAGCGGCTTTCGGCGGCAGGCCTGCGGAAGCTCCGCGGAAGAAGGAACGAGCGCGGCGCTGCCGCGGTGCTGGCGAAGAGGGAAGAGCGGCTTTCGGCAGCAGACCTGCGGAAGTTCCGCGGAAGAAGGAACGAGCGCGGCGCTGCCGCAGTGCCGGCGAAGAGGGAAGAGCGGCTTTCGGCAGCAGACCTGCGGAAGCTCTGCGGAAGAAGGAACGAGCGCGGAGCTGCCGCAGTGCCGGCGAAGAGGGAAGAGCGGCTTTCGGCGGCAGGCCTGCGGAAGCTCCGCGGAAGAAGGAACGAGCGCGGCGCTGCCGCGGTGCCGGCGAAGAGGGAAGAGCGGCTTTCGGCGGCAGGCCTGCGGAAGCTCCGCGGAAGAAGGATCGAGCGCGGAGCTGCCGCGGTGCCGGCGAAGAGGGAAGAGTAGGTTTCGGAGCCGCCGCAGGTTTGCCGCCGAAAGCCGCCTGAGTGCTGCCCTGTCAGCAGATGAAATGCCTCCCCCCAGAGTTTGCCGCCCCAGGCAGCCGCTTGCTCCGCTGGTGCCTGGAGCCGGCCCTGTGTATGTGACCGGCACAGCACTCAGGCCACGCCAGGGCGAGCGATGGTTCCTGGGCCGTGCAGTGACCTGGCTGACGTGTCTGCTAAGCTCTGGGCGGTCCCGTGGGATCCATGCACCTCTGAGTGACCCCGTCTCTCCTGGGCCCAGGTGACTCCACGTGATCGTGGCCAGTCCAAGCGGCGCCCTCACCGTACCAGTCCGGAGATGTCCCCTTTCCACGGGAATCGCTGTCCCCAGGCTCTTCCGCACTCCCTGGTCTCTCAGGCTTGGGCCCCCACACTGCGGCTCTTCTGATGTTCCTCATGTCACAGAGTGTGGGGGAGTCCGGTCCCTGCACCCCACTTCCTGGGATTCACAGTGACTCTCAGCCAGCCAGTAGATTAGAAGGTTTATTTGAGGTGACAGGAACAGCATCCAACTCAGAGCTTCTCAGTACAAACAGGACCCTCAGTCAGGCCCTTCTTGGGGGCAGGGAGATGAGACCCTGGATTAGGGCTCCTGCCTCTTCCCCAGCCAGCTTCCAAACCCCCTCTACTGAAACTGCTGCCTTTCTCCCTCCCCCCCAGCCACTCCCCCAGCCTTTGTTCACATCCACACTCAGGCAGAGAGCCTCACCTCCCCGACCCCAGGGCAGAGCTCGGGTTACAGCCCAGGTACCTTCCCTCCAGAGAAACCTCCCAGATCAGATCCACCTCAATCCCAGCCCTCCATCCCCCAGAGACCCCGAAAGACAGGGCCTGTGGTGCAGAACTGACCAGCCCTCCCTCCCTGCCGGGGGCACCCGCAGCCTACACAGCAGCTCTGGTTATGGGGTTTGGGTGAGCCCGTGGGAGGGCCGTGGGTTACAGCCGGAGCCCGTGTCCCTGTACTCAGGTTGGGGGCCCCAGCCGTGCCCCGAACTGTTTCTGGGCTGTGCAGAGGATGGTGGTACGCTGTCCCCCTGCCTTCAGGGTGCTCCATACCACAGCCCCGAGGTTTAACGGTATGATTGGGATGGGGCGCACAACCCCACGCTGGAAAGGACGGAGTTAAAGAGCCGCTCTGGGCCCAGCGCATCCTGCCCTGCCACACCTGCAATGCATGAGGAGGAGGGCAGGCAGCCTCCGTGGGAGGGGAAGGGACCCCTGGGAATGGGGCCCCGCTCTATGGACAGGTGCCCGGACAGGCCCTGCAACTCTCCGAAGGCCTGAGACTGATCCTTTGAGCCCAGCTGTTGAATGACTGTAGTTTATCCTGGGGGAGGGGAGGGGAGGGGTAGGACTTGATCCCGGGAAGCACCGGTACAGCAGCAATTTGCGGTGCAGGATTTAGCTGCTTCCCTCCGGGACCAGATCTGAACCAGGCGCAGAGGGTGGGTCCAGGTTCCTCTCCCGACCCCCAGGCAGGGCCGACGACAGACGTCTACCCCGGGGCGGGGAATCCAGCCGGGGAAAGGCCCTGAAGAGAGAAGGCTCCGGACCACGAGGCCCCAACCCAAGGGGGAGCCCGGAGCCCCTTGTCGCTGGACTCCTTATCGATCACAAACCAGGGGCCGGGGGGGGGCCGAGTCGCGGAAGGACAGATCAGTGCAGGGTGCTGGGGTTTGGGGCTTCTGCCCCGTGGGGTGCCGGGGCTTGGGACTCTGGGCTTTAGCCCGGTGTAACGGGGGGCTCAGGGTTTCTGCACCACAGGTCAGCGGGGCTTTAGCCACCAGGGCTTGGGCCTCTGGGCTTTCTGCTCTGGGCCCTAGCCAGTGTAATGCTGGCCCTGCTTTGCAGACCCCCTGAAACCGGCTTGTGGACTGCTCCCCTCCCCATGGGCCACGGACCCCTAGTTGAGAACTGCTTCAGGGCTCGCCAGACACTGCCCCTGCTCTGGCCCAGCTCATCCCAGGTCCCATGCAGGTGCCCTGGGGCTGGCCCTGCTTGTCCTCTAGGCTCCTAGTCCAGCCCCCCCCGGCTGCTTGTGTCTCTCACACACAGGGAGGCACCTGCCGCCGTGCAGAGCTGGGCTGCTGGACGGGGGGCAATGGTTACCCCTCCTCTGCAGCTGGAGAATTGAAGCCAAATCTCCTGAGTCCCAGTCGAGTGCTTTAAACACGAGCCCAGCCTCCCTCTGCTCCCGGAGCCAGGGGCTTCCCCGCAAACGCTGGCCCCACCTGTGCCTCTTGGCCCAGCGGTGAGGGCGGCTGAAATGAAACATAACCGTCGAGTTTCATGTCTCCCCCCTCGCCCCCGGCAGCTGGTGCGCGCTGCCCGGTGATGTCAGAAGCAGCACTTCTGCCCGCAGTGTCACAATGCGGGAGCTGCCGTGTGTGACTCTCCCTGGGAGGTGGGGGGAGGGGGCTGGAGGGCAGAGGGGAGGCGCATTCACAAATGCAGAGCTTCGGCGGCGCAGGAGGCAAGTTCTGGTTTGCCGGGGCTGGCGCCGGGTCAAAGCGGGGCAGGCCGGGGGTCAGTGAAGGCTGCGGGTCTCAGCCCAGTCCCGAGGGAACAGGGGCCCTCCACGCACAAACCACCGGTGCAGGTGGCACTATATTGAGTGGAGCATTGGGACTGAGCTGCCCTGTGCCCGGGGAAAGTGGGGCACCCTGGCAGGGACCCTGCCGTCGCCTGCGGATGGGCACCACCTCCCAGCTGGAACGGGGGGGGGGGGGGGACAACTTTGATTTTGTAAATAAATCTCTACCTTGGGGGGTGGGGTGAGTGTTGAGTGGGTCAGACTCAGCGCCAAGTGGCAGGGGAAGAAACGGGGGTCCCTGCCTGGCACCTGCTCACTGGTCACCCGACGTCCCGCCTGCTGTCCAGAGCGCCCCAGATCCCAGCCCGGTCTGATCTCCTGGTACACCCGGCCCATGGCTCGCCCGGTCCACAGATTCATGGATTCCAAGGCCAGAAGGGAGAACTCTGATCATTCTGCCCTTCGCCCAGGCCAGAGCCCTGCCCCTGAACACTGCCCGGAGCTGAGCTTTAGAGAAACATCCCGTCTTGACTGGGGCGACGGCGACTCCATCCCGCCCCTGGGGAAGCTGTTCCAGGGGCTCCCCACCCTCCCCGTTCAAAACGCATGCCTGATTTCCTGGCTGAATGTGTCTAGGTGCAACTTCCAGCCCTTGGATCTTGCCGTATCTTTATGGGCTGTGTTGAAAAGCCCCCCCCCCCACTCCCGTCAAATGTCTGTTCTCCTCCGGGGGGCTGTAGACTGTGATCAAGTCACCCCTTCACAAAGAGAAGGTCGAGCTAAATCAGTCCGTCCTTGAGCCTGTCACTACCAGGCAGATTTTCTGGTCCTCTAACCCAGTGGTCGCCAACCTTTTGGACCTCACGGACCACTAAAGTCACAATTTTGAATCCTGCGGACCACTAACATGATTTTTTTAAGAAAGGTACAAAGACCGGTGGTCCGCGGACATATGTCCCCCCCCCCCAGCCCCTTTACCCGCTTCTCTGCGCCGCAAATTGCAGCAGCCGGCGAGCGGCCACCTCCAGCAGCGCTCGCCCGGCCCAAGTGCGGCTGCCCGCTGCTCCCGTGTGCCCAGCCCCGGCTTGAGTGGGGAGGCACCGCAGCCCCGCGGCGCGGCAGGAGTGAGCCGGCGGTTGCTGGCCGCCGGGGACTGGGCGGGACAGGCGCCTGGCCTGAGTGCGGCTGACCGCCCAACCCAGGCTCAAGTGGGGAGGCACCGCAGCCCCACGGCGCGGTGCGGCGCGGCAGGAGAGAGCCGGCGGTTGCTGGCCGCCGGGGATGGGGCGGGACAGGCGCCCGTAGCCTCTTGCCTGCCCGGCGCGGCGGCCGTGAGGGAGCCCGGCGCCACGGACCACCAAAATTTTCTCACGGACCATCAGTGGTCTACGGACCACCGGTTGGCGACCGCTGCTCTAACCAGTCTCCTGGCTCTTCTCTGACCCCTCCCCAATTTATGAATTATGGGCACCAGAACTGGGCACCGGATCCCAGCCGGGGTCGCCCCAGTGCCGGACACAGAGGGAAGATCCCCTCCCTGCTCCTCCCCGAGATCCCCCCGGTCGTGCAGCGCAGGATGGCATTAGCCCTTTTGGCCACTGCCGCACCCTGGGATCGCGTGTTCAGCGGATTGTCGCCCTGTCGATGGTCAAAGGGGCGGGACACAATGCAAGCCGTGCGCACACGGGCTGAAGGAGCCGGGTATTGCTGTCCTCTCTTGCCACAGAGGGCAGGGCGAGAGGCCATGGGGTCAGACTCCATCAGGGCAGATTGAGATTAAATCTCAGGAAAAACTTCCTGCCGGTGAGAGCAGCAGGATGATGGAACAGACGCCTGGGGGGGGGGGGGTCGTGGAAGCTCCTTGGCTGGAGGTTTTCGAGAGGAGGCTGGGGCCGTCTGCATGGGACAGGTCAGACACACCAAGTCCTGCATCTTGTCAGGGGGTCGACTGGATGCCCTTGCGGGCCCGTCTCACCCGATGGGTCTATGACCCCCAAGTCATTTTCAGACTCGCTGCCTCCCAGGGCAGAGTGCTCATCTTAGATGTACGGCCTACAGCTGTGGTCACCAAACTATGGGGCATGCCCCCAACATTCAGGGCCCAGGCCAAGCCCACGGGGGGTGGGGAGGGAGCACCACCCAGCCCCGCTCTGTCCCCGGCCCAGCTACAGCCCCAGCTGCCGATCCACTCTGCCCCCTTCTCCGCCCCAGCCTAGCTCTGCCCTTGTTCCCTCTCCGCTCCCAGGCCGGCTCCAACTCTAGCCCCAGCTCCTCCCCCATCCCCAACTCTGCCCCCAGCTGCGCTGTCAGCCCATGCTTCTCTGCTGAGCCAACGGGGCAGCAATGGGGGCGGGGCGGGTGGGGGGCGTTACGGACAGGTTCCATTACTGGGAAGGGGGCCGTGACAGGAGAAGTTTGGGCACCGCGGCCCGACTGTCTTTGTTCCTAGATGTACACATTACATTTGTCCGTATTAAAGCACAGGTTGGTGGCTTGTGCCCAGCTTACCAAGTGATCCAGCGTGCTCTGCTGTGCCTGTGAGAACCTCCTCAGGGTTGGTTTGCTGTTCCTCCCAGATCATCGATAAGAACGTTCAGTTCTGCAGGGCCAAGAACTGATCCCGGCGGGACACCGCTAGAAACACTCCCACTCGATGACAATATTCTGTTGACAATTATATTTTTGCCCTAGACCAGTTGCCCAGGATTTAATGTGGACCATGTTCATTTAGTATCGTTCTAGTTTTTTAATTAAAATATGGTGTGGTACCAAGGCCAATGCCTGATAGAGCTGTAAATACATTACATCAATACTATTACCTGTCTAGGAGCAGAGGGGGAGCCGTGTTAGTCTGGATCTGCAAAAGCGACAAAGAGTCTTGTAGCACCGTATAGACTAACAGATCTTAGGGCTCATGAGCTTTCGTGGGCTAAGCTCATGATCCCTAATATCTGTTAGTCTATAAGGTGCTACAAGACTCTTTATCACTATTACCTGCATCACCCAAGTTTATAATCACATCAAAGAAACATACCAGGTTAGTTTGACAGGATCTGTTTTCCATAAACCCTTGTTGATTAGCATTAACTATATTAACCTTTTAATTCTTAATTAATCAAGTTCAATATCAGCTGGTTTATTATCTTGCTCAGGATCAATGTCACACTGATAGGCTAGATTACGTAGGTCATTCTCATTACCGATTTTAAATAATGGAACAACATGAGATTTTTTTCAATATTCTGGAACTTCTTATATTCTGAGGCTTATTGAAAAGCAACATTAGTGATCCAGCAGGAGCCTCAGCCAGCTCTTTTAAAAGTCTTGGATGCTAGTTATCCAGACCCGCTGATTTTAAATGTTATATCTTTAATAACTACCATTTTAACATAATGCTCAGTTACTATTGGAAAGGGAATTGTTGCCTCATCATCAGATGATATGCCTACATTTTTTTTCGCCAATATAGAACAGAAATATTTATTGACCACCTCTGCCTTTTCTGCAGCACTGAACAATTCTACCATGTCCATCTTGTAGTGGAACAATCCTATTGTTAGGATTCTTTTTGTTCTTAATATATACTTAAAACCACTCCTTCCTGTCCTTAACTCTGCTGCTCATAGATTTCTCCTTGTGTCCATTTGCTTCACTTATCAGTTCTAGCTTCTGATAATTATATTCATTACTATCAACTTCCCCTTTATTCACTGTTATATTACAGCTGCCTTTTCTTCCCCTCGAAACCAGACTGATTGTTTGCTTCTTTCTTGATTGTCCCTTTTTTAGCTTTTTAAACAATTCCCAGTTACCATTCCCATGGTTCTGTTTAAACTCTTCCTGCCAGCAGATTGGGCTCCTGGTTGTTTTTGGCTTTGTACCACTGACCCTTTGAAAGCACCCAGTGCGTAGACCGCAGCTCTGGTCTTTATTCCCTCTGCACATCGCAGATATTCACAATCCTGTTTCTTGACATGTTGTCTCAAACTGGTCCCTGAACTCTGGCATCGACCTGGCCTGCAACACCCCCTGTGTCAGAGTCAGGTATAATGCTCCTATAATGCAGCTGGCCAATTGTGCAGGGCAATCCCCTCCAACTCCTTCCAGCTGGAGCTCTGATTGGTCTCGCCTGAGAGTGGAGAGCCCGGTGTTCTTAACCGCCATTTGTTCTGTTTCCCTGCAGGGAGAGCGAGGGGAGCTGGTCTCAGCTGAGCAGTGAGTGGCAGGGATCCACTCCATGGAAGCCATTTATGGTGCCGAAGACATCTTGGATGTCCTCATTTTTGCGGCCTTATTCCTCTTGCTGTCCCGGGCAGCCGTTGTCCTCTTTTACTTCCTGCTACCAGCCGTGGTCATCTCCTCCTTCTGCCTGATTCCCTTTCTCGCCCTCTTCTCCTACATCCTCATCCCAGTTGCCTTCATCTACTTCTACTTCCTCATGTGCCTGTCCCTGTCCATCATCTTCCTCGATCTCGTGTGACCAACGATTCCAACAGCCCCAGCGCAGGTAAGTGGTCCCGGGTATATTGTGTTCTCACGTTGCCTTTGCTAGCAGTCAACCTGCTACTCACCCAGCACCGTGCTGGAAGATCTCCCCACCTCCCTGCTCCCAGCAGCCTTGAGCCTCTAGGTTTGGAACAGGGTTAGTGGCACCAGGAAAAGAACCTGACACATAAAGAAAGCAGCCAGCACCCCTTCGCCCTAGGTTTCCAGCCCTTTGTGAAACCCTCACCTCTTGCCTTGCCACGAATCACTTGGGGGACAATTGGGGGACAAGCCAGAGCTCTGACGTGCCCAGGTAATGATGTCTGGCGGTCAGAGTATCTGCCCAGCCCAGGAGAAGTTCAATATCTTCACCAATGATTGAGATAATGGCATAGAGAGTCCACTTCTAAAGTTAGTGGACGGTACCAAGCTGGGAGGGGTTGCAGGGGCTTTGGAGAATAGGATTAAAATTCAAAATGATCTGGACAAACTGGAGAAATGGTCTGAAGTAAATGGGATGAAATGCAAAGGACTCCATTTAGGAAGGACCAATCAGTTGCACAGATACAAACTGGGAAATGACTGCCTAGGAAGGAGGACTGTGGGAAGGGATCTGGGGGTCAGAGTGAATCAGAACTAAATATGAGTCATCATTCTGGGATGTATTACCAGGAGTGTTGTAAGTAAGACACGAGAAGTAATTCTTCTGTACTCTGCTCTGATACGGCCTTAACTGGAGTCCTGTGTCCAGTTCTGGGCACCACACTTCAGGAAGGATGTGGACAAATTGGAGAGAGTCCAGAGAAGAGCAACAAAAATGATTAGAGGTCTAGAAAACATGAGCTATGAGGGAAGATGGAAAAACTTGGGTTTGTTGAGTCTGAAAAAGAGAAGACTGAGAGGGGACGTGAGAACAGTTTTCATGAACATAAAAGGTTGTTACAAGGTGGAAAGAGAAAAAATGTTTTTCTTACCTTCTGAGGACAGGACAAGAAGAAATGGGCTTGAATTGCAGCCAGGGCGGTTTAGGTTGGAGATTAGGAAAACTTCCTGACTGCCAGGGTGGTTGAGCACTGGAATAAATTGCCTAGGGAGGTGGTGGAATCTCCATCCCTGGGGATGTTTAAGAGCCGGTTGGACAAACCCCTGTCAGGGATGGTCTGGATAATACTCAGTCCTGCCCTGAGTGCAGGGGACTGGACAAGACTATCTCTCGCGGTCCCTTCCCGTCCTGTGATTCTGCGATTCTCCTCTAAGATTTGTAATGTTTACGGGCCTGAGTGAGGTGTCCATTAATATCCTGCCAGTGGAGTTTGGAGGCTGGAGTTTCTTTGGAATTTCATGCCCATGAATTATCTTCCAGGGCCTAATCCTGAGCGATGCTGAGCTGCCTCCTCTCCCGTTGTCTCCAGCAGGAATACGGGGCACTCAGCATCTTGCAGGACCCAGCCCTTCCCTTCTGAAATCAAGGCAGTTGTGATTTCTCTCATTTCCCGTTTGCTCACTCCCAAAGCGCCCAGATGAAGGATGCCAGGCTGCCCCTCCCCCCCCGGGGCAGCTCTCAGCCAGGCTGAGCTGACCACTATAACTGGCCGGGGGTTAGCTGTCCGCCACCGAGAAATGGCCCATTTCCCCCGTCTCATGTGCAGGGCTCATCCCCGCTTTCCCTCTGTTTCCTCCTAGGGAGAGTGGGACGCCTCGGGGGAGACTGCCGAGCGAAGCCGGTTTGAATCGCGTGCCGGGGAGAGGCCCTGGGTCATGGGGGAAGCCCTGCTCTTCACCCCGCCCTGTCTCGTCTGGTTCCTGGATCTGATTGCTTGCCTGATACTCGTCTTCTTCCTGATGGAAGTGGGGGTCCTCTTTGTGCACTCCACCGTACAAGCTGGGAAAATCTTCTTTGCTCACCTTCTCCCGGTCACTTTCCTGTTCCTCGTCTACCTGGTTCCAGCCATGTTCCTCCTCTTCTGCCTGCAGAGCCTGGGTGCCTCCTTCCTCCGCCTCCTGGATGCTCTTTAGAGCCCGGTTTGTACAGCTCCGGCCCAGTACATCCTCCAGCCAGCAAGGGAGCTCCGTGTGTCTCATTGGGGGCGTGCTGAGAGAAAGGGGTGGGGGGAAGGGCGGTCTCCTGGAGACGCTCTCTCCCGGTCTCTCCCGTGGTGGGTTTAGGTGTTGGTGGTATAAAGTGAGGTGGTTCATTCACATGTTTGCTAGGCCTGGGTGTCTTGGACGATGGGAGTTCAATACATACACGTAGACGCCCTGAGGGACTCCTGGAGATCACAACCAGGTTCCCTGGTCGGCCGGCCGTATCCCTTCCCCATCCCTGGCCAGGGCTGAAATATCCGCCAACAGGCCCCGTGTCTCGATCAGGTTTGCCAGAGCCCCTGGCAGGGTTTGCAGGCGGGGGAGAGGCTGGCTTTGCAGGAGGAGGGTCATAGCATCAGCCCTGCCTGATTGGGTGGCTGGAGCGCTCCAGGACACCGACCCGTCTCCCATTTGGTACTTGGCAACCTCCCCCCCCCACCCCTCGCCTGAGGTGAGCACTGGCAGCTCCTGCCCCACAGATCCTCGTGCACTCCGAGCAGGGTTCAAGGAAAGGATCCCGGACTGGGGATGGGCGGTGGCAGAAGAGTCATTCACAGCTTCGGCTCTGGCCCCAGAGCAGGCTCTTGCCCCCAGATAGCCCTGAAAGTACAGAGGGAAACTGAGGCACACACAGAATTCATAAAATTCCCACTTGCTCACGTGGGCGGAGGCGAGGTGCCCTGGAGCAGGCGGCAGAGGGAAGCGGAGTTCTCTCTGCATGGCAGCTCCATTGCTATGCCAGTCACTGATGGGGAACAGGTGTGGGCATGAAATTACTGCTCTAGGGTACCCCAGGGTCAGAAATGCACATCCTAATGCGGGAGCAGCGGGCGGGCTCTCATTACCAGAGCCGTTATCGTCCATCAGGGTCCCGCTCAGAGCCTGGTTCCAGTGCTCAGCCTCTCTTCCCAGCTGGCAGACGTGGAGTGGCCGTGGGAAGCAGCAGACAGAGGGTGCGGGAGGGTTATGGCCTGCGGGGGTGTGAGGTGGTCTGGGGTTGGAGAGAAGCAGCGACAGTCTGAGCGCGGGGGAGAAGTGGGTGGGTGCGTGGGCAGGTGATGCTGCGGCAAAGGGCGGACACAGAGCCGTGCCAGCCCCCCCGCCCCTTGTCACAGGCGTTCAGAGGCGGGATTTCTACCAGCTGTGATAGCACCGGCCTGCCAGTGCCGGGATTTCCCTGCGGGTGGAGCACATCCAGCCCTTGCGTGAGACACCTGCAGGCCTCCAGCTTCCCTGCCCAGCTTGGGAGGAGAAGAACCCGGCCAGGCTGGAACGCCGGCTCCGCCCCCCCTGGATAAAGCCGGCTGCCTTTCCCAGGGTGGTGAGCTGCAGGCGCAGTGACTAGAGAGGGTAGGACTCTTTAAGCGGGTGGGTGGGGGGCGGGCAGGCCTGACTAACCTGATTGCCTTGTGTGATGAGATACCTGGCTCTGTGGAGGAGGGGAAAGCAGCGGATGTGTCATTCCTCGACGTTAGCACAGACGGTCTCCCACGGTGTTCTTGCCAGCAGTTACTCTTCCTGCCGCTGAAGCCTTGTGAAAAACATTTGTGTCACGGAGTCCCCGGGGCGATGGTCTGGCACTGCTCCCTACGAAGCCAGTCGGGACTCTGGGGTGATGCTTCCTCTCCGTACACAGCCTGTCTCCAAGGCTAGGAGCCTCACAGTGTACAGCTTCCACCTTCCTGGGTCTGACCTGGGAGCATTCAGCCTCTTCTGCCCCTCCGTGCACTTCCCCCAGTGAACCCACCCAGGTGGGGTCCTGGGGAAGCCCGTGAGTCTGCACCCCAAATCCACAGTCAGACGTGACTCTCAGCCAGCCAGTAAAACAGAGGTTTATTCGATGACCGGTACCTGGTCTAACACAGACCAGAGAGCGAACATGACCCCTCAGCTGGATCCATTTTGGGGGGCAAGGAGCCAGATAGCCCCTCTGCCCTTCCCTGCCTGACTCCAGCCAGCTTCAGACTGAAACCCACTCTCCAGCCCCTCCCCTGCTTTCCTTTGTCTCCTTCCCCAGGCAGGTCAGGTGACCTCCCTTCCCCCTCTGGGGTCTAGTTACAGCTTCAGGTATGGCCACATTCACACAAGAGTCAGAGGAACCATTAAGAGCATTCCTCCTCCGTCACAATTTGCACTGGTGATTAATCCAGGATACGTGTGTGTATATGTGCATGTGTGTGTGTCTGTGTGTGTGTCCCCTTGTGTGTGTATTTAGAATCTCATCAGTTTCACTGTGACTCTATTGCTATTGTCCAATGTCTCCAAAAGGCCATCGGTCTATAATGTGGACCAAAGCCTCCGAGCAGGCCATCGGCCTATAAACAGCACTGATCTTTCTTGGTGGGCCATCAGACTACATTGTGGACTGTCAACGTCAGAAGAACCTTTAGTCTCATATGAACCAATGCTTCTGGGCTATCCATTGATCAGTGATATGGACTGATATCTACTGATCAGTGATATGGACTCCTGCCTCCTGGTGGGTCTGTAATATGGAGTAAGGCTGCTGAGTGGGCGTATGGAATGGATGGTGGCCTCCAGAAAAGTGATAGTTGTGTGTCAGGAACCCCTGCGTTGGTCTATATAGACTAACCACTTCAGGTGGCAGGTCCATCAGTCTATAATATGGACCAGAATTCATGGGCAGACCATTGGTCTATAACGCCTCCCCTTTTCTCCATCACTTCTCCCACTCCCTCTCCTCCTCCATCCCATCTCTCTGTCTCTTTTCCCATCTGGGGTGATCTCAGAGGTGGCACTCAGAGCGCTCCCGAAATGGCACATACAGTGTATTGGTAACCGTCCCCGACTCCCACAGCCCTCTGCTCCCAGGTACCAGCACAGCACCTTGCTTTGAGATAGGACCCTGGGGTGGGGACCCTTGGGTGGCCGGTCAGTTTGGGGCACACCTGCATGACTTTGGCCTTGCCCCCACTGGCTCTTAATGGAAGGCTGCTATCCCCTTGGCGAGTCCCTCGGCCCACTCTCTCCGGGAGCTGCGGTAGCTGGCCAAGGCCAGGGGGGTTCTGTGATACGTGTCTCCTTCCTTCCCCCCCCTCTTCCTTTTGTTGTTGCTCCGAGTTAAGTTCCTAGCGAGACACTGATGCGGCCTGACAGCCTTCGCTAATTGGAGTCAATTAATTGATCTCGGGTGCAGCCTTTCCCAGCACAGCTCGTTTCCCCGCAGAACTGATGCGCGCATGGCTCTGACTTTTGAATCATTGAAGAGTGCAATCTGTTCCTGAGCACACAGGGGCGCAGGGGAGGGGCCCGGGGAGAGCCGTGGAGCGGGGATGCCAGGGCACTGGAGACACAGTGTGGAGCTGGGAGCTGCAGGATGGCAGCTGTCTCCTGCCTGGATGTATTCATGCCCAGAGCAGACGTTGCAGGGCGGAGGGGTGGTGCTGTGGGAGCGGCGTAGTGAGGGGCCTCTGAGGCTGGGTTACCCCCGAGGGCGAGGATAACAGAGGAGCCCTTAGTCACCCAGCTGGCATACAGAGGAGACCGGGGGAGCGGGTCATCATCCCTCTCCCCACTCATGGGGTCTGTGATGAGGGAGGACGGGCTTTGGGAGGAGCAGGGAGCCCTGGGGGCCAGGGGACTGGCTCTCTGAGCCCAGCAGGACACTGCAGCGTCCCCCGCGGAGGTCCCCGGCGTGCTGGCTGGTCACAAGGGGCAGCTGCTCCTCTTCCCAGCCAAGCCGCGGCATTAGAAGAAGCTCCAGACACACGAAGGCCCAGCTTTTCCAAGGTGGGCGTTAGATGCTTCGATCCGGATTTAGGAGCTTGGCTGGTGCTGACAGAACGGCCTGGCTGACGCCCTCGCCCGGCTGAGTGCGGGGAAGAGCTGGTGGGTGTTCACACGAGCTCCGGCCTGAGCTTTTCGGGTGCAATGGCACCTGGTACCTTGCCCACAGGTCCCAGCAGCAATGCATTGTGGGATATTTCGCAAGGTCATGGGCGGGCAGTCGCCCCGTTCAGACTGAAGCAGTGCAAACCAAAGCGGCATTTAGCGCTGCTGCAAACAAGGGGGGAGCCCATCAGTGTGCCGAGGTGTCACGGAGTGCCCGGGGCGATGCTCTATAACTGCCCCCTATGAAGCCAGTCAGGACTCCGGGGGAAGCTTCCTCTCCGCACACAGCCTGTCTCCAAGGCTAGGAGCTTCACAGGTTCCAGCTCCCACCTTCCTGGGTCTGACCTCGGAGCATTCAGCACCTTCTGCCCCTCCGTGCACTTCCCCCAGCGAGCCCACCCGGGCGGGGTCCTGGAGGAGCCCATGGATCCTGCCCCCCAACATCACAGTCAGACGTGACTCTCAGCCAGCCAGTAGAATAGAGGTTTATTAGACAACAGGAACATGATCTAACACAGAGCGTGTAGGTACCACGAACCGGACTCCTCAACTGGATCAATTTTGGAGGGCAGAGAGCCAGACAGCCTGTCTGTAGCTCACTGCATCTCCCCAGCCAGTTTCAGACAGAAAATTTCCCCCACCACAGCACTCTGCCTTTGTAGGTCACCTGATCCCTTTGTTCTCCAACACTTTCAGGTAACACCTTGCAGAAACATTACGACCATTCCCACTCCATCACAGCAAGGGCACCTCGTCCTTCTACCCGGGCAGTTCTTACACCACCGACCATTCCCACTCCATCACAGCAAGGGCACCTCGTCCTTCTACCCAGGCAGTTCTTACACCTCCCCTTCCAGGCTCGTTGATTGGAAAGACCTGGAGCTCCTGCTCCTTGCTGGAGATCCCCCACTGTACTGAGGGAAAGGGAGCTGCTTATATACAAGCTTCCCTTCCCAGGGTTCCTTGCTGTGGCGCCTGCAGTGCCCAGGTGCCCTGGAAACGACAACTCCCAGAATGCCACTGAGGTACAGGCAGGAAGCGGGGCTGTCCTGTAGCGGGTGCCTCCCTTAGGGGATGAGAAGGCCCATTGCAGGCTAAGACATGCAGCGCGGGTGTGGTGCCCGGCCGGGGGCAGACAGCCTGTCCTGTCGGGGTACAGAGGACACTGCTCTGCCGGGGCGACCGGGCGTCCCTGCGTTCCCGGGACCGGGAGTGATGCTGCGTGAAAGCAGAGGGCAGCGGGGGGCAGGGAAGGAAACGGCTGGGCCTGACTTTTCACGCGCCCAGGGAGGGTGGAGGGATGAGGAGCCAGAGGGGGGCAGCGGGGGAGGCTGAAAGGAGCCCGGGGCCTGGGGCAGGATCTTCGGTGGGAAGGGAGGGCCATGGCTTGGCACCGTGAACACGAGGCCAGCAGACAGTGCAGGGGGCAGTTCGGCGCTGGGCCCGCCATGGGGTGAGGAGGGGCTCGGGGACTTCCCCTCACTTTAGGGGGGGGGAGTTCTTGAGGCTCAGTGTCTTCAGCTGGCGTCTGCCCAAGCGAGGCCCTCGGGAGGCTGCCCAGGGCTGGCCTGCGAGTGGAGAGCCCTGGAGACCCCGCGCGGTCGGTCCAGCCCGGCCAGGCCTTGTGGTGGGGGCCGTAGGCCGACTCCCTGCCCCCTCCTCAGCGCTCGGTCCCGGAGCCACCGCGCTGGCCGCCGGCTAAGCCCCTCCCCGCCGCCTGGCTTTGCCAGCCCCGGAGGCAGCTGCCTGCTTTATGGCCCATGGGCCGTATTAACGCCGAGGCAGCTCACAGCAGGGAGTTGATTAGAAAAGTTGCAAATTACAAATGAGTTAATAAAAGTCTTTGGCTCCCCCTTCCCCTCCTTCCCCCTCCTGCCCCGTTGCGGCAAATGGTGATAAATGCTCCATATGTTCCCCAGAAAGGCAGCGGGTGCCACATGCCTCTTTCCCTCTGCCCGAGCCGGGCGCAAATAAATTAAAGCAATTACTGCCGTGGCTCGGCTGGCTTTTAACGAGCGCCGAGGAGCGGGGGAGAGAGAACACCTGACACGTCCCGTGTGCTGGAAATGTCAGCGTCTCCCTCTGAAATACAGCCCCGCGATGGCCGCCAGCAGCTGAATCCCCCCCGCCCCGCGATGGCCGCCAGCAGCTGAATCCCCCCCCCCACCCCGCGACGGCCGCCAGCAGCTGAACCCCCCCCGCCCTGCGACGGCCGCCAGCAGCTGAACCCCCCCCCCCCCGCCCCGCGACGGCCGCCAGCAGCTGAACCCCCCCCCCCCGCCCCGCGATGGCCGCCAGCAGCTGAATCCCCCCCGCCCCGCGACGGCCGCCAGCAGCTGAACCCCCCCCCCCACCCCGCGACGGCCGCCAGCAGCTGAACCCCCCCCGCCCCGCGACGGCCGCCAGCAGCTGAATCCCCCCCGCCCTGCGACGGCCGCCAGCAGCTGAACCCCCCCCCGCCCCGCGACGGCCGCCAGCAACTGAACCCCCCCCCCCGCCCCATGACGGCCGCCAGCAGCTGAAACCCCCCCGCCCCGTGACGGCCACCAGCAGCTGAACCCCCCCCCGCCCCGCGACGGCCGCCAGCAGCTGAACGCCCCCCCCCCGCCCTGTGACGGCCGCCAGCAGCTGACCCCCCCCCCCCGCCCCGCAACGGCCGCCAGCAGCTGAACCCCCCCCGCCCCGTGACGGCCGCCAGCAGCTGAACCCCCCCCGCCCCGTGACGGCCACCAGCAGCTGAAACCCCCCCGCCCCGTGACGGCCGCCAGCAGCTGAAACCCCCCCCCGCCCCGTGACGGCCGCCAGCAGCTGAACCCCCCCCACCCCGCGACGGCCGGCAGCAGCTGAAACCCCCCCCCACGACGGCCACCAGCCGCTGAGCCCCTCCTCCCCCGTCCCGCGATGGCCGCCAGCAGCTGAACCCCCACCCCCGCCCCGCGACTGGCCTCTTCCTCTCAGTGCTGCAGGTGGGCCTTGGGGAGCAGGGGCTGGGATTGGGGTGATGCTTGTGGCCATCTGGGCTGCTGGGGGCTTTTCCTCACCTCACGTCCCTGTCTTGCTCTCTGTGCCTGTATGGACCATATCTCACCCTCGCCCATGCTGCCCCCAGCTCTCTCCGAGCCGATACCCCGTGGAGAGCATCCAAAGGATTCATGGGAAAGGCCTCCTCTGCCCACGGAGGTGTGGGGGGGGCATCTCCCCGGCCTCCCCTGAGCGCTGGGGCTGCTTCCGATGTCTGCTGTAGCTCCTGGTTTCTCTTCTCTGAGGTGCCCAGTCTGCCGGCCCGGCCTAGCCTGGCACTCGGGGCCCGGCACGGCGTCTGTCTCTCCGTCCCTCCAGCCTGGTTGAATGGAGAACACGGGGGCTTTCGGCCTCTCTTTGGTTCGTCGTTCAGTCCTGTGTTGGCTCCGGGGGGTTTCCCGGCGCTTGTGTCCTGCTCTGGCTCATCCCCGGCGGCTTGGCTGTATCCCTGCTCCCAGGCCGGGGGCGGGGGGGTTTCTTGTCTCAGGTTGGGGCGGGGAAGTCAGGGCGGGAGAGGGACAAGCTTGAATATGCTCGGGAAGCAGCCTCCCTGTCGTCTCGCTCGCCCACCCACAAACCCAGGGCAGCCCAGCTGGGCAAAACACCCACACGCGGGCCTGGCGCTCTCCAGCCTCCCAGAGCCGCCTCTTGGTGAGCCCAGGTGAGGTGGCGGCGTGGCTCCGGATTCAGGTGAGCCACAGCGGTAGCAGCGAACCGGGGAGTTGGGGCATTTCTCACCTGAGCCGCAAGGCTGCAGCTGTGCAAGGTCTCGTGAAGCTCCTGAAGGTAGGGACCTCACTGCCCCCCACATCCCGGGGCAGGTAGGGGGCTCAGATATCCTCAGCTAGATCTCCCTCTTTCACTGCCCAAGGGATGCCCTGACGCCAGGCGCCTCTCCTCCCCCCAGCACTCCCAGCGCAGCCCTGCCTCGTGAACGGGACAACCCGCCTGCCGTGCCCCCGCTGACCCCCAGCCTCGCGGACGGTGAGGCTCCCCCTGCAGAGATGGTGGCAAAGCTGCGTAGGCCATTGACGGATGGTTTGGGCCACTCGCTCACCCAGGGACGGCCCCAAAGACGGTGCCAATTCCCCCAGTTCAGCCTCCCCGGTAACTTGCAGGCGACGGCTGAGCCCGCCCGGAGGATCCCTGCTAATGAGTGTGTCTGGGATGCGGCAGCCCAAGGAAGAGTCGGATCTGGAGTCGGCTCCCCCGGCTGTCCCAGAGCCATGCCCGGGATAATGGTTACAGCCAATTAACCACCCAGGCTGCACCTGGAGGAGGAGGCGGGGAGCAAGGACTAATTAGCGATGCCGTGGGGCTGGGCAGGAGCAAGAGGGGCTCTATAGAGGCGGGGAGCTGAGCAGAAGGGGGCTGCAAACTGTCACGGAGCGCCTGGGCGATGGTCTGGAACCGCTCCCTAGGAAGCCAGACCGGACTCCGGGTGAAGGGCCCCTTCTCCGTACACAGCCTGTTTCCCAGGCCAGGAGCTTCAGGGGTCCCCACTTCCACCTTCCTGGGTCTGACCTCGGAGCATTCAGCACCTTCTGCCCCTCCGTGTGCTTCCCCCAGTGAGCCCACCCAGGTGGGGTCCTGGGGGAGCCCATGGGTTCTGCACCCCAAATCCACAGTCCAACGTGACTCTCAGCCAGCCAGCAGAATAGACGGTTTATTTGAGATGTCAGGAACCATCCAACTCACAGCTTCTCAGTCTCAACAGGGCCCCTCCAGTCAGGCAGGTCTTTCTGGGGTGCTAGGAGGTGAGACCCAGATTCTGGGCTCCTGCTTCTTCCCCAGGTTTATTCGATGACTTCCATCTGGTCTAACACAGACCATGCAGCGAGCGAGCGTGAGCCCTCAGCTGGATCCATCTTGGAGCTAGAGAGCGAAAATGGCTTCTCTCCCCTTCCCAGCTAGACCCAGACTCACTCAACGCCCTCTAGCCACTCCCTGCTCTCCTTTGTTCCTTTCCCGGGCTAGGAGGTATCACCTGACCTCCCTCCAACAGGTTCAGCTGACCTCCCTCCCCCACTTGGGGTCAGGTTACAGCTTCACCTTGGCTTTGCTTTGCATCCGCTACACATTCCTTTCCCTCCACATAGAGGCCCAAGAAATGCATAGGGGAAACTGAGGCACACACAGTACTCCCACTTCGTCACACAAACACTCTTAGGCAGAGGGGGGCTCGGGTTCCCCTGCCAGCCCCTGGAGAAGTGGCACCGCTAAGGGGCACGGGGCAGTGAAGAGCAGAGAGCCCAGGACAGTGGGTCTGGGGAGATGGGGGTGCACTTGATTTCCCTGGAAGGGGAAAACCCTGGTGACCTGGCCTGAGGGCCAAGCCGCAAAGCGGGCGCTGCCGGGCCCTGAGACAGAGCTTGCGGGAGTGCGATGGCAGGAGGGTGCCGGCCTGGCTGAGCATATCCCCAGATGCGGCCAGAAGGAGGCGCTCCGGGGCGAGCAGAGCACCTGGGACAGAGCCTAAGGGCTCAGGGCAGGAGAGTCTGAGCCTGACTCTGCCCATGAAATGTTCACCTGCCCCAGTGCCGCCTGCTGACAGCTGGGGGGGGGGGGGGAGAGTCTGCTACAGTGCAGGTGTGAGGGGGCCTCACATCGGGGCCTCTATAGCGCCCGTCACCCTGGCATTGGGGCCATGGGGAGTGGGTCTGGCAGCCTGAGTGCCAGCCAGCTCCTGAGCAGTGATGGGGGGCGGGGTGTTCGCAATGCGCATCGAATAGTCTGTTGCTGATTTAACCTCAGCTTTGGCCTTGGGTGGCCAAACCTGGGCTGTGACTAGCCGGGTCGGAGTCTGGGGCGCCCTGCCCCCGGCGTGGGCGAGGGATGATGGCACAAGAACAGCCGCTCCTCCATTGTGTGCCGCTCCCGCCCAGTCCCACCCCGCGGAGAGAGACTCCAACCCTTGCACCAGAGTCTGGGCCCCTCCGCAGCGGGCGTCGCTCTCCGGGGCTGACGATCTCCGGGCTGAGCCTGCCCGGCAGCAGGCAGAGACTGGGCTGGGTTACCAGCACCCCCAGGCTCTGGGGCCTGCCCTAGACATGTGGATCCCTCAGGGCGGGCAGGCCTGGAGCCCAGTGTGGATTTCAGCCGTGCCCCAGAGTCAGGTGGGGGCGGGATCCAGGCTCCAGCTTTGGGCCCAAGGCCCATTTGGACCCTCGTGTTCTCGCGTTGTTGGTAGATTCCAGGGGCCTGGTGCCAGTTACTAGTTTCCTTGTGCTTGAGGCAGAGGCAGAGACAGAGACGGGGGTTAAAGTGGTTTTGAGCTACCGAGTGCTGCTTGTACTCTGGTGCTGTGCTGGGACCCGCCTGCCCCTGGTGTCAGACAGAGCAGCCCCAGGGCCTCCCGCCTTACCCTCTGTGGCTTACCCTCTGTGATGATGCTGTCAGTATGCCTGGGTCATTTTTGTATTTGAAGTTATGAATATTGGCTCTACACTGTCTATATTCCAAACTCATGCTCTGCTTCTGGGCGACACCCCAGACAAGCTGCTGTTATCTCTGCCTGGCCTGCTTGATGGCCCATTAAGGACCATCGGCTACACAATCACCCCATTAAGAGAAGGCAGACACACCTTGTGACTCAGCAAGGGGGCAGGGACTTGCTCATGTGACTCCAAACGCCATTTAGCTGTAATATTCACAGTAGGAACAAAGAGGTTCTTACACCTGAAAAGTATAAAAAGCTGCTGCAGCTCCTCCATCTTATCTTCAGTCCTGCTTCTTACCTCTCTGGAGGGACTTTGCTACAAACTGAAGCTCTGAACAAAGGACTGAAGGACCCATCCCAGCTGGGGATGTTCTCCAGAGACTTGATTTGAACCTGCAGTTTATTCCATCTCTTATGCAGACCTGAACCAAGAACTTTGTCATCGCTGCATGTAATTGATTCCATTTAACCAATTCTAGCTCTCACCTAGATCTTTTTCCTTGTATAATAAACCTTTAGATTTTAGATTCTAAAGGATTGGCAACAGCGTGATTTGTGGTAAGATCTGATTTGTATATTGACCTGGGTCTGGGGCCTGATTCTTTGGAATTGGGGAGAACCGTTTTCTTTATTTGGGGGATTGGTTTTCATAACCATTGATCCCCAGGACAGGTGGCTGGTGGTGGTGATACTGGGAAGCTGGAGTGTCTAAGGGAATTGCTTGTGTGACTTGTGGTTAGCCAGTGGGGTGAGACCAAAGTCTTTTCTGTTTGGCTGGTTTGGTGCCTTAGAGGTGGAGAAACCCCAGCTCTGGGCTGTAGCTGCCCTGCTTGGAGCAATTTGTCCTGAACTGGCGCTCTCAGCTGGGGTCCTGCCAGCACTGTACGCTGCCCCCAGGGGGCAGAGACCAGCCGGAAGGCAGTGCCAAGCTGCCCCCAGGAAGCAGAGGTGGATGCCCCGTGTGAGCTCAGTCCCCGAGGAGGGCTGCGTGGCCCCAGCCCGTGGACACGTGTCGGTGCTACAGGAAGGGGAGTCGCGTGTCTCTCTTGCCACTCGGAGGAGCCCAGATGGGACGGGGCTTTTTTTCTTTTTAATGCCTTGAGGCAGCTTGTCACATCTGGCGGCCCAGCTGCCGGGTGGGTCTCTGAGCATGGCTGAGCCGCGGCTCTGTGCGGGGGCTTAATTCCACACCAGAGAGAGAGCGTGTGTGCGGGGGGTGTGGGGGTGTCTCTGTGTGCAGGGTGTGTGTACATACAGAGTGTGTGTGTGTGTGTGTGTGTGTGTGTGTGTGTGTGAGACGGGGGTGAGGAGCCAGCTGGGCTGCGAGCCGGCACATCGTCTCACCCCACGGAGCTGCCAGCCCCCCGCCAGGCTCCTCAGGGAGGCAGCCAGCTCACCTTCCCCATCCTCAAGAAGAGGAGACTATGCTGGGGAGCCTGGGCCTGTCTCGGGTTCCAGGGGGAGGGGATTTCTTCCCCCCCCCCCCCCGGTTTTCACAGACACACGAGGGCCTTTCACCCACTCGCCCCCTGTGAAAGTCACAGCTCAACTCTCCAATCCTCTCCACTAGGGCACTGCACAGCTAACCAGCATTCCCAGCGGCAGACTGCCCCGGGGGAGCCGCCGGGGGCTCCTGGGAAGGGTGACTTGGTGGTTAACACGTTCGTCAAAGACCAAGAGTGCTGAGTTGATTCCCAGCTCTGCCTGAATCATGTCCTGGCTCTCTCTGCCTCAGTTTCCCCTCTGCAAGACATGGGTAAAATGCTTCCTTGCTCCCGCTTTAATCTGTTTTCAAGGCTGCAACGGTCTCTCCTCCATCTGTGCAGCACCCAGTACAGGGAGTTCCTGGCCTTGCTGCAGCCTCTACGGTGAGATGGAGTGTAGGCAGGTCTGATAGCACCTCTGTTAACCAGGTTACCTGATGCTTCCCATTAGAAGCCCCTGTTTTCAGTAATGTTCCCAGATTGTAACGGATGGAGCTGAAATTTTCCATGCCGGATGTCTGCCCCGAGCTGGATGGGAACGTGGGACAATTCAGCCCAAATGGTTCAGCTCTTCCCGGGAATGTGATGAAGGAAAATCTATTCTTTGGCAAGGTGACTTTTTCTCCTTCACTTAATCTACTGTCCCTCCCCCTAAGTCTGCTGTATTCAAGCAGGCTGCCCGCTCCTTGATCTGCCTGGGCAGCAGCCAGGGAAACACAGAGCGCCCTGGAGGGACGGTCTCGCTGCTCTCGGTTCCGGTGCCGGCTCTCCGGGGGCAGTAGCAGGCGGGAAGGGCGATCGCCTGGCATGCCCTGTGGAGCTCCTGCAGTGCTGGGCTGGAGCGTGCTCCAGGTGAGTGGAACCCGCAGTTTTTAGCTGCCAAATTCTAACAAGTCTCTACTGAGCATGTGCGAATGGAGATTTTTTTCAGAGGTTTAGAACAATCACATTTTTTTCTTTTCACAAGAGCAGCAAAAGGCACATTCCCGATTCCAGGGCAACCTCCCCTGCCTGGTTTGAAGCCCTTTCTCCCCAGCAGTCAGGCGCCAGAGTGTCTCAATGAGATGGCTTTCTGATTGTTTAACATGGGGGTGGGGGAGAGAATACATTGTTTTGTTCAATTTTTGTTCTCAGAAATATCTGCAACATCCCAGATTAATTCAGCCAGAGGCAGACGCCCAGCTGGGAAAATTTCTGCCCAAATGTTAAAGTCTGTCTAATTAATCAACTGAAAACAGGGGCTTAGAATGGGAAGTGTTGGGCAACCTTACCTAAGAGCAGTGCTATCAGCCTCGCCCATAGTAATGGTCCCAGTTCCACCTTCCCTACCTGGGCCAGGCTGGCAGGCAGGGACTATAGGTGACCAGCCCATCCATGGCGCCCGATCCTGAGCCCTCTGGTCTGGCTATGGGACCTAGTGCAGGGGATGGAGTGAGTCGGGGATCCCCCCACCTCCCACAATAAGGGGCAGGTGAGGGGTACTCGCGATGCCAGGGCTGCAGCAAGAGCAGGGAGGGGTGGTCGGAGGTTTAAAATCGTCCTGTTCCCCCTGCTCTTTAACCTGGCTCTGGGGCAGCTGGACTCTGCCTTTCTGGGCCTGGCTCCAGGGGTCCTGTCGCCCTCTCTGAGGCGGGGGTCCCGTCTGGAGCCCCACAGCTTCCCCCACCCCCAGGGATCTAGATCCCAGCCTGGCATTGGGGGTTTGCTGCTTTTCTAAGCAGGTGGTGGTAACCTAGCAACCTTGTTTGCTTGGCGCTCCCCCCCCCCCAGGTGCTGCTCCCATGCTGCCCTCAAAGGCCTCCCTGAGGCGCACCCTTGGGGGTTCATTACTGAAGTGGCTCCAAATGGCTCATTAACACCTGCATGAGCTCACAGCCCCCCCCCCCCCCCCCAGTCCCCAGGCAGCCCAGCAAGGAGTGGAACATTTCCCAGGCTCCTCTGCGGCCGCTCTTTGGTCCTGTCCCCCTGCACGGGAACCAGGGTCCGGGCGAAAGGCCCCCCAGTCCCCCCACCCCCTCAGGCCAGCCTGTTCCACTGCCCCGAGTCTGGGGTCGGGCCTGCCAGGGGTCGGAGAGCGGGGTGAGGACAGGAGCTACCCCCCAGGGGCACCGCTCCCCCCAGACAGCGGCTGCACTCCCGGCCCGCAGGGGCCTGACCTCTCCCCGACTGCCACGGGAACAGGGGCCACATTTGCTATGGGGCAAGGGAGGCAGCCTCAGCCATCAGCCCCAGACCTTGGTTGGCCCCGCACTTCTCATCTCTCTGTTCCACTCCCTTCCCCCACCACTGGCTTTGTGGTCACACCGCTCCAGCATTTCCCTGCGCGGGCAGCCGGGCCAAGTCCAGGCACCAGTACCTGCCCCTGGCCCCGGCATGAGCCACCCCACAGCAGCAGGGGAAGGGCGGGGCTGGGCCACCCTCCTTCAGGGCAGCTGCTTTGCATCTCCCAAGGGAAACCTTATGAACAGGGCAAGGCTTCAGCACCTGCTCGTAGGGCCCCTGCCAGGGCCCGGGCACCGGGTACCTCTAAGCACCCCGCCGCCCCCCCTTTAGGATTTCCCAGCGGCGCCCAGCATGGAACCAGAGGCTCCTGCTGGAACAGTGCAGACCTCTGCAACCTGTGCTAGAGGAGAATCACCGTTAGCACTTGCCAGTATAGGGACCTGACACACAATTGGGTAGTTCTGTTCCCAGCCGGCAGAGGACTGTCCCCACGGCCATGTCAAGCTCTGTTCTGAGGGAGCCACGATGAGGAGCCCAGTCCTGGGCGGGGGTCACTCCACTTCCCCCCCCCCCGGCCTGGGGGAGGTCTCTGCTCCTCTGCAAGGGCCTCACCATCAAAGTGCAAAGGCCTGTTTGTTCTGCCAGCCAGCGTTCCTCAGAGGGCTGCAGTAACCGGCTTCCACCACTGGGGGGCGGGAGGAGCCGCAGCTGGGGCTGGGGCCAGGTGGTGAGGTGGGAAGGGGCGGGGCTGCCAGACCGGCTCCGAGAGGGAGGGGTGGCCACGGGGGGGAGGGGGGGAGGGGAAGGATCCTGTCCGCCCCCCCTCTACCCGGCCCCGCCCCCTCACTCCAGGTACCGACCCCCCTGCCCCGCCATGCCTCGATTTCCCCGGGTACCGACACCCCCCCCGCCCCGCCGTGCCTCGATTGCCCCGGGTACCGACACCCCCCCCGCCCCGCCGTGCCTCGATTGCCCCGGGTACCAACACCCCCCCCCTGCTCCGCCGTGCCTCAATTGCCCTGGATACCAACCCCCCCCCACCCCGCTGTGCCTCGATTGCCCTGGATACCAACCCCCCCACCCCACCCCACCCCGCCCCGCCCCGCCCCGCCCCGCTGTGCCTCGATTGCCTCGGAAGAGCCTGTGTCAGAGCCGCCCCCGCCAGGCCCCACCAGCCAGCTCCTCTCCCAGGTAGGCGCGTCCAGTCCTGGGGCCAGTGCAGGGCTTCGTCCCCCTGGTGCATCCACTGCAGCGGGGCGGGAGCCATAGCAGGGTGGGCATTGCAGCTCGGGTCACTTGGGCCGAGCCGGGCTGGCTAGCCCGTCTGCACCGGAGCCACCCCGTCCACACGGCTGTGTTCAGCACGCTGGCTCGGGCCCTGCTCCCGTGGGTCTGTGTCCCCGCACTGCGGGCTCGCTCTCAGCCGCGGGGGCAGGACCCCTGCCGGCCGGCTGGGCCGGGGCTCTTCGCTCCCGTGGCGTGGGCCAGGCGGGTTCCCCCGGCACCGTGCGTGGCTCTAATTGCTGCCGAGGTGAAGGCGCAGCCCCTGGGCTGGGATAACACCCGCCGCAGTTGTACACACAGCCAGCCTCATTAACCTTTCTTGATTAAGGCAATTACTGCCAGCACATTATCCTCTCATCTAAACAGCGCCGGCTGCTCCGCCGCGTGGCCCTGGGGGTGGGGCCTTTGCTTCAGCGCCAGCCTCCAGCCCCAGGAGAGGGAAGAGGATCGACCTGAGTGCCAAGCCAAGCCCTGGGCACTGAGCGCAGCCCCCGTCCCTCCCGGCCGGGCCCGCTTCTCTGGCTTTCTGCACCACCTGGTGCCTCCCTCCGGGCACCTGGGCCAGGAAGGCAGAGGACGGCGGGCAGCTTCGCCCTGCCCGTCCCCCTCCCCTCCCCCAAGAAGGGCAATGAGCCGGTGAGGGATGGATCCCCCCGAGCAGAGCCCTCCTGGGACAGGCTCCCTTTGCCGCTAATGATGCCAATGTCCCCCCTCCCCCCACAGCTGCAAGTAGCTTGTGCCAGGCAAGCGCTGGGTGTGTAGTGTCCCCTGAATTCCCAGTCCAGAGCTCCCGGGTCTCCCAGCGAGGCAAAAATCCCCCTGGACATAACATGGGCGTCACTGGAGGGAAAAACATCCTGAGTTGCATCCCGCCCACCCCCCAATCAGGGGACTGGTTGGGTGGGTGGGTTGGGGGGAATGTGGTGGACATAATATACCTACGGTTTGCAGAGTGAGGGGGCTTGTCCACAGGACCCCCATTTCAGATGCAGGGCCCCCAACTTTAACGTGATTCCCGTGGACAGATAACTTAGAAAGGAGCTGATGGGAGAACTGTGTATAATTCCTACGTGAAAAACGAGGTTTTAATAAAGATTAGACCCACTCAGCTCTGATACTGACCTGTTCCCACCGTTTGTGTCACTCACTTAGGGGACACTGGTGAGGTTTAAAACGTTAATGTGTCTTCTCTGGCAGGAACTCTTGAATACAACAATTGAAACGATTGTGGAGAAATCTAGAGAACTTTCCATCACTTGTTTGCAGTTCGTGAAGCTTGGAATAGACCATTTCACTTGAAAAACTGCCTATTAGGCAAGAAGGCCCCTGAGTTGATACTGCACCGGCCTGGGGCTCTGGGGGCGTGACCGCCTTACAAATAATAGACTAGAAACTGACCCTAAACCGGAGTGAAACTAGTCTTTAAGGTGCCACAGGACTTTGTTACCTCTGCTATTCCAGACTAACACGGCTACCTCCCTGATTCTTGACACTTTCAAGTCACTTTTCCACTATTGCCAGCTCCAAATAGCCAAAAATCATGTGATTGGCTTTAAAATCAAGAGATTATGTAAAAATAACAGATTTGGGGGTTATTTATCTTCTGCTTTTTGAGACTTTAGGGTGCCCGGGGGTCACATTTTGAAGCTTTCTCCACAGCCACAAGGACTAGAAACTTCATTTTTCTTTACGAATGAAGGCCAAAATCAGCACAGATCCACCTGACTCCAGGAGCTGGGGCTTTAAGGAAAACAATAATCATGGGACTTATGACCAAAATCACAAGAGTTGTCAACCCTGCTTTTACTTCTGCTTAAAAGTTAGTTAGTTCCTTTCCAGGAGGCTCTTCCAGAACTCTACAGCAGCTGAGCTCCCCCCAGGAGGATATTTACAGCCAAACACCAAGAAAATTCTATTTTTTAAAATCAAGAAGAAAACCTGAGATGTCTGAGGTCTCTCGGGGCAACTGCCGGCAGGAAAGGAAAATAAACAGGCACGGGAGCGCTGGGGAGCTCTTCCTCTTGAAAGAAAGTTGGAGGGTGAAATCTCTAGTCGTTAATCCAGTAAAACTTCTATCACCATCAACCTCCAAGCTATAATCATCACCGTGACCATGTGATGACGTGTGGTCAACAACTGTCCACTTCATAGCGGTTCACCCCCAGCCGCGCGCGGTACGCGGTGTGAATACAACGTCCGCATTTGGCACCGTCCCTGGCGTCTCTTCCCTCCCGGAGATCCCCCAGCCCGAGCCAGGTGGCAGGCCGGCGCTGTTGGCATGTGTGGTGCTGGGCTCGGGAGCAGCTGGCACCTGGCTGCGAAGGGGTTCGGGAGCCGAGCTGGGTGGAAATAGCCGGGTTTGTTTGCTGTGGCAGTTGTGTAAATTCAGATGGCACGAGCCTGGCAATAAACAACCGACACTCCTGCTGTCGGGGTCTCGCTGTTCCAGGAGATTGCGCTGCTCGGGGGCTGCTTCCTTCCGCTGAGAGGGCGACGCCACGGGACAGCGAGGGAGGGGCGGGGGACAGCCCCACGGCTGGTTTTCTACGGGGAGGCTTTAGTGCAGGACAAGTTCCTGGCTCAGTGTAAGGATCCCTGGTGACGTTCTCTGACCTGTGCACGACAGGCGCTCAGCCCGGCTCATCGCACCGTCCCGTTAGCCTGTGAATCTGAGTTGACTCCTGGGCCTGAGGCTCTGGGAGATGCCGCCCTGGCTGGCACCTCGTATCCCTGCATCCTGAGAGAGGCCGTGCCCCCGCGCGCATCCTCAGCAGAGAGCCTGTGGCCGTGACGCTGACACAGAGCTGCCACCGGAGATCTCCCGGGTGCCAAGGCAGGGCCCTTGTGACCAGTGGCCTCAGCTCAGGTTTCCCCAGAACATGGAAGATTCAAGGGGCAGCGAGATCCAGGGGAGGGGACTGGGCCTCCGGACACCGGGCTTAAATACAAAGGGAAGGGAAACCACCTGGACATGTGCAGTAATAGCAAATCCCCCCTGCCCAGAGGTACAGAGTCACTTTACCTGTGAGGGGGTAAGAACTCAACTTCCCTGGTTGGCACCTGACCAAAAGGACCAATAAGGAAAGAAGCTACTTTCAAATCTGGGGTGGGGAGAGAGGTTTTGTTTGCTCTCTTTGTTGTTCCCTCTCTGGCGGAGAGAGAGACCAAGCAGGTAAAACATCTCCTGAAAACAAACCTGAACGAATGCATCTAAAATTACAGAAATTGTAAGTAAGGGCAAGGAAATGTGTTAAATGATCTTTTGTTTTAGCTTGTGAATTTGCCCTGTGCTAAGGGGCAGTGTTAGTCCTGGTTTTTGTAACTTTGAAGCTGAGCCTAGAGGGGAATCCTCTGTGTTTAAATCTTTTCATTACCCTGTAAAGTTACCTTCCAGCCAGATTTTGCAGGTGGGATTCTTTTACGTAAAGTTCTTCCTTTAAGAACCTGTTTGATTTTCAGTGTCCTAGAGACAAAGGGATTGGCTAGTACTCACATTATTCTCAAGCCTCCCTGGGAAAGGGGGTGAAGAGACTCAGAGGAATATTTTGGGGAACAAGGGACTCCAAGTGGCCCTTTTCCTGTTTTTTTTTGTCTACGTCACTTGGTGGTGGCAGCGTAGCGTCCAAGGACCAGGGAGGATTTGTGCCTTGGGAAAGTTTTGGAGCTGGTCGAAATAAGCTTAGGGGATCTTTCATGTCAGTCCCCACATTTGTAACCCAGAGTTCAGAGTAGGGAGGGACCCCTAACAGGTCTGTTGGGGGGCAGGTCTCTGGCCTGGGTCCCCAGGGGTGTCACAATGGTCCTGTCCGGCGCTGGGTCAGTCTGCTGCCCCCCAGCTCCAGGCCTCCCTTGTGCAGGGTGAAGTATTGACCACGAGAAACCCCCAGTACTGAGCTGGGGGGTGCCGGGGAAGCGGGGGGCTCCTGGCTGCCATTGGGCAGGGCTGAGCTGGGGGGTGATGGGGAAGCAGGGGGCTCCTGGCTGCCATGGGGCAGGGCTGAGCTGGGGGGTGGTGAGGAAGCGGGGGGCTCCTGGCTGCCATGGGGCAGGGCCGCGGGCAGCGGCTGAGGTCAGAGGACAGGGCCTGGCGTGGTGCAGAGCCGGCCCAGGCTGCGTGCGTCGCCGCTGGGTAGGGGCCACGGGAAGGGGGTCAGCGGCTCCCATTCAGTCGGGGGGAGGGGGGCGCTGGGGTCCTGCGGATGAGGCGGGGGGGCGGGGGGGGCTCCCCTGGCTGGCGCTGCCCATGGCCGTGCGTGGTGGGGGGTGACACGCTCGGAGCCTCCGCCCCACTCCGCTGGCTGGCGGTGATCGGCTGGGCCACGCCTGCTCCCCACAGCCCGGGGCGGATGTGGGGCCTGGTCTATGGAGCCCAGGTGCGGTCTGGGCGAGCGGGGGATTGGGGAGGGGAAGCAGCTGGAATCGCTCCGGAGCACTGAACACGTCCCATTGTCAGCGAGGTCACTAGCCCCCGACCCCCAGGCCTGGAGGAGCTTCCTGCCCTCCCCCGTGCCCCTCAGCCTGCGCCTCAGACCCTCACAGAGCCCCCCTCCCCCATACCCCCCATTAGCACCCCCCTTCCCCCGTGCCCCCAGACTGCGCCTCAGACCCCCACAGAGCCCCCCTCCCCCATACCCCCCATTAGCACCCCCTTCCCCCGTGCCCCCCAGACTGTGCCTCAGAGCCTCACAGAGCCCCCCTCCCCCATACCCCCCAATAGCACCCCCCTTCCCCCGTGCCCCCCAGCCTGCGCCTCAGACCCCCACAGAGCCCTCCTTCCCCATACCCCCCAATAGCACCCCCTTCCCGCGTGCCCCCCAGCCTGAGCCTCAGACCCCCACAGAGCTACTCCCTCCCCCGTACCCCCCAATAGCACCCCTTGCCCCGTGCCCCCCCAGCCTGAGCCTCAGACCCCGCCCACAGAGCCCCACCCCCTCCTCCGTACCCTAGTAGAGCCCGCTCAAACTCCTGAAGAGCCCCCCCCTCCCCTGGGACTCCCAGCAGAGCCCCCCTCCCTCCCACATGGCACAAGTGGATTTGTTACAGGCAAACACCCCCGGACAAGCATGAACACACGAGTGTATGACAGCCACACGGCCCCGGACACACAGGAGCACACACGTGTGTATGACAGGCACACGACTCTGGGCACACAGGAGCACACACGTGTGTATGACAGGCACACAGGAGCACACACCTGTGTATGACAGGCACACGACTCTGGGCACACAGGAGCACACACGTGTGTATGACAGGCACACAGGAGCACGCACGTGTGTATGACAGGCACACGACTCTGGGCACACAGGAGCACACACGTGTGTATGACAGGCACACAGGAGCACACACGTGTGTATGACAGGCACACGACTCTGGGCACACAGGAGCACACACGTGTGTATGACAGGCACACGGCCCCGGACACACAGGAGCACACACCTGTGTATGACAGGCACACGACTCTGGGCACACAGGAGCACACACGTGTGTATGACAGGCACACAGGAGCACACACGTGTGTATGACAGGAACACGACTCTGGGCACACAGGAGCACACACCTGTGTATGACAGGCACACGGCCCCGGACACACAGGAGCACACACCTGTGTATGACAGGCACACAGGAGCACACACGTGTGTATGACAGGCACACGACTCTGGGCACACAGGAGCACACACGTGTGTATGACAGGCACACGACTCTGGGCACACAGGAGCACACACATGCATGGAAACACCCCCCCCCCCAGCCCTGCTCAGTCTGTACCTACCTGTGCCCATACACCCCCGCAGCTCTGACATCGCCACCCATGGGCACGTTCACAACCACACACGTGCCTGGTCCGTGTGCATACGCCTAGACACACGGCCGCACCCTGCCATTCCACTTCCCCCCCCTCCCCCCTGCAGTCGGGCGTTTGGCCTGGGCCCGGGGCTCACCGGGGCGTGGGTCTGGCGCTGGGAGGTTTCTTCCTTCCCCGGGGGGATCCGGAGGTCATCAGCCGTGCCGGGTCTGACAGAGCCCCACCCTGGGTAACTGCCTTCCCCCTGCTCCCCTGCCCCAGCGGGTCCCCTCGGGAACGGGGCGGCCCCCGCGCCTTTGGCCTGGGTCTGGGGCCAGCCAGCGGGAGGTTCCTGCCCACACTGCTGTGTGTGGCCCCTGGGAGCTGCCGTTTGCGCTGAGCTCAGCAGTTTGCGCATTGACTGGGCTGAGGGCTCCCTCCTGAATTCCCCCCTCAGCCTTTGCCTTGGGGCTGCTGCTTGCTGGGGGGAGGCAGAACCCGCCGGTTAAAGGGACCCTCTCCGGTGAGGACCCCGGCCCCACGCAGGATGATTAGTAGACAGCCCCTGAAACCGTTCTCCAGCCAAGCTGTTATTGGAAAGGTTTTTATCGTGTCCCCTCCACATCGTCTCCGTCCTAAGGACAAGCCCAGTCTTGTCAACCTCTCCTTGGGAGTGTGGGGGGGAATTCCAGGCCCTTGATCATCCTCCTCACTCTTCTCCACACCCCCTCTAAGGCCACCAGGAGTCTCAGAATCTCATCTAGTCCAACCCTCTGCTCAAAGCGGGACCCATCCACTGTCCCTGACCGATTTCTTCACCAGAGCCATAAATGGTCCCCTCGTGGATTGAACTCACAACCCTGGGTTTAGGAGGCCAATGCTGGAATCACTTACCCCTCACACAGTAAGGTGTTCGAATACTCTCTGTATGATTCACCAGCCCCCTCCTTCTCCACTGGGATGTGAACGGAGTCAGGCTGGAGCGGGGCTTGAATGAGGAGAACCCAGGGGAGTGGGGCTGGCTAACTCAGGAGAGTGCTCCCCAGTCAGCAGTGCTAAGAGGTGCTACCTTTCAGCGGAGCTCAACACCTCCCCGGGTGACACCAGGTCCCCTCTGCCCTCCTCCTCACTGTTCTGACTCAGTGCTGCTCTGTGTAATGAAATCAAGCCTCCCCTCCCCCCCACATTCTCCAAGACTGCAGTGACTCTCCTGGTTTTACCTCGAGTCTCAGGGGAGTTGGTGTTTTCCAAAAAGCCCCAACTCCCGGAGGCATGTGATTCAGCAGGAATCCCAGTAAACGTGACCCCTTGAGACTCCAACTCAGAAGGCATGGGGGGGAAACACTGATTGATTGGCTTTGTGATGGGACATCTGCTCACACGAGTCCTTTGTGCTGCTTCAACCCAGCAGGCCAGAAATATAGCAACACAGAATGATGCTATTTTGTAGTAATTCGTTTAGCTGGAAATAACAAGTACTGGCCGTTAGCTCGTGGATATACTTGGGAGGTAACTTCACATTGAGAAAGGGACTGAGAGCATGTCCAAGAGCCAGGAACTCCTTGGCACTGATCCCCTCTCTGACACTGATTCCCTCGGTCACATAACTGATCTGTACCTCAGTTGCTCTATCTATAAAATGGGGACAATAAATGCTACTGCCCTGCCCTGGGAGTGCTCTGTGCACTAAGGGGTTAATTTTATAAAAGTGCTAAATGTTATTATCTTATTGAAACTTCCCTGATGTGCTTTGAAGGATGAATCACTGATCATGGAAAACACACGGGATTGTTTTTTAATTCCATGTTCTTCACCTCGAGTCGCTATTCCAAGCTGGGGCAGTTCTGAGGGAACCGGAAGGTTAAGGTGTGTGTGGGGGGGAATAGGGGGGGGCTGATCACAATCTATAGGGGCTTACTGGGGGGAGAGAGGTTTGCGAATTGGCTCCTCAGTGGAGCGGCCAAAGCTCTAACGAGATCCAGTGTCTGGAAGTTGAAGCGAGACCAGTTCAGACTGGAAATAAGGGCTGTGTTTTCAGCTGTGAGGGTAATTAACCGTTGGAACAACTCACCACCGGGACTTACCAAGGGTCATGGCGGATTCTCCGTCCCTGGCAAGTTTGCAATCAAGACTGGCTCTTTTACTCCAAGATCTGCTCTGGGTTTTCCCCGGGAAGTCCTGTGTTTCTCGGAGGTAATCAGAGGGTTCCTCTCGGGGCTCAGCCCCTGTGAACGGCTGGTGGCGAGTGTGGCCATGGGGCTGCTGTTATATCTGGTTCATACGTACAAGCACCACAAAGAAGTAATGCGCCCAAACCGCCACGTGGTGGTTATATGGGGGATTAAAACCATGAAGGACACAAGTGTAAACCTGCTAGAATTCGGGCCGTTACACTAAGTCGAAACCTCTGTACTTAGATGTGCAAAACTATTGGCGCTGGGTTTTTGGGCAGGGTAAGTTGGACCCAAGCTTTGTTACCCTTCCAAGACTTGCCCAGGAGACCCCCGAGGGCGGCGAACACGGCGCCTTCTCTTTTCACCGCAGGCTTCCCACACGCCCTGGGCCGTGTTAGGTTTCAGGGGATTCAAGAAACCGACCCCCTGCAGCAGCTGACGTTTGGAAAGTTCCCTTCGAAATCCGCAGGGCCGGACAGCTCAGTTTCCAGGGCAAGTTCAGGGGCCGCAGAAAAATCTCTCAATCGCCCACCCCACCCCGGAGACGAAGCTGAGGCTGGTGTGTCTTTGTGTGGAGCAGAGTCTGGGGGGACGTGGCCCCCAGGCAGTGGGTGCACGGTGGGGGGGGGGACGTGGCCCCCAGGCAGTGGGTGCACGGTGGGGGGGGACGTGGCCCCCAGGCAGTGGGTGCACGGTGGGGGGGGGATGTGGCCCCCGGGCAGTGGGTGCACGGTGGGGGGGGAACGTGGCCCTCGGGCAGTGGGTGCACGGTGGGGGGGGGATGTGGCCCCCGGGCAGTGGGTGCACGGTGGGGGGGGACGTGGCCCCCGGGCAGTGGGTGCACGGTGGGGGGGATGTGGCCCCCGGGCAGTGGGTGCACGGTGGGGGGGACGTGGCCCCCGGGCAGTGGGTGCACGGTGGGGGGGGGACGTGGCCCCCGGGCAGTGGGTGCACGGTGGGGGGGACGTGGCCCCCCGGGCAGTGGGTGCACGGTGGGGGGGGACGTGGCCCCCGGGCAGTGGGTGCACGGTGGGGGGGGACGTGGCCCCCGGGCAGTGGGTGCACGGTGGGGGGGGACGTGGCCCCCGGGCAGTGGGTACAGGGTGCTAAGCTGCTGAGGGGACTCGTGAAGCCGCAGCCTCCCCCCCCCCCCATGCAGCACACGCCAGGAGGCCGGGTGGGATGGATCTGGCTTCGATTAGCCCCCTGGCAAAGAGCCCCTGGCCGGTGAATGGCTCCCCGGGGCCCAGCACGTGCGCCTCTTCATTGTTCCACCGCTTCCTTCTGGCCCACGCTGGGGGCAGCCCCCGTTCCCCCGCCTCGGGGGCTGCAGCCCCACAGCGCTTCCAGCCCTGTCCTGCCCCGGGCCAGGGGTTGAGTCCCGTGGGCCCCTGTCCTAGTGGGGTCTGAGCCCTGCCCCACTGCAGGGAGCTGGTGGGTAGGCGGAGTCCACCTGCGTGTGTCCGTGCACGAGTGTGCAAACGTGCCTGGGTGCGGGGAGGGTATTGCCACAGGCGTGCCTAGGAGCCCCATTCCTGGAGTAGGGCCCCTCCTCCCATCAGCTCCTCCCCAGCTCCCGACCAGGCAGCTCCAGGCTGGGCCATTGCACCGCGTGGCTGGCCCGTTCCCTTGCTTGGCATCTGGGCCCCGTGCGCTGTGGGCGAGGGGCCTGGCCCATGGAGAGACCGTCTGGCCCGTAACGCCCAGCGGCAGCCGCCTGGCCTCGCTCACCCCACCCGCCCGCGGCAGGGGACCGAGAAGCCCGGCTGTGGTCCCCGCTGGGCGCCTGTTTGCAGGGCAGCGGGCCCTGGGGGATGGCCCCGGGGCTCCAGCCTCTGCTTCTGCCATGGCCCCCTGCGGTGGCTGCCAGCGAGAGGGCAGCCAGTGCCCATTGTTCGGGGGGGGGCAGGGCTGTGCCCGGTTTCTATGGGGGAGGCGCCCGTGGCAGGCCCAGACCCTCCAAAGGGCTGCAGTCCCAGGGAGCAGAGCCAGAGTGGGGACCCCGAAGCCCTTGGCGAGCGGCTGCAGGACTGCAGTGGGGGCTGCTCTGGCATGGGGGGGCTGAGCTGGCTGGGGCTGACCCGGTGCAGTTGGGGGGGGGGGGGTCGCTGCTCTGGCCCTGCCGCCCGTGCTGCAGGCTGTGGGGCCGCGCCGCAGTGTGTGGGGGCGGAGGCAGGATATTTGCCTTGGCCTGGGGCCCCGCTGCTGCTCAGTGCAGGGGAAGCAGCCCCAGCCGGAGGCCGTCGGAGCAGAGCCAGGGCCAGGCACGGGGGCTGCCCCGGGGACGACCAGTCCTTTGATCCAGGGGCTTCCCGTGCCCAGGCCACCAGACCAGGGAATTCGGGGGCAGGGCTTTGCTAATGGGACTGGGGATTGGGGGTGGGGAGGGGCGTAGACTGAGTCATGCAGTGCACTCTGGGCTAGTGCAAGTGTGCGTGTGTGCAAGTGTGCGCGCATGTCCCGTTCCATGCTGGATCCGCCCCCTTCCACGCTGGATCCGCCCTCGGGCTGTACTGCCCGTATCCGCCCCCTTCCACGCTGGATCCGCCCTCGGGCTGTACTGCCCGTATCCGCCCCCTTCCACGCTGGATCCGCCCTCGGGCTGTACTGCCCGTATCCGCCCCCTTCCACGCTGGATCCGCCCTCGGGCTGTACTGCCCGTATCCGCCCCCTTCCACGCTGGATCCGCCCTCGGGCTGTACTGCCCGTATCCGCCCCCTTCCACGCTGGATCCGCCCTCGGGCTGTACTGCCCGTATCCGCCCGCTTCCACACTGGATCCGCCCTCGGGCTGTACTGCCCGTATCCGCCCGCTTCCACACTGGCTTGTTGGGCCATGTTGTCTATTGTCCAGCTCAGCCCATGACTTTGGGGAATCCCTGGCCCTTGGTGGGGTGCGGCGCGGGGCAGAGACGCTCACACGGGGCCCCCGGGAAGGCAGCGCCAGGCAGTATATTCTAGCCCCAGCGCCTAGCGGGTGGCTAACAAGGCTAATATTTGCTTTACATGTGCTTACATTTACACAGTGCATGAAGGTAGCGCCAGGGCTACTGGACGGGCTTCACAGACACACGACGGAGAGTAAAAAAGTCAGCATGGGGGAGGCCCCTGCCCGGCAACCAGGGATCCACAGGGGAACCGGCCGGACCAGGGATCCACATGGGAACCGGCCGGCCCAGGGACCCACAGGGGAACCGGCCGGCCCAGGGATCCACAGGGGAACCGGCCGGCCCAGGGACCCACAGGGGAACCGGCCGGCCCAGGGATCCACAGGGGAACCGGCCGGCCCAGGGATCCACAGGGGAACCAGCCGGCCCAGGGACCCACAGGGGAACCGGCTGGCCCAGGGATCCACAGGGGAACCGGCCGGCCCAGGGATCCACATGGGAACTGTCCGGACCAGGGATCCACAGGGGAACCGGCCGGATCAGGGATCCACAGGGGAACCGGCCGGCCCAGGGATCCACAGGGGAACCGGACGGACCAGGGATCCACAGGGGAACCGGCTGGCCCAGGGATCCACAGGGGAACCGGACGGATCAGGGATCCACAGGGGAACCGGCTGGCCCAGGGATCCACAGGGGAACCGGCTGGCCCAGGGATCCACAGGGGAACCGGCCGGACCAGGGATCCACAGGGGAACCGGCCGGACCAGGGGCCCAGACGGCACCAGGGCGTTTCCGTTTGCCTTATTTACACAGTCTGGGTTCCCTCCCTGTGCCTGGGGGACAGGGCCCCAAACCCACCCGGCCCCGTTAGCGGTAAACCCCCGGGCTGGGGCCGGGGGATCTATCACCTCTCCAGGCCGGCAGCTCTGGCTCGCGTCTGGCGTCTGCCTCGGGCCTGGCTCGGGGGGTTAAAATGGCGCCTGAAGGGAAAGGCCGGGTCTCCACACAGTGTCAGGGCCGTGCGTGCGGCCTCGGGGGCTGCGTTTCACTGGAGCCGCCTGGACCTCTCCCACTTTAATTCCTGCCCCGGGCCAGGGGAAGGGCAGAGGCCAGCCCCCCAGCCCAGGGGACTCCAGTGGGCGTGGGAGGCAGCCAAGGGAGAGAAAACCAGCAGCTGGCCTGGGCTCCGGTTCCTCCTCCGCTCGCAGGGCTGGGCCCAGCGGCCCGGCCAGGCCTGGCCGAGCTCCACACCAGCCCATCCCCGGCCCAGTGCAGAGGCCTGGGGACTCCAGCGTCCGGTGCCGGCTGCCGTGGTCCCAGCGGCCTGGGGGGGGGCGGGCAGGGCAGTTCCACAGCGGGAAGATCTGGGAAGACCCCGGTGCTGAGCGTCCAGCCCCCGAGCTGAGCTGGGATGGGAGGCGCGAGGGGCTGGGGCCTGCGCGGCTGGGGCCAGGCTCCGAATGCTGTGGGCTCTGGGCTGTGCCCGGTTCTGGTGCCAGGAGCCCGCCTCGCGCTGCCCCGGCGTCCCGGCTGGCATCCTGGCTCCTGCCCCCCGCTCAGGTGCCCCTTCCAGAGACGCACGGCCAGGCGGGAGGGAAACCAAGCGGGCGCGCTGGGAGCGACTCTCCCCAGGGTTTGCTCAGTGCGTAGGAGACGGGGCACGGCCGGGGGAGGGGGGATTGGAAAAGGCACCAATTGCCCTGAGTCTCTGCCCCCAAACTCCAGCCCGGCCCCTGAGCTGGGGTTTGGGGTTTTGACGTTAAAATAACAAAGTTTGGTTCGTGTGGGAACAGTCAGTTCCCACCCCCAGGTCTCTGGGCTTCCGCAGACCCTGGGAGCCAGTTCGGACGCTGTGGGGCACAGGGCACCTTGCCAGCGGCCTGTGGGGTGCCGTCGCCCCAGTGACCCCCAGAGCGAGTGAACTGGGCCAAGCTCTGGTCAGCCCGTGGCCTGGCCTGTGGTGGTTCCAGCACCCCAGGGACCAGAATCCGGCCCAGCCACCAGTCACCCTCCACCAGCCCCCTTTCCAGACGGGGCCAAAGAGGGCCAGCAGGTCGCCAAGGCTACAGAGGGAGCCGGACGGAGCCGGGATCAGAACCCAGGAGTCCTGGCCTCAGAACCTGTGCTCAGGCTGCTGCCCTCCCTGAGCTCCCTTCTCAAGCCCCAGAGCAGAGCCATGGGGAGAGCTCCCCCGCAGGGGCCCTTCCCCCCATGGCAGTGCCCCACATCTAGCCTAGCGCCCCTGGGGGGTTACCTAGAGCTCGCCACCAGGGGATGCTGGGAACGGCATTCCTGTGCCAGGCTGCGGCAGTCTGGGGGAGCCCCCTGAATGAAGGAGGGCGAGGTGCAGTCAGCGTGAGAGACCCCCAGCGCCCCAGCCAGCCCCCCCCCCCCGCCTTCGCACTGCCCCATGGAGGGACCAGACTGGTCTGTCCCACCGAGCCGTCACTGCAGCAGTGTCCTTTGGAGCGGGGGGGGTGGGGGTGGGGGGGCTGTGGGCATGAGCCCCCCGCAGCCCAGGGTCCCCCAGAGTCAATGGTGAGGTTCGGTCCCCGGGTGCGGTCCACTCCCTCCAGGGTCCTGTCCCTGTCCCAGCTCACATGGGCGGCCCGGTGAGACCCGACAGCTGCAAGAGAAGAAGGCGTTGGCCGGCGTCCCTGGCGCGTGGGGCCTTTGGGTGCCACATGCAGCCGAGGAGAGCGGGGGGCGCCCGCCCCGCCGGCAGGGCATCATGCAGGGGAGCAGAACGGAGCTGGGGGGGTGGGGGGGCTGGTGGCCGAGCTCCCCACAAGGGCGTCCTGCTGCAGCTCTCCCGCCCGTGAGGCCTGTTGCTCAGGGCTGCAGGTGCCAGCGCATGGAGAGAGGCGGCCAGGAGCCCCGGCAGCCATCCTGAGCCTCTCGCCCCTTCCGAGCGCTGGGCAGGGCCACGAACCAAGGGCTGGCTGGGGCCCGGCCCCTGGCCCCGCTGCCCGGGGACAACCCCAGGAGAGTCACAGCCCTGGCACGCCCAGCCCAGCTCAGGGGATGCCCAGGCAGTGCAGATCGGCGGCCCCGGGGCAGTCACAGGCGCTAGTCACTGGGCCGGCCCCGCTTGGGGAGAGCCTGGGTCCCCCCAGCCTGGCTTGCAAGGTGAAAGGTTCCCGTCCGCCCCAGCAGGCAGGGGACCCGCCCAGAGCCCTGAGGGGCAGGAGAGCCGGCGGAGAGACGTACTGTGTCTAGGAATAGGCCAGTCCTTGGAGCGCCCGAGCAGGGGGGTGAAACTTGTCGGAGTCTTCGAAAGACGGGTCTGGGCAGCCGAGTCCAGCGCGGGGGAGGGAAGGAAGAGAGGGAGAGCGTCAGGGCAGGAGGGAGAGAACCCGGGGGGGGAGCTGGCCCAGCGTGGCCACTTTACCCCCCAGCCCACTGGCCTGTCCGCCCCCTGCTGCCCAGCCACGGCGGAGTCCACCCCCCCCGGCTGGGATCCAGGTCGCCTGGACACTGCTGCGGTCCGCTCCGTCCTGTCTCTGGCCGGAGATAGCCCTCACATCTTGGTGCAGAGTGTTCTGATGAGTTCCTGTCTGCATCCTGTAACACTTGCCCATACCGGTATTGCCCTGGCCTCTTCTTTTGTCATTCAGTTTTGTGTGCATTCTATAACAATATGCATTTCCTCCCCCTTTGGGGGCGAAGCCAGACTTTGAGGCACCTGCTCCCCTACTTGGTGTAAACTTTGCTTGTGCCAATCAGAAGCGAACACAAACAGGTTTTGGGCCCCGTCCCCTATGACACTTTTGTGATGTCATAGTTGGTACTTATGTTTCTGTCTGCCATGTGCAGACAGAGAGAGGAAAATGAATCCCGTGTATCCGTGTATCCCGTGTACCCCACGTAACCGAGCCTGATCAACTCGAAGCCTCTCTCTCAGCTCACGTGTTTTCAAATAGAGCTTATGTGTCGTGTCATGCGTTGGTTTGTATTTGTAAGTATGAATTATTACTAAATGCTGCATCTTTGTTTGTAAATAATGTTAGCAGGCATTTTAGTCATTGTGTGTTTTAAGTTTCATTGTCTATTAGCTAATCAAAAAACTGCTCCCTTACCCCTTGTAATTATCCCCAGTAAAACTTTGAATTGATTTATTTTTACTTGTGTGTGTGTGTCTGTGCATCTGCAGCTCACGTCCTGACCCACACTCCCCTTGCGTCTCTTACCTATATAGTTTATTGCCACGTGCAACCTGGTAAATAACAGGCCTGCAATTTTTCCTCGCCCCTGCGAGTCCGTGGCAATCCACATGGCGTCACGAACAGGATGCAAGGGAGTTGGGCCATGCCCGTGGCACGCTGCAGATCATGCAGGTGATGAAACTGAACAGTTCCAACATTTGCAGTTTCACCCTTTAAGTAGCCAAAATTCGACTGATCTAAAATTAGATTGCTCTCTACAACCTCAGTGCACGGAGACTGGAGAGAGCATGAGTCTGGCACACAAATTATTGTGCCAAATGATAGTAGAATTGGATTCAATTAAGAAAACCGAAAAATTGAGACCTGATGAATGTAAATCTGAGGATGTTTCCACCGTCTTGTTTAGCATGTTAAGCAAAGCCCTTGATCTGTGCTCTGTCCTCCACGGGGGCACAATGTTTGCAGCTAAGCAAGCAGCCCCAAGCTCCCCTAAGGAGGGGGGAAATAGCTGTTTGTCTGGAGAAGGTTTCTCCAAGTGTTTGTCTGTGCAAGAAAGCCATTTGCCTGTGAATAAAGTTCCTGAATGCCTGCCTAATGTCTCAGAAGTGAGTGTGGAATTAGATACAGTGCAGGAGGAACTCATTGGTCAGGAAAGGGTTTCTCTGAAGCAGGTTAAAGTGAATGAGCAGGTTAAAGTGAATGAGCAGGTGGAAGTACTAACTGTGGAAAGAAAGAGTGAAATAATTTTACCTAGTACAGCTTGTAAAAGTGAACCTGAAAAAAGCAGCAGTGTATCAGTTGGGAGTGTGCCTTTGTCTGTCAGGGGTATTGACTTGCCTATGGAGGAAGCTACCTCAGTCTCTAGGCAGTTGTCTGTGTGCTGGGACAAGGGAAGTGAGATCCCAGGCTGTGTGTCTAGTGAAGGAGAATGTGTGTCTGAATCTTCTTTGTCTGGGCAGCAGACAAAAGGTGCTTTTCAGATGGTTGAGAATAGTGTAGTGTCAGAGTTAGTTGTGGATTCAGCTAAAGCTCAGAAGGGGAATAGTTCTGAGTTTGTGTCTGCTGGGGAGGAAGGCTCTATAACTAGTTTTAATCTGGTTAATGTCTTAGCAAGATCCCAGAGACCAGATGATTCTGGTGCTTGTATTTTGCCTGCTGCTAGTGTAGTGCAGCAGAAGGGTGATTTGGGTATGTTACCTACCACCAGCTTTACAACAGAAAGCAAGGAGGAAGAAATTCCTGAACTGGTATCTGGCAAAGGGGAGAAGAATGACTCTAGCCTCTTGTCCAGTCAGTCTGTGAGCTTGCCTGAAAGGGGATTTTGTAGAAATCACCCTGATGGGCCAAAGATGATCAGGGATGTGAGTAAAGCCCAGAAAGAGTCTGTTATTGCTCAGGAAAGTATTCCTTGGGAGCAAGCCCTAGGTGAAGGGGGTAAGAATGGGATTTCTGTGAGTGGTGAATTGTTTCCTAAAGAAGTTCCTGAGGGAAAAATGTGTAAGCAGTCTGCTGCAGTTAAAAAGTGTGAAAGTGATTTGATCGGGGATAGCTTTGAGGAGGAATTGGGGCAGCCCTATAACCAAGTAGCTGTGTTTAACCAGTTTGATGGGGAAACAAAATTGTTCAGAGAGAAATGTCTACATGCTGATTCTGCAAGTGAACAGTCTGTTTTCCAGGTTAAAAGAGGTGGTGCAATTAGTCCCATAAGGATGCAGGGGATGAGAGATATAATCTCATCTCTAGACACTTTGAATGTGACTTGTAGTCTTTTGGGGAACCTAACATCTGATCCCCTGTGGAAGCAGAAGTGGGTAAAGAAAGGACAATGGAACTTTGAAACTAGCTTGTTAATGCTAGCCTGGAAGCTTGGTTCTGCCTATGGAGATGCAAATTACTTGGCTGAATGGGGGGTGCTCCACATCAGCCAGGAAATTCTATTAAGTAAGAGGAGGGCAGGTTTTGTCCCTTCGGGGCAAGGAGGAAAAAGAATTTGATTTTGTAAAGGAAAAACTGCAAAGTGACCCTAGAAAGCTGAAATTAATGGTATTGACCCTAAGGCATAGCTTGACAAACCTAATGGTATTTTTGTGTAACTACTGTGTTATTACCAGAGACTGTAAAATTGTACAATGGTCCTAATCTTTTGAAAAATCCTTTGACCATGTTAAGAGGAATACATGGGAACACACTTGATGTTAAAAGGCCTGGTTCTACTAATGTGTCACAGTTAAGGCCTGTAAACAGTGGTAAAACTTTCCAAAGGGAAAAGACATTCCACACCTGATGTGCAGTATAACAAGGGAAACTGAGGCACACTACCATATTGTTTCCATGGCTACATGCCAAGATTTCTGTGCTATTAACAACATCAATATCTATATTGATTTAATGTTACTTGAGTTCCAAACATTTGCCAGAGCTTGTATAAGCTTGTAAAGTAGCTGTTTTCTTTAGCTCTTGGCAAGATCACATAAGACAAACCCATGAATTAGGGGCTTCCCTTCACATCCATACTTAATATCATCCTCAAAGCAATGGTGTTGTGGAGTGAAAAATCAGCAGTTTTAAAGACTATGCTGCGAACAGCAAACCCCAACCCTGATTTTTAAAACTGGCTCAGCAAATGTAGTTCTTAACAAGCAAACTAATGCCCCCGAGTAGGGCTCGTATTATTCTGTTTTACAGGTTATGTTGCCCTCCCTCACAACATCTTTGTCCATGGAGCCCTGGGAGAAGGTGAACTGCAGACCTGGTTCGCCGCCTACTGGTTGCAGGAGGTCAGCGGAAACCAGTCCCTGTCAGCGCTGAGTCCAGAAGATTGTCTTGTTTGCTCCACTCACTTCTCACCTAAATATCCATTACCCTTTCAATTTGTACCAATAGTTTATAATTTTTCTTCATTTAATACTTCTAGTGTGAATTGTTCTATGTGGAGTTTTTCTTATGCTAATACCTCCCTAACTGAACCCACTTTTAATTTTACCTATCCCCCTCTCATTAATTGTTCTTATCGTCTTAATTATAATTTTTTTTGGAAACTTCTATACCTCCTCTGTTGTTAGCTTTAACCCTGTTAGTTATATGATGTTACGTGATAAAGTGCTGTTTCTATCTCTTGCTATTGAAATGCTTGTTAATACTACGGCTAAGGGCCTCTCCTTAATTAATCAGCAGTTACATTCCCTTGTTCAGTATAGTATTCAAAATAGATTAATAATTAAATATTTGTTACTATCTTCTTCATTTTCTACTAAATTTGCTGAAGTATATCCTGAATTTGCTGATAAATGCTGTGTTTCTTTGCCTTATATTTCTCCTAATTTGTCCTCAATTGTTAAGACCTGCAAACATTAAGCTCTGATGTCCGAGAGTCACGAGAGTCCTTCCAGTTTTGATCATAGCTCAATTGGCTTGGCCTTGAGGCCTACAAATCTTATTTCCAATCCCTGTTTGTGTCCTTCTAGTTAGGCTCACTCTTCTCTGCCTCGGATGTGCCTTCATTAAAGCCTGCATTCACAAGTTTGTTGCCTCCGCCTACATCGCTTCCACCCCCGAAGCGCATCCCCTCGTAGGTGGGAATGAGGAGTCGGACTCGGAAGTTTAGGTATTCGGCCAAACTATTTCGGCCAGGGCACGGGGGCATGTTCTGATGAGTTCCTGTCTGCATCCTGTAACACTTGCCCATACCGGTATTGCCCTGGCCTCTTCTTTTGTCATTCAGTTTTGTGTGCATTCTATAACAATATGCATTTCCTCCCCCTTTGGGGGCGAAGCCAGACTTTGAGGCACCTGCTCCCCTACTTGGTGTAAACTTTGCTTGTGCCAATCAGAAGCGAACACAAACAGGTTTTGGGCCCCGTCCCCTATGACACTTTTGTGATGTCATAGTTGGTACTTATGTTTCTGTCTGCCATGTGCAGACAGAGAGAGGAAAATGAATCCCGTGTATCCGTGTATCCCGTGTACCCCACGTAACCGAGCCTGATCAACTCGAAGCCTCTCTCTCAGCTCACGTGTTTTCAAATAGAGCTTATGTGTCGTGTCATGCGTTGGTTTGTATTTGTAAGTATGAATTATTACTAAATGCTGCATCTTTGTTTGTAAATAATGTTAGCAGGCATTTTAGTCATTGTGTGTTTTAAGTTTCATTGTCTATTAGCTAATCAAAAAACTGCTCCCTTACCCCTTGTAATTATCCCCAGTAAAACTTTGAATTGATTTATTTTTACTTGTGTGTGTGTGTCTGTGCATCTGCAGCTCACGTCCTGACCCACACTCCCCTTGCGTCTCTTACCTATATAGTTTATTGCCACGTGCAACCTGGTAAATAACAGGCCTGCAATTTTTCCTCGCCCCTGCGAGTCCGTGGCAATCCACACAGAGAAGGCTCCGGGGCTCGCGAAGCGGGGCCCCAAGGCAGGAGCAGTGGGAACGCCATGCAATCCGAAGGGAACGCATGCTGTTAACCTGCGGGACTGGCTGCTGCAGGGCGGGAGAGTGGGGAGTGACTTAAGAGGCAAAAAGCATGGGGGAGAGATGGGGGCGGGCCTGGCCTGGCTCCCTGATGGGATCCCGAGCTGGGAGCTGAGCGGGAAGGAGAGGAGCTCAGCACCGTGGCTGCGAATACCTGGCGGTGTCAGTCCATCACGGGCATTAGATCCCTGCCCCCCGTGGGAATCCAGGCCAAGGCCCTGTTGGGTCCCCCCTGCCCAGGGGTCCCCAGGGGGCGCAGGGCGTCTCAGCAGCCCCCCAGCCCACTCACCCTGCAGGCTGTTCCCATTGGTGCTGGCGCAGGTGGGGGTGGGGGAGGTGGGCGGCCGCACCACGGGGGCGAAGGCGCTCTTCTGCTTGACGGCGGAGATCATGTTGACCGGGGAGAAGGAGAAGACGCCGGCGGGGGTGGAGGAGCTGGCGCCGGACGGGAGGGTGATGGAGGAGGCGCCCAGCGGCGGGCTGGAGGGCATGACTGCAGCGGGCAGAGCGGACAGTCAGACGGGGGCCCGGGGAGCTGCCAGGTTCAGGACATGGCCTGGGGGGTGGGGCTGGGCAGGGGACTCCGGGGGGCGCCCCCTGCCCCACCCAGCACCAGAAGCTCCAAGGGGGGGCTGCTGAGGGTCATGAGGGGCAGACCCTGCCCCCACCCAGCACAGGTTGCATGGTGGTGGCTAAGCGAGGAAGACACGTTCACAGCTGGGGCAGGGCCGGGCTGAGCAGAGGGGCCGGGCACTGGGCAGGTGGCAGGGCTGGGGGCTCCGTGATGCTGTGGGGCAGGGCTGTGCCCCCCCCCCCGAAGGGAACCGTTCCAATGGGGTTACACAGCAACCTGTGAGCAGCTCCCGGGGGGGGTCCAGTGCCCGTCTGTGCTCTCTGGGGGCGGAGCTGGGGGTGGTAGGAGGCACCGGTGGAGTCACCCAGACAGCCCCCTACGGACGCACGGCAGGAGGCCCCCCCTGCACAGGGTGGCAGTGCCCCCCCCCGGGCCCCGCCGTGACTCACTGGCATAGGGGGAGTTGGCGGTGGAGCCGTTGAGGAAGCTGGGGGAGCCGGGCACCCCGAGGCCGGTCATGGCCGCCCCCCCGTAGCCGTTCATGCTGGAGGTGATGGTGTTGTAGCCGCTCTGCTGTGGGGTGGAGCTGGGCACGTAGCCCCGCGGGGAGACGCTGCTCGTGTTGCGGACGTAGCCTGCGGGCGACAAGGGGCAGCGTTGTCGGGATGTCCGGGGGGGGGGGGGCTCCCACCGCCCGCTGATCCCGCCAGTGGGTCACAGGGGAGGAAGAAACCCCCCACCCCGGCCAGGTGCATTATGGGGAGGACACGGCCCCAGACCCCCAGCACATCTGAAAGCATGCCCAGTCCTCTCCCCACAGACCGCCCCCCTGCCAGAGCCCAGCCCCAGGGACCCGGGGTGGCACCAAGGGCTGGGCTGGCCGACCAGGCTGCCCCCCCCCCCCCACACACACACCTTGCTCGGTGCCCGGGCCCGAGTCGCTGATGTTGATGGCTAGCTGGCTCCCGAAGGAGTTGACGCCCATCATGCCGGCGTGGGTCCCGCCCAGCGAGGACAGCTGGCTGGGGGTGCGCGGGACGCTGTACAGGGCCTCGGCGATGTCCGCCGCTCGCTTCAGGATGATGTCCTGCGGGGTGAGGAGCCGCCGTTACCCCCGGGGCCTCGCCCAGGCAGGGACCAGCTGGGCAGCAGCTACCCAGCAAGCCTGGGCAGGGCAAGGCAGCCGGGCCCGAGGGCCTCCCCACAGCCCCTTCCTGCTGGCCGGGGGCACGGGCGACCCTGGCTGCCCGGCGGGGGGGGAGGGGGAGGGGATGCTGCGCACTGGGATGGGGGCTGAGGCCTCCCAGACTTGTGTCACGCAGGCCTGGGAGGGGCTTGGAACCAAAGGGGCTGCCCAGAGCCCGAGCCCCGGGTGCAGGGAGCTGAGCGGGACTGGGCCTGACCCGCGGGGGCTCTGGGGGCTCCGGTCCGCTGGGCTGGAGTGACGGCCGCCCGGGGGCCGGCAGCAGAGGCGGCATTGGGGGACCCTGGGGGCGGGGGCCGGGGGAAGTGGCAGCCCCCGCACGCGGGCGGATGTAGAGCCGGGAGCTCCTGACTCCATGGCCCTGGAATTCCTGATGCAAAGCAGATGTGGGGCTGGGCCCAGCCAACTCCACCGCCCCGGCCTTCCCCGAGGGAGGGGGATGGGCAGGGCAGTGAAGGGGGAGAAGGGAGACCACCAGCCACGTCAGGCAGCACCGGCTGGGCCAATGCCCAGGAGGGGGGGGCAGATGCCCTGGTGACGGGCAGGCAGACGGGGCGTTGCCTCCCCCCCCCCATCCCAGCCAGAGCCTTCAGCTGGGCGCCCGTCCTGCAGTACCTGGTTATTGTGTGGCATCCCGTACAGGGCCTCCACCAAGTCTGCCGCCCTCTTCAGCAGGACTTCCTGGGGGGAGAGGGGGGCTCAGAGGGGCTGGCGGGGGCTCTGCCTGGCCTCCCCAGGCTGGCAACACGCAGCGGCAGGAGAGTTCTCCCTGGCCTCTCCACAGCGCAGGCCCCTCGCTCGCCCACCCCCACCTCTGCGGGGCTGCACGTTGCGTGCCCTGCCCCGCTGCTGGCCAAATCCACGGGTGTGCCCATTCCCACCCCCACAGCGCCACTTGCCTCTGGGCATCACCCCAGGCCAGGCGCCAGCTTCTGCTAAGGTCACCGTGTCTCAGCTGAACACGGAGCAGTGCCCGGCTGGAGCCGGGTCCCAGGGGATTAGACCGTGTTTGGTGTGCCAGGGAACGCTTGTGAGCGTTAATCTCATGTGTCCCACCTGTATCCCACGTGTCCCGGGTGAGGTTCTAGTTCAGCATCTGTACCGCGCGCACCAGGGACCATGTAACTCACCGACAGGAGAGGGACGTTAGCTGGGGGACCTGCCGGTCTCCAGCCGGAGGTGTTATGTCCTGCCTGAGTCGTGCAAGCGGATTCCTCCCGCCAGCTGAGTTCGCTGCTCAGAGCATGTGGGGAGAGGGGGATAAAACCCCCTAAGAAGGAGGAACTGGATCTCGACACGGCTTGGACTCGGGGGGCAAGATTTTCTAGGCATAAGCAAGAGATCCCCAGTGCTTAGCCTGGGTCAGCCCTGGAGGTCAGACAGAGCTGGCCTAATAGAGACGCTTCTATTACCTTTGGAAACTTCAGACTAACTCCCTGGTTGATCTCTGTTCACCTGCTTCAGCCAGGTAAATAACTCTCTTGTTTCCTTCTCCTATTAACACACCTGCAGGCGGTTTATTACAAGCGTGCTCTGCGGTGTGTGATCAACCTGGTACGGGACTGGTCCTTGGGCCCTGGCAGGAACCCGAGTGTTACTGTGATTCTTTGGGACGATCTGTCACAGGCGGGCTCAGCTGGGTGGTGAGACAGGCTGGTGCACCCAAGGGGACGCCTGGGACTCCGTGCTCAGGCTGTTATGGGGCCCGGGGAGTTTGGATTTTGTAACTGGCTAGTGAAATCTGAGCACAGACCTCCCAGGCCATGTGGGGCGCGTGCCCTGGTTCCTGGCAGCCTGTCCTGAGATTGGTTCTCACACTCCTGAGCCCCGCAGGGCAGCCCGAGGTGACCCCCAGCACTGGAACACGCCCCAGGGTTCTCCTATTCCCCCTCGTTACGGGCCATTTCCACGTCCCTCTCCTGCCACGATTTGTCCTGAATTGACACTCTCAGGAGTGTTCCACCAAAGGCAGCAGCGTTCCATGTGGGCAAGCTGGGCTCCCACTCAGGCAAGCTCCTCTGCCTACCCATTGTTCAGTGAGAGCCAGGCCTTGGGCTAAGGACTCGCCATTGTCCCCTGTCTCGGAGCGCCCGGGCGATGGTCTGGAACCGCTCCCTAGGAAGCCAGACCGGACTCTGGGTGAAGGGCCCCTTCTCCGTACACAGCCTGTTTCCCAGGCCAGGAGCTTCAGGGGTCCCCACTTCCACCTTCCTGGGTCTGACCTCGGAGCATTCAGCACCTTCTGCCCCTCCGTGTGCTTCCCCCAGCAAGCCCACCTGGGCGGGGTCCTGGGGGAGCCCATGGGTTCTGCACCCCAAATCCACAGTCAGACGTGACTCTCAGCCAGCCAGCAGAATAGACGGTTTATTTGAGATGTCAGGAACCATTCAACTCACAGCTTCTCAGTCCAAACAGGGTCCATCCAGTTAGGCCTTTCTGGGGTGTGCCAGGAGGTGAGACCCAGATTCTGGGCTCCTGCTTCTCCCCCAGGTTTATTCGATGACTTTCATCTGGTCCAACACAGACCATGCAGCGAAAGAGCGTGAGCCCTCCGCTGGATCCATCTCGGGCCAGAGAGCGAGTTTGCTTCTCTGCCTCTCCCAGCTTGACCCAGACCCAGACTGACCACTCCCTCTAGCCACTTCCTGCTCCTTTGTTCCTTTCCGGGGGCTTCAGGTGTTACCTGACCTCCCTCCCCCACCTGGGGTCAGGTTACAGCTTCCAGGGATGCACAGAGGGGAGGGCGTTGCCTCCTTGCTTCCAGCATCAGCCCCTATCCCTTCACATAGATACTTAAGAAATGCATAGGGGAAACTGAAGCACACACACACAGTACTCCCACTTCGTCACATCCCCGCTCCGGTAGCGCCAGCTGGAGCAATTTTTTAATAGCAAGGTCATTGAATCCTAGGACTGGAAGGACCCTTGAGAGGTCTCTAGTTCATCCCCCTGCACCCACGGCAGGACTAAGGCTTATCTAGGTCACCCCTGACAGGTGTTTCTCTCACCCGCTCTTAAACCTCTCCAGTGACTGAGATTCCACAACCTTCCTGGGCAATTTATTGCAGGGCTTCACCACCCTGACAGGTAGGACGTTTTTCTTAATGTCCAACCTAAACCGTCCTTGCTGCAACTTAAGCCCATTGCTGCTTGTTCTGTCCTCAGAGGTTAACGAGAACAATTCTTCTCCCTCCTTGTAACGTTTTATGTATTTGAAAACTGTTCGCGTCCCCCCTCAGTCTTCTCTTTTCCAAACTAAACTAACCCAATTTTTTCCATCTTCCCTCCCGGCTCATGTTTTCTCAACCTTGAATCATTTTTGTGGCTCTTCTCTGGACTCGCTCCAATTTCTCCACAGCTTTCCTGAAATATGGCGCCCAGAACTGGACACAATTCTCCAGCTGCGGCCATATCAGTGCAGAGTCGAGCGGAAGAATCACTTCTTGTGTCCTGCTAACACATCCCAGACTGATATTTTTCATGATCACCATCAGCTCCTGGCCCATTATCCACCGTCTCATAAAATCACCATCGTGTGCACGTATTCCGTGTGCGTGACTGTCAAACACGCCCATGTTTCCATAGGTCACACAAGAGGGCTCCAATCAGGGCTGAGCTCCAATCTTTCCAACACATTCTCTTTACACACCTTGTCCACCTCAGCATCGCCCTCCTCGGGATCGTCACCAACTTGTCTGGCTTTCCCAGCTGACCTGGTCAAGCGGACCGGCCTCTGCATGTCCTCTGGGACACTGTGCGCCCCACGCAGTCTCTCAAGGGCGGACAGGAAATCTTCTGGGCAGTTGGGCAGATTTTCTCCCACTCCCTGGGGCCGTGGGGGGTGTGATCACTGGCTAGAGAAACTCCGGGCTGTGTTGCTGGCGTTCCCATCTGTCTCTGGCAGGGTGTCTTCCGCTGTCTGGGGGGCTTCAGTCTCCCCGATCCGCAGCTCCCCCATCAGTCTCTCGGGCTCATGTTCGTCCTGGGCTCTCGGGGGTTGCAGTTGGGCCAGTTCCCCCGCGGGGGGCTCCTCTGGGGTTGGAGGGTCCTCAGGCTTCACCGCCTCTTCTTCCCCGGGCGTCCACGCTCGTGGTGCCTGAGCCGGGGTTTTCCCCTCTGCAAAGGGCTCCGTTCCAGGTCTTCCCCGCCGTGGGTCACTCGCGTCTATTCTCCGGACGGAGTTTACGCGTTGAACAGCGCCGGGGTTCTGAGCTGGAAACGTCACTCGTCCGTGGGATGTGACATCTGCCACAGCAACGCAGGGATCAGGCTGCCCTGCCGGGGGTGCAGAGCGGGGGAACCAGCCTCCGGGCTGGCCGTCAGGAGCCGGGGCACAAAGCCCAAACGGGGGTGAGTTCTGTCCTTCGATTTCACCAACGGACCATCAAGTGCAAACTTCTCAAGCACCAGAATAGCCTCAACTCGGAGTCACAGACCGTCCCTGGGGGCTCCCATCTCCCCCCCCCCCCGGTGAGCCTGCCTTTGTGAAAGCTGGTCCCCCACCCCAAGCCTCACAGCACTGTGCAGCGTACTTCCCATCCCGAAGGCCCAGTCACTTACCCCACCCCCCTTAGATCTCACACCAGAGACACCACAAACTATCCAATGACTAACTAGGAAAAGGAAACGAGAACGATTGACGAGGCTGCAGCAGGCAACACACACACACGAGTCCCAACCTTAAGCTTCACACAATCTTAGAATAAACAAGCTCTCTGTGTCCTGTAGGGCTGACCCAGGCTAAGCACTGGGGATCTTTTGCTTATGCCGAGAAACCTCGCCCTCCAGAGTCCAAGCATCACAGAGATCCCGTCCCTTCCTGTTAGGGGTTTCTAGACCTTTCCCCCCACGTGCTCTGAGCTCCAAACTCAGCTGAGGGGAGGAATACGCCTGCATGACTCATCTTCAGGGGGGAGGAAGGCAGAACGACCAATGTCTTTTGTCCTCTTTAATGTCCCACAATAGTCTGTCGGGTGTCGCTGGGCTTTCCCTCTGGGCCAGGAGTAACACCGTCTCCTGGAGACCAGCACTTCACACCAGTCTCGCTCCTGTCCGGTGAGTTACAATGTCAGAGGGGCTCACAACACAACCTCAAACAGGACCTTGCAGGACGGGGCACAGACGCGGTACGTGAGGTTAATGCTGGGGGCAACCCACAACAGTTCAGTGAAGTCTAAACACCAGAACATTCTTATCACCCGACTCCTATTTCACCAACACTCACAGGGGAGCCAGGCGGGTCCCAGCTACAGACTTGTCAGGGTTCAGACACGGGGACCTAGGCATGAGCTGGCCATAGGACTGCCAGGGTCGCACCCACTCCATGCACCTCCCCGACCTGCAGCGCAGCACCCAGTGTACCCCCACAAGGGACCCATCAACCTCACCCCAAACCCTACACTAGGTTCTTGTCCCCCATCTCCTTCTGGCGGAAGGGGAGTCCGGGTTACAGCTGGGGCCGCCTGCCCCCTTGTTCCCTGCCCGCGTCCCAGGCCGCTGGGATGCTGCACTGCCCTGCTAGGGAGCGATCCCACCCCAGGCATTGCCTGGCTACACCCCCAAGTCAAACCAGTTCAGTGAGAGCGGGGCAGAGCCAGTGTGGACACGCCAACCACAGTCAATTCCTCCCCATAAGCCAGGGAAATCGATACAGGCCACACTCCCCACAGGGCAAAGGGGGGGGGCACTGCCCCACGGCCAGCGCAGCCCTGTCTGCACTGAGCGGTAACCCAGCGGGCGGGCTGAGCCGGTTCTGACGAGCGCCGGGCGTGGACACTCCTATTCGATCCCAGGAGGACAAGCCCCGTGTCAGGTGCAGGGCAGACCCGTGTGTCCCTCGGGCCCAGGGCGGGCAGCCAGACGGCCCCGGGCTCCCCAGTCCCGGGGCCACACGGGGGTGACAGGAGAGGTGACGGGCAGGGCGGGGTGCAGGGGGTGCTCTCTGGGGTCAGGGGGTGAGCCCAGAGATCAGGAGAGGGCACATCTGGCAAGATTTTCCCCCCCAGGGGTCAACCATAAAGCCACAGCTGGAGGTCTGGGGCCCCCTTTTGCCTCTCTCCAGTCACTGCCCCCCGTTGCCTGCCCCAGCCCCCCATCACGGCCGCCCCACAGGCCTCTGCCAATACAGACACCGGACAGCAGCCTGACGCTTGGGGGGCAGGCGGGGCCCTGTCATAACTGGGATCTGCCACTAGAGGGCGCACAGGCACACCCTTCCCTGGATACACCATGCCCCCCAACACACACACACTGGTACACAACACACACACTCACGTCCCCATACACAACACATGTACCCCAATACACACACATACCCACATACATCTCCGATACACAACATATCACCCCCCCCCCGGCTACACAACACACCCACCCACACTGGTACACAAAACACACACTCACATCCCAATACACAATACATGTGCCCTGATACACACACATCCCCAATACACAACACATTCATATATCAATATACAACCCAACTGCCAGATACACATACATACTCACATACATCCCCGATATACAACATACCCCCCTATACCCAGCACCCCCGATACCCCCCACCCCTCGACACACAACACACCTGCTTCCGATACACAACACCCCCCCCAAAATGCAGCACCCCCGATATACACACCCACCACTGATACACTCTTCCCTGACACAAAACATACACACACACACATTGGTACACAACACACAGTCACATCCCGATACACAACACACCTGCCCGATACGCAACACACTCACACATCCCCAATATACAATACACCTCCCCAATACCCAGCACCCCAATACACACATCCACACCCCAATAGATAACTCAGATACACACCACACACACTGATATACAATACACCACCCCAATACACACACACCTCCCCGATATACAACACACACATTCACCCAGAGATGCACAACACCCTCCCTCCCCAATATGCAGCACCCCCGATACACAACACACACTCTTCCTCCCGCAATATACAACACACAGCAGCCCTGATACACTCCCCCAGTACACAACTCACACATACACACACACACACACTGATACGCTCTCCACCCCAGGCCCCTCCAGGGAAAGCTGCTCTGTGGGGGGATGGGCACTGAGAAGAAGTCTGCCGCGCCCCCCCCCCCCCGCCTGGTTCCCAGCTGTTTGCCCAGAGTCCCCCCGGCGGGGGGCAATGGCGGGCGTGGGGGTGAGGCGGGCAGCGCCCCGTCCGTCCAGCCCCTGAGCTCCGCAGTATTGACCTGCTGTCCGGCTGAGCAGGGACAATCGCAGCCACGCGCTCGCCGGCCGTCTGTGATCCCCGTCGGATCAACGCCTCCGGGGCAGGGCCCCGCCACAGCCCGCGCCCGCCGACCGCTGGCTCAGGCTGGGCGCCAGCGCGGGTGGCACCGGCCCCCTGGCACGGGCTGGGGGCACGTAGCCTCCCAGCTGGGGGGGTGTAGGTGTGTCATTGGTGAGGGCGCTCCTCTGGCCCGCAGCGCGGACACGGTGCCCTTCCCCTCCCGGGAACCCGACCAGCGGCTGAGCCGGGACCCGGGGCGGGGTGGGTGGCCCTGGTACAGCCCTGGACCCTCCCCGCAACCTCCCCCCTTGCGGCCCCCAGGGGTACGCTTGGGGCGGGTCCCTGCCCCCCATCCCCTCAGGGGCAGCAGCGAGCGCAGCGTGGGCGGCTGAGCCCTGTCACCACATGATGAATGGCTCCAATTTGTCAGCCGCTTGGGCCTGTCACTTCTCATCAGGGGGCCCTGGCCCTGCCCGGAGCCATTAGTGTCACCGCGGGCGGGTGGGGGGGGGGGGGTGAAGGACAGGCCCGTCTAGGCCTCGCTCCCGGCAGCGGCCCGCTGGCCTCCACCCCTCACGCAGCCCAACAATGGCTGTGCCCCCATCCCGGCTGCCTGGCCTGGCACCAGCTCCAACCAGCCCCTCATGCCCCGTGGAGGTCGTGGGGGGGGAGGGGGAGGGGGCTGTTTCACACAGCGTTGTGTGTGCCCCGTGCAGCATCCACCCCTCTCCCCAGCCAGCACAGCGATGGCAAACCGGGGAAAGGGGGGCACAGGGGGGGAGCGATGCCAACAGAGGGAGGGGCGCCAGGGGTGGCGCAAGTCTCTGAGGTACCCGGCCTCTCAGGAGTGCGCGATCCTGTGAGCAGACCCAGCCGGGCGGCCCGGGCAGCAGAGAGGACCCAGGGGCTTCCCTGCCACTTGTGCCTCGGTTTTCCCCTTGGGAGGCGGGGGTAGTGGGTATAAATTCACTAACGCCAGGACGGGGTCACAGCAGGAGAGGAGGGAAGATCTTCGGGGAGCCCCAGGGAGATGCTCGGCCATGGTGTGCCCCCCCCCCCACGCCGCTTCAGCCCGGGTGCCAGGGCACTGTCTGGGCAGGGGATCATGGGGCCAGAGCCCCGCAGCCGTTCGCTAGCAGTGCTGTGGAGCCGTCGCTGCTGCGGGCCACCCGCTAGTCCCCTGCTGGGCTGACGGCACGGGACCCTGACTGCCGTGCGGCCGTCCACCCTGAGCCACGTGGCCTCCGTGCCCCCCAGGGGAGCAGCCCTACCTTGGGTAAGCGCTCGGGGTCTCCGGGGTGCCGGGGGATCACCTTCTGCAGCCGCTGGAACCCGTAGTCGATGGTCGGCTCGTTCAGTGCTGGGGAGGGAGACAGCGAGGGTCAGGGTTCCCTCTAAGCCCCCACTGCTGGAGGGGAGGGGCTGGCGCTGTCCCTGTGGGGGAAACTGAGGCATGGCGCAGGGCGATGACCTACCCTTGGGCACAGAGCCAGGCCACAGAACTCAGGAGTCCCGGGGTGACAAAGTGGGAATGTTTTGTCTTGATTCTGACCCCGCTGTGCGGTGCCTCAGTTTCCCCCCAGCGTTCCTGGCTCCCCGGGGGAGGAAAGGACATTCTCTCGCAGGGCAGGCCGGGAGATGCAGACGTGCGAGAGTGGCTGAGTCCGACCCGAGAACCTGAGATGAGGATGGACAACGCCCGAGGCCTGAACACGGGCCCCAGTGACCCTGGGACTGCCTGGCCCGCGGGCTGGGAGGGGACCGGCGGGAATAAGGGGCTGGCTCCTGGCCCAGGCTGTCTGCCCTCTCCAGGGGCTCAGGAAGGCAGAGAGGCGGAGTGACCCCGCTGCCTGACGGTGGTTTCACCCCTATGTCTTGGGGCTGCCCCAGGGCTGCGTCCAGGTGCCCAACAAGCCCGGCTCGGTTGCAAATGCAGCCGGGTGACACTGCCTCCCCCTGTGGGTGCCCTGCGCCATGTAGGGGGGTGAGGCTCTCCCAGGGGGCCGGTCCCGTGTGACTCGCTGGACAGAGCTCCCGGCGTGAAGCAGGGGGCCGGAGCCCAGAGGCCCCACCTAGGAAGTGGGACCCCGTTGGGCCCTGGCACGTCACTCAGCGGAGTGTGGGGCGCCGAGGGCGGGGCCGCGCCCCTCACCTGTGTAGACGAAGCGGCCGGGTGCTCCCTTGCAGAACTGCTTCGACTTGTAGGACAGCGTCACCTCCACCACGCCGGGGATGTGGCGGGGCGGCGTCTGCACGCGGATGGCGTGGGGGGTGATCAGCTGCAAGGGGCGGGAGAGAGGGGGGCTGAGCCCAGGTGCAGTGGGGGGGCAGGTGATGACCAGGAGGGTTATGGGGGGGGGATTAAGGCCCCAATTCAGGTGCAGATTCATTCCTCCCCCCCCCCCCGTACCCCCAGGCGCAGCCCAGCCGGCTCCCCCAGCCTCTCAAGCTCACAGACTGGCCGGTGCAAGGACCCTTCGCTGGCCGGCCTCCATCACAGCCCCCCCCTTGACCTCCATCACAGCCCCCCCTGCAGCCCTGTGCCCTTGCCCAGCTCCCCAGGCCGGGCTGGGCCGGGCTCCCTCGGGGGAAGGGGCCGACAGGCTGAGCCTGGCAGGGCCCCGGAGTGGCCTGGCGCTGGGGCGGGAGGGTCCGGCGTGGTCCCACTGAGCTGTGAAGGGATCTGGCCCCGTAGCTCCGGGTGCTGCACAGCACGAGCCGGGCCCGGGGCTGCGCGGTGGCGCCAGGCAGGCGGGGGCTGGACAGAGACGTGTGGGGCGGAGAGCCAGCGGGGGACGGGCAGGGCAGGGGAGGGGCCCGGCGCTCACCCACCTCGCTCCACACCAGCATGGTGCCAAAGACGACCTGCAGCCCGTCAAAGAAGTTGTCGCCGATGACGATGACGGTGGCGCCGCCTGTCGTCCACCCTTCACTGGGGCTGATGGCCTTGATGCAGGGGGTGGCCGCTGCGGGCGGGGGGGGGGGGAGAGAAACAGGGTGTCATCAGGGGGTGCCGGAGAGCGGGGAGCTCGGGGAGAGCCGGGAGGGGGAGGAGGAGGAAGCAGGCGGGAGAGGAGAGAGTGGGGAGCAGATACTGCAGGGCTGGGCTGGGAGACACACAGGGGTGTGAAAGGACAGAGGCAGGGGTGTGACGGGGGTGAAAGGACGGGCAGAGGGGTGTGATGCAGTGGAAGGACAGAGGGGGGTGTAGGTGGAGGGATGGATAGGATGGGTGCAGGGGTGTGTATGGAACGGATGGAGGGAAGGGTGGAGGGTGTGTATGGGGTGGAAGGGTGTGAAAGGGGATGGAGAGATGCCTGCAGGGCTGTGAACGGGACGGGGGGATGGATGAGCGGCGGGGTGTGTATGGGGAGGGAGGGATGGAAGGAGGGCGTCTATATGGGGACAGAGAGCTCTAGAGAGGTGGATATCGGCACGTCACTACTATGGGGTTGGCTGCGGGAGGCCTACACCAAACTGGTGGTGCCCAAGCCCCTCACCATCCCCCCCTCACCCCGAGCAGTATTCAGCAGCAGCAGGGGCTAAGCAGTGCCCCGGGGAGCCCGGACAGTGGAGATTGGGGGGGCTGGGGGCTGCTGGGGGGGCACTGGTTTTGCCACACACATTACACAGGAATGGGCCAGGAGCGTGGGTGGTGGCCCCTGGCGGCAGCAGCTGATCAGAACACACTGGCCTCCGGTGGGCCAGCTCCTGTCTAGCTCCTGTGCACTCACCCTCTGAAGAGCTCAGCCCCCCATTCACATAGCAGAAGTTGCATATCTGCAGTCGATTCCCCTCCCCCCCCCCCCCAGTGAAGACCAGCCCTTAGTTGGGGTTGGTCCTGTTTTGAGCAGGGGGTTGGACTAGAACCTCCTGAGGTCCCTTCCCACCCTGCTATTCCAGGATCCTATGAAGGGGAAATGGAGATCACGGCCGTGCTCTGCTGGGGAGCGCTCACAGGTCTGCTGGGCGGGTTGTGTCTCTCAGGGCTTCCCTGCCGCTCGCGGCCTCTGGGAAGGGCGGGACCCCCATGCTCTGGCATGGCTGCTCCATTCCCATTGGCTGCACTCAGAGCTGCTCTCTGAGGCTGTTTCCCGACACTCCATGCCCCGAGACCCCCCCCGACACTCCATGCCCCGAGACCCCCCCCCGACACTCCATGCCCAGAGACCCCCCCGGATGCTTCGCTGGGGCTCACCCCCTGCAATTTCCCAAAGCGGCTGCTCACTGTGAGCCCCCCGCTCCTGACGACCTGCGCACATCAGAGCTGGGGGGCGCCGGCAGAGCCGGGGGGCGCTCACCTTCCGAGGGGTCCAGCCGCCGCGCCCGGCGCCCGTGCTTTGAGTTATTGTGGACGAACATGTTATCGGACACCGACAGGACGTGCCCGTCCACGTTCACCGTCGTGGAGACCACCACCTGGGGGCCAAGAGCATCTCAGAGTTACGCCAGCCGCGCGGCAGAAGAGCCGGGCTGGGGGAGACCCCCGGCTCCTGGGGCACTGGGCGGCATGGGACCACCCGCGGAGCTCTCAGGGACCCATCCCCAGTTCAGTACGTTGCCTGTACCCTGAGAGCGCAAAGTACAGGGCACAGGCTGGTCAGGGCAGGGGTAGAGTCCATCCCATCCCACCGTGGAGTCCTTGGCTCCCCTCAAACGGGACACCGCAGAGTCCTTGGACCCCTCAAAAGGGACAGCTCATCCCACCGCGGAGTCCTTGAACCCCTCAAACGGAACAGCTCATCCCACCGCGGAGTCCTTGAACCCCTCAAACGGAACAGCTCATCCCACCGCAGAGTCCTTGAACCCCTCAAACGGGACAGCCCATCCCACCGCAGAGTCCTTGGCACCCCTCAAACGGGACAGCCCATCCCAACACAGAGTCCTTGGCTCCCCTCAAATGGGACAGCCCATCCCAACACAGAGTCCTTGGCACCCCTCAAACAGGACAGCCCATCCCAACACAGAGTCCTTGGCACCCCTCAAACGGGACAGCCCATCCCAACACAGAGTCCTTGGCTCCCCTCAAATGGGACAGCCCATCGCAACACAGAGTCCTTGGCACCCCTCAAACGGGACAGCCCATCCCACCGCAGAGTCCTTGGCTCCCCCCAAACGGGACAGCCCATCCCAACACAGAGTCCTTGGCTCCCCTCAAACGGGACAGCCCATCCCACCGTGGAGTCCTTGGCACCCCTCAAACGGGACACCCCATCCCACCGCGGAGTCCTTGGCTCCCCTCAAATGGGACAGCCCATCCCAACACAGAGTCCTTGGCACCCCTCAAATGGGACACCGTAGAGTCCTTGGAACCCCTCAAATGGGACAGCCCATCCCACCACAGAGTCCTTGGCACCCCTCAAATGGGACAGCCCATCCCACTGCAGAGTCCTTGGCACCCCTCAAACGGGACAGACCATCCCACCGCAGAGTCCTTGGCACCCCTCAAACGGGACAGCCCATCCCACTGTGGAGTCCTTGGCACCCCTCAAACGGGACACCCCATCCCACCGCGGAGTCCTTGGCTCCCCTCAAATGGGACAGCCCATCCCAACACAGAGTCCTTGGCACCCCTCAAATGGGACACCGTAGAGTCCTTGGAACCCCTCAAATGGGACAGCCCATCCCACCACAGAGTCCTTGGCACCCCTCAAATGGGACAGCCCATCCCAACACAGAGTCCTTGGCTCCCCTCAAATGGGACAGCCCATCCCAACACAGAGTCCTTGGCACCCCTCAAATGGGACACCGTAGAGTCCTTGGAACCCCTCAAACGGGACAGCCCATCCCACCGCAGAGTCCTTGGCACCCCTCAAACGGGACAGCCCATCCCACTGCAGAGTCCTTGGCACCCCTCAAACGGGACAGACCATCCCACCGCAGAGTCCTTGGCACCCCTCAAACGGGACAGTCAATCCCACCGCGGAGTCCTTGGCTCCCCTCAAATGGGACAGCCCATCCCACCGCAGAGTCCTTGGCACCCCTCAAACGGGACAGTCCATCCCACCGCAGAGTCCTTGGCTCCCCCCAAACGGGACAGCCCATCCCACCGCGGAGTCCTTGGCTCCCCTCAAATGGGACACCCCATCCCACCGCGGAGTCCTTGGCACCCCTCAAATGGGACACCGCAGAGTCCTTGAACCCCTCAAACGGGACAGTCCATCCCACCGCAGAGTCCTTGGCTCCCCCCAAACGGGACAGCTCATCCCACCGCAGAGTCCTTAGAACCCCTCAAATGGGACAGCCCATCCCAACACAGAGTCCTTGGCACCCCTCAAATGGGACACCGCAGAGTTCTTGGCACCCCTCAAATGGGACAGCCCATCCCACCGCAGAGTCCTTGGCACCCCTCAAATGGGACACCGCAGAGTCCTTGCACCCCTCAAATGGAACAGCCCATCCCACCGCAGAGTCCTTGGCACCCCTCAAATGGGACACCGCAGAGTCTTTGGAACCCCTCAAATGGGACAGCCCATCCCACTGCAGAGTCCTTGGCACCCCTCAAATGGGACAGCCCATCCCACCGCAGAGTCCTTGGCACCCCTCAAATGGGACAGCCCATCCCACCGCGGAGTCCTTGGCACCCCTCAAACGGGACAGCCCATCCCACCGCGGAGTCCTTGGCACCCCTCAAACGGGACAGCCCATCCCAACACAGAGTCCTTGGCTCCCCTCAAACGGGACAGTCCATCCCACCGCAGAGTCCTTGGCACCCCTCAAACGGGACAGCCCATCCCACCGCAGGGTCCTTGGCACCCCTCAAACGGGACAGCCCATCCCACCGCGGAGTCCTTGGAACCCCTCAAATGGGACACCCCATCCCACCGCGGAGTCCTTGGCACCCCTCAAACGGGACAGTCCATCCCACCGCGGAGTCCTTGGCACCCCTCAAACGGGACAGCCCATCCCACCGCGGAGTCCTTGGCACCCCTCAAACGGGACAGTCCATCCCACCGCGGAGTCCTTGGCACCCCTCAAACGGGACAGCCCATCCCACCACAGGGTCCTTGGCTCCCCTCAAACGGGACAGACCATCCCACTGCACAGTTCTTAGCACGCCCCCAAATGGAGCAGCCCATTGCATTGCAGCATCCGTGGCACAGTCCTAGGCACTGCAAGGCCTGTGACTGCCTGCCGTGGCCCAGCCCCCTCGGGTGGGGGGTGGAGGTGCCATTACTAGGGGCTAGGTACCAGGGTTGAACACTACTTAGGAGACACCCCATGTCACCCCCCGGTGCATTGTGGGAAAGCTGGGGGGGAGGGGTGCTGGCCACCACTTCCCGTAGCCCCCATTGGACCGGGGCGGCGAACCGCGGCCAGTGGGAGCCACGAGCGGCCGAACCTGCGGACGCGGCAGGTAAACAAAGCGTCCGGGCCCGCCAAGGTGCTTTCCCTGGGGGGCCGCGTGCCAAGGTTACCGATCCCTGATCTACAGATCATTGTTGCAATCCAGGCCCTGTAGTGGCACCAAGTCTTGTCCATGGGAGGTGGAGAGGGGTGTCTGACAAGGCTGCACGTTGCTGGTTATGATGCTGCTGTCTGTGTGCGGGTATCACGTTTGTAGCTGAAGTGATAAATATCGGCTCTGTACTTGTCTCTCAATGAGTTTGATTCTAACTAGCACCAGGGAAGCATTTGGTCAGCTTCTTGCGAGGGGACGATTCTCAGTACGTGCCCAGTCAAGAACCACTGAACTGACAATGGGCCTTGGGAGACTCCAGTCCACAGCTGAGGAGCCCCTCTGGGGCTGTTCAAGGTAAGGTGAGCAATGGCTGCTCTACCTGTAAAGAACTGAGCATGGACATGTGACGCCAAACTCCACCTGGCTGCTGAGATTTTCCGCAGTCAGAGCAAAGGGGTCTGTTCACGGGCAGAGAATATAAAAGAGCAAAAGGCCCTGGAAACTCCTCCATCTTCTTCAATCCTGCTTCTTACCTCTGGAGGAATCTTGCTACAAACTGAAGCTCTGAACAAAGGACTGAAGGACCCATCCCAGCTGGGGATGTTCTCCAGAGACTTGCTTTGAACCTGCAGTTTATTCCATCTCTGCTACAAGCCTGAACCAATAACTTCGTCATCACTGTGTGTAATTGATCCCATTTAACCAATTCTAGCTCTCACCTAGATCTTTTTCCTTGTATAATAAACCTTTAGATTTTAGATGCTAAAGGATTGTCAACAGTGTGATTTGTGGGTAAGATCTGATTTGTATATTGACCTGGGTCTGGGGCCTGATTCTTTGGGATCGGGGGAACCTTTTTTCTTTTACTGGGGTATTGGTTTTCAGAACCATTTGTCCCCATAACGAGTGGCTGCTGGTGGTGATACTGGGAAACTGGAGTGTCTGAGGGAATTGCTTGTGTGACTTGTGGCCAGCCAGTGGGGTGAGACCGGCATCCTCTCTGGCTGGCTGGTTTGGTTTCCCTTGGTGAGCAAAGGACCCCAGCCGGGGCCTGCCCTGCCCTGAGCAATTTGTCCTGAATCGATACTCTCAGTAGTGTCCCACCAAAGGCCGCTTCGGTCCACCAGAGTCAGCGTTCCAGGGGCTGAGGGGGCCAGGCCAGCTCCAGCCCCCAACCCAGCAGCCAGTTCTCCTCCCTGCCCCCACCCACTCTCTGGCTCGTGGGGTGGCGGGCTTGGCTGCTCTCCCAGGAGCCGCGGCGCTATGCAAATTGGATGGGTTGTTAATCATGTAAAAATGTCATAATTATCATATCTTTCCGAGAGGCCCTAATGAAGGCGCCGCGCTGGGTGTGAGCTGGGGAGACGGGCCAGAGCCGCTGCCTCCGCCTGCTGAGCTGCACCCGCCAGGCGCCAGGGGGGAGCTGGGCACGGCAGGCCAGGGGGGCTCGTGAAGCGACGCAGGGGGTGGGCGGGGCCAGCGTACCTGGGAGGGGAGCGCTGTGGTGAGGGTATCTACCCCTCTGGCTGGGAGAGCCAACGAGGAACGGTGACACTACACACGGTGGGCCCTGGCTCTGCCACTGCACCGTGGGGGACTGTAAGTCACTTAACTGTTCGTGCCTCAGTTTCCCTCTCTGTGAAATGTGAGAACTGCAGAAGAATGGAGGATGAGAGATACCAGCGAACACTTTGGGGTCACAGACCCCAGGCTGCCTGACACAGTGCGGGGGGAAGAACAGGAACAGCTGCCCCAGGGTGTCCAATACAATTGCCCGCCCCCATCCTATAGAACGAACCACAGAACGCCTTGGCCAAAGTCCTGGTCCCTGGAGAACCCAGCCTCCTGGCTGCCCCGTTCCTGCGAGCCGGGCCAGAGCCACCCGGAACAACGCGGCTCGGTCCAGTGAGCTTGGTAGCGCAGCTGGGACCTCAGACACACGGCTCCCAAGACCCTGAGGTGGCCCTGGGCCTGAAGGCCAGCCGATGCCCCCAGGAGATGGCGACGGTGCCAGGCTGGGTATTGGCACGGTGTCACAGTCACCATGGCACTCCTCAGACGGGACAGGCAGACAGACAAACCCCTCTCCCTACCCGGAGAACGGCCCACGAACAGCAGAGACAGAGACGTCCCCAAACCACCCCTCCCCCAGAGGCCTCGGCACCCTGCCAGCTGCTCACAGAGCCACCGAGGTGCTAACGGAAGGGGGAAGTGTCGCTTTTCGGCTCCTTCCGGCTGGGCCGGGGTGAGGGAGCAGGTAGAGCAGCGGCGCCAGGATCCAGTGAGATCAGACAGTGGAGTCGCTCCTAACTCCCCTAGGCCCTTTGGAAACTCAGCGCGTCCCCTGGGGCTGCGCCCGGTGTCCACAGCCAGCAAAGCGCGAAGCCCAGCAAGAGGGCGATGTACCGCGTTTGGCTTCGCTCCCTCCACGGGGACGGGGAGTTAACGAGCCTGGGTTGAATCAGAGCCGAAGTCCCAGGAAACCATCATGGCCAGGGGTTAGCGGGGCCTGAGCTCAGCGGGGTCTCTGGCCGCGGCATCCCAGCTGGCCAGGGGAACGAGGGAGGTTTGTCAGGGGGTCTGGGGAGGGGGTTAACCCCCTCCCTGCCGCCAGGCCGCGTGGATCTAGTGGTGGGTTTTGTGTTGGCGAGAGGAGCCGGCTCCACAGCCTTAGAGAGCAGAAGCACCCATCTCTCTTAGCTCCCCCCGGGCCGGCTCTCCGGAGGTCCACGGACCAGGCCCGCCCGCAGTCCCCGCAATGAACGAGGACACAGGCTGCTCCCGCCCCGTGGCCTGGCCACATCGGGCCACAGGGATCCCCTGGGGGAGCGGGGTTCTCCCCTCGCTGCGGGCTGGGAGGAGGCCGAGCATCCGGGGGTTCAGATGGGCCCTTCCCCCTCTCCACCGCTTACTGCCCAGAGCCAGAGAAGGCAGCTAGGCCATCTGCCCCCGCGAGCCAGGCCTGGCCCAGCCATGGCCCAAGTGACAGACCCTCCCAGGGAGCGTCACCACAGCCCCAGATCTCAGTGCCAGGAACACCCCAAGTTGTGCCCTTCCCCGCCAGGCCCGTCCCAGGCTGCGCTCGTAGCTAGCTGCTGGGGGGAGCCCAGGCGGTCCATCCCCAGCCCGACGCCCCCTTTACCCCCACCTATGAGCAGCGGGACACCATCAGAGCGGGCAGTGGGGCCCTGGCTGGAGGCCTGACCCAGCCCCCGCTCTCCATCCCCGGCCCTGGGGAGGGGGTTCACCTGGAAGCGGCGCATGTCCCGGGGGTTCCCCGCATTCTTCAGGCAGTTCTGGTTGCACTTGAGGAAGAACTTGAGGAAAAACCTGAGAGAAAAGGGGAGAAATCTGGATATTTAATGTGTGTGGGGGGGGGTCTGTCCCACTGGTCCCCCAGCCTATTGCTTCACCCCACATTCCACCCCCCCATCTCATCTCCTCCCATCCCACCATGCCCATCCCACATGGCCCGAGGGAGATCCATACCCACCCACTGCCCCCCACTTCTCCCTCCCCCCTCCCCGAGCTCTGGGTGTCTCCTCCCTGGGCTGTGGGCTGGGGATGTCCTGGGGAAACGACTGGGATCAGGCCAGCGCCCTTGGGGTGACATGGGGAACTAGCCGCAGGCAGGTTGCCATACCAGGACTCTCCTCTGCCCCCCGGGGTGGGCGGGAGGGTGGTGAGGGCTGGCAGACCCGTGGCCGGCTGCATGAACTACCACACGCCCCCCCCGTTCCCAACGCCAGTCACAGCCACACACCCCAGCACCCGGCTAGAGCATCCCCGCCTGCCCACGTCCCGGCGGTCCCCACTGACACGTCTCGAGCCCTGTTCCCTCTAAGCTGTGCGCGTGCTCCCACCGATCCTAAACCCCGCGCCCACCGACCCTAAACCCCGCACCCACTATCCTAAACCCCGCGCCCACGGATCCTAACCCCGCACCCACCGATCCTAAACCCCGCACCCACCGATCCTAAACCCCGCGCCCACCGACCCTAAACCCCGCACCCACCGACCCTAAACCCCGCGCCCACCGACCCTAAACCCCGCACCCACTATCCTAAACCCCGCACCCACCGATCCTAAACCCCGCGCCCACCGACCCTAAACCCCGCGCCCACTATCCTAAACCCCGCGCCCACCGATCCTAAACCCCGCACCCACTATCCTAAACCCCGCACCCACTATCCTAAACCCCGCGCCCACCGATCCTAAACCCCGCGCCCACCGACCCTAAACCCCGCGCCCACTATCCTAAACCCCGCGCCCACCGATCCTAAACCCCGCGCCCACCGACCCTAAACCCCGCACCCACTATCCTAAACCCCGCGCCCACCGATCCTAAACCCCGCGCCCACCGACCCTAAACCCCGCACCCACTATCCTAAACCCCGCGCCCACGGATCCTAACCCCGCACCCACCGATCCTAAACCCCGCGCCCACCGATCCTAAACCCCGCACCCACTATCCTAAACCCCGCGCCCACGGATCCTAACCCCGCACCCACCGATCCTAAACCCCGCTCCCACCGATCCTAAACCCCGCGCCCACCGACCCTAAACCCCGCACCCACTATCCTAAACCCCGCGCCCACCGATCCTAAACCCCGCGCCCACCGACCCTAAACCCCGCGCCCACCGACCCTAAACCCCGCACCCACCTATCCTAAACCCCGCGCCCACCGATCCTAAACCCCGCGCCCACCGACCCTAAACCCCGCACCCACTATCCTAAACCCCGCGCCCACGGATCCTAACCCCGCACCCACCGATCCTAAACCCCGCGCCCACCGATCCTAAACCCCGCGCCCACCGACCCTAAACCCCGCACCCACCTATCCTAAACCCCGCGCCCACCGATCCTAAACCCCGCGCCCACTGATCCTAAACCCCGCGCCCACCGACCCTAAACCCCGCACCCACCTATCCTAAACCCCGCACCCACCTATCCTAAACCCCGCGCCCACGGATCCTAACCCCGCGCCCACCGACCCTAAACCCCGCACCCACCTATCCTAAACCCCGCGCCCACGGATCCTAAACCCCGCGCCCACCGACCCTAAACCCCGCGCCCACCGATCCTAAACCCCGCGCCCACCGACCCTAAACCCCGCACCCACCGACCCTAAACCCCGCACCCACCTATCCTAAACCCCGCGCCCACGGATCCTAACCCCGCGCCCACCGACCCTAAACCCCGCACCCACCGATCCTAACCCCGCGCCCACCGATCCTAAACCCCGCGCCCACCGACCCTAAACCCCGCACCCACCGATCCTAACCCCGCGCCCACCGATCCTAAACCCCGCGCCCACCGACCCTAAACCCCGCGCCCACCGATCCTAAACCCCGCGCCCACGGATCCTAAACCCCGCGCCCACCGACCCTAAACCCCGCACCCACCTATCCTAAACCCCGCACCCACGGATCCTAACCCCGCGCCCACCGATCCTAAACCCCGCGCCCACCGATCCTAACCCTGCGCCCACCGATCCTAAACCCCGCGCCCACTGACCCTAAACCCCGCGCCCACAGACCCTAAACCCCGCGCCCACCGATCCTAAACCCCGCACCCACCGATCCTAAACCCCGCGCCCACGGATCCTAAACCCCGCGCCCACGGATCCTAAACCCCGCGCCCACTGACCCTAAACCCCGCGCCCACACACCCTAAACCCCGCGCCCACCGATCCTAAACCCCGCGCCCACGGATCCTAACCCCGCGCCCACGGATCCTAAACCCCGCGCCCACGGATCCTAACCCCGCGCCCACCGATCCTAAACCCCGCGCCCACCGATCCTAACCCTGCGCCCACCGATCCTAAACCCCGCGCCCACTGACCCTAAACCCCGCGCCCACAGACCCTAAACCCCGCGCCCACCGATCCTAAACCCCGCACCCACCGATCCTAACCCCGCGCCCACCGACCCTAAACCCCGCGCCCACGGATCCTAAACCCCGCGCCCACCGATCCTAAACCCCGCGCCCACAGACCCTAAACCCCACGCCCACAAATCCTAAACCCCGCGGCCACGGATCCTAAACCCCGCACCCACCGATCCTAAACCCCGCACCCACCGATCCTAAACGCCGCGCCTACGGCGAAACACAAACATTTGCACAGAAGAAATGTTTTGCGCACAGGGCCTGGTAAAATGAGAGGGAACGTCGGTCTCCAGCCATCTCTGCCGGCGAGCGCTGGGCTGGTCCGTCCAGCGGCGTCTCCCCGGCCGCTCTGGGTATTGATCCCCACCTGAGCCCTCCCTGGCGGCAGGCAGCTAATGGGTTTTACTGCTGCAGAGCCCATCAATCAGGGAACCCGAGCGGGGGGACCCAGGAGTCCTGTGTGGGAGGGGAGAGGGGGCTCGCTGCGGAGACCCAGCCATTTCCCTTGGCTGCTGTGGGGCGCCCCCCGGAGGAGCAGCATGGAGAGCAGGGGCGAGAGCCCCAGGGGCTGGGGGGTGCATGTGCTAGGCCCGAGAAGGGGAGAGGAATCCAGGAGTGTGGGGCAGCCCAGCCCAGCCCCCCAGGGAGGAGCCGCGGCAGAAGCAGGGAAGAGCCCGTGCTGAGCCCCCCACAGGAGATGGATGAGGAGGGAGCCCCGGCCATTCCCAGCAGCATCACCGCCTGATGAAATATTCAAGACGCTTGTACAGGCCCCGTAATCGCCATCACGCCGTCAATTATTAATGGACCGCAGCAGCGCTCACACAGGGGCTAGTACAGGAGAAGAACACCCCGGGACCTACCCACAGGCACAGCCGGACACCCCGGGACCTACCCACAGGCACAGCCGGACACCCCGGGACCTACCCACAAGCACAGCCGGACACCCCGGGACCTACCCACAGGCACAGCCGGACACCCCAGGATTTACCCACAGGCACAGCCGGACACCTTGGAACCTACCCACAGGCACAGCTGGACACCCCGGGACCTACTCACAGGTACAGCCAGACACCCTGGGATTAACCCACCGGCACAGCCGGATACCTCGGGATCTACCCACACACACAACCAGACACCCTGGGACTTACCTACAGGCACAACCAGACACCCTGAATTTACCCACAGGTATAGCTGGATACCTTGGGATCTACTCACACGCACAACCAGACACCCCGGGACCTACCCACAGGCACAACCAGATACCTCGTGATCCACCCACATGCACAGACGGACACCCTGGGACATACCCACAGGCACAGCTTGACACCCTGGCACTTACCCACAGGTACAGCCGGACATCCCAGGACCTACCCACTCGCACGAACACAGCTGAACACCCCAGTCCCAATGCACATGTACAGCCGGATGTCCCAGTTCCCACCCACATGCACAGTCAGATGCCCTGGTCCCTACCCACATGCACAGCCGGGACCTACCGACATGCACAGCTGGACACCCTGGAACCTACTAATGCACAGCTGGGCACACCAGGACCTACTGACATGCACAGCCAGACGACACCTTGGGTCCTGGGAGCACTGACACCTAGATACTCAGGGACCTACAAATATGTACAGCCAGACACCCCAGGACCTACTAACACCTGGATACTCTGGAACCTACTGACACCTGGATACCCCAGGACCGACCGATACCCGGACACACATAGATGTAGCAACACACCTACACGCACACAGAGACACATACACCTATACACACATGCACACCCCGCCACACCGGGATCTTTCAACCCACACATAGCCAAACACACACTCCTGGCCACACCCAGGGGTCTAGCAGCACACACCTATGTGCACCTATAGACACACCCGACCACATGGGGATCTACAAACCCCCACGTACCTACACAAACCCAAAGATCTGCCAACACAAGCCGGGGCTCCACCCCGAGTGGTCCCCATTGTGAGACGCCCCTCATCTCCTAGGCTACTGCACTTGCCCAGGGGCCTTGGCCAGATCTCCAGGGGAAAGTCGGCAGCTGCTGCTCCTCAGCCCCTAGCCAGGAAATGCCCCCCTGCCCCCTCCCTAGCCCCTGGCACGCCCCCCTCCTCCAAGGGGCAGGGCACGGAGATGGGCTTTGCAGAGTGCCGGGGCGGTCACCAGATAGGGGTGGGGGGCTCAGCTCCCATCTCTACCCCAGGGATAATTCTCCCCCCTGCTTCCTCTCTCACTTACCCTGCCGGGGGCTGAGGATACGGGGGGGGGGGGGGTGATTCTTCGTGCCTCATTAGCATGCGGCCCCTCCCTTAGTGGCTGAGCTCTGGGGGGCCAGGTTTGTAAGTGACACCAGGAGGGGATCCTTCTTCATCCCTGCTATCACTGCTGGCACCCTCTGGCCCCCACCATAGCCCCCCCCCCCAGGGCACCCCTGTGCCCCAGGGGAGGGGTAGGCTGCGGGGAACCTGCTTAGCTGGCTGCAGGCACCAGGAAGGAGGTGGAAGGACCCTGCAGGAATAAGATACCCTATGTGAGTGGCCCCATGCTGCACCCCCTGGCAAGTTCTAGCCCTCTGCCCCCCACCCCTGGGAACTTCACAGCCATGTGGGGGGGAGGGGGCTAGAACTTGAATCCCTTGATCTAACTGCCTAGGCCCCTGCCACAGCAGCTAAAGGAGAATCTTCTCTGCTAGCAGCATAGGGCCTATGAGCCGCGGTGGGGCAGTTCTGATTCCACCCAGGGGAGGGCAGCGGAGACACATGAACGCTTGCCCGTTTCCAGGACTCTCACCCCCATTTTGCAGATGGGGACACTGAGGCAGAGAGCGGGGGAGGGACATATGGCCGAATGAGTCAGGCTTAGAATTTAGGACACTCCTGTCAGCCAGTGCCCCCAAACCCAGACGTACAAATGTCCCGCTGGAACCTTCCACATCCCACATACGGGGTGTATGTCAAGAAGCACGTGCCCTAACCCACGCTTTTGCCACCTCCAGCCCAGACACACGGAGCCGCTGCGTGATCTGACCTGCCTGCCCAGGCGCGGGAGGGACGCCCCCGCCCCCACCCCCACAGCTCTGGGCCAGACCCTCCGAGTTTTTCTCACCAGTAAAACAGTTCAGTGCAAGTTCCAGGCTCCCCCCAGAGCCGGGATCTTCCGTTGGGGCCTTTCCAGTCCCTACGGCTTGTCTGAGTCACCCGCTCCCTGGGTCCCTCCTCCAGGCCCTGGTTCTTCTCGGAACCCCTCAGCATTTCTCAATACCCCCCTGGTCAAATGGAGTCCTGCCCCCGAGGCCCTAATCCAGAGCTGAGCCAGGACCTCGTGTCCAAGAACGTTCCCTGGCAGACTGAGCTCAGAGAAACCCAGTGCAAAGAGCAGGCGTCCTGCACCCCCAACCCCTGAGAATGGAAATCTGCCTCATGGAGAGAATGGGGGGGTCTAGACCCCCAAGCACAGGCTGTCGATCTAGAAGAGAGGTCGGTAACCTTCCCGAAGTGGGGTGCCGAGTCTTCATTCCTTCACTCGAATTGAACGTTCTGCGTGCCAGTCATACATGTTAACGATTTTAGAAGGTCTCTAAGTCTATAATATAGAACTACACTAGTGTCGTATGTAAAGTAAAGAAGGTTTTTAAAATGTTTAAGAAACTTCATTTACAATTAAATTAAAGTGCAGAGCCCTGCGGACCGGTGGCCAGGCCCCGGGCAGTGGGAGTGCCACTGAAAATCAGCTCGCATGCCGCCTTTGGCACCATGCCATAGGTTGCCTATCCCTGATCTAGAACCAGCGTCAGAAAACATAGTGGGCACTACCGTTCTGGAACGATGCTCTCGAGCCTTTGGTGCACACTGCAGCTTTAGAGCCATGATCCAGAACCCTTAGCACAGCTTGTGGCTCTAGAACCTGTGACGAAGTAGGAATGCTGTGGGTGTGCCTCAGTTTCCCCTATGCATTTCTTGGGCGTCTATGTGGAGGGAAAGGAATGTGAAGCTGATGCAAAGCAGAGCCACTGCAGGTGTCCATGGGTGAAGCTGTAACTTGACCCCAGGAGACGGGAGGTCAGATGATGTTCGCCTAGCCCGGGAAAAGAGACAAAAGAAAGCAGAGGAGGGGCTGGAGGGGGAGTTGTCAGTCTGGGGCTGGCTGGGAAGGGGAGAGGAGCTATCTCGGTCTCTGGCCCCCAAGATGGATCCAGCTGAGGGCTCACGCTCACTGTATGGTCTGTGTTAGACCAGATAAAGGTCATCGAATAAACTTCTGTTTTACTGGCTGGCCGAGAGTCACGTTTGACTGTGGAATTGGGGTGCAGAATCCATGGGCTCCCCCAGGACCCCGCCCAGGCGGGCTTGCTGGGGGAAGCACACGGAGGGGCAGAAGGTGCTGAATGCTCCGAGGTCAGACCCAGGAAGGTGGAAGTGGGGACCCGTGAAGCTCCTGGCCTGGGAAACAGGCTGTGTACGGAGAAGGGACACTTCCCCCGAAGTCCGGTCTGGCTTCCTAGGGAGCGGTTCCAGACCATCGCCCGGGCGCTCCATGACAGAACCCCATAGAAGATGCTCCAGAATCTGCAGCACCTGCATGAAAACACATGCTCCGTGCCCACAGTAGAATGGCTCAGCTCAGCTCAGCCCCCGGCCTGGACAGCACCTCTACGACGGTATCAACATCTCTCCGAGCTCCAGCCGCCCTCCCACGTTCCATCAGGGCTGTCTCGCCCTGTCTGCATGGCTCTCCCCATGCCAGCGGGAGGCAGGGTCCAGGCAAGCGAGCGATTCCTCCCCGGGAAACGTCACTCAGTCCAACAAAACGCACCGGAAATACAACACTGTCTCGGGGAATCCAAAGAAGGAAAGAGAAAATCTCTCTTGTCGTGTCTCCCATTCAAAGTACAGCAATAACCCGGCCTTTGAGGCTAATCGGGTCCCGGAGATAACCTCCAAGAGCGTGAGAATGTGGAAGCCAGAGCGAGAGAAAGGGAGAAGGGCACCTAGGTACGGATCCTAGGCCCAGCTACTGTCCCAGGTGGTAATCAAAGAAAGGAAGGAACGTGGAAATGCGGGAAGGGGGGCGGACACACCATTCCCCCTCCCTATCCCGGGAAGGATTCAAGATTTACAGCAAGCAAGTGAGCTCTGATCCCCCAATGAACCCCCACCTGGCTGCTCCCACCCCCCTCCGGCACTGCCGACTTTGACTAAGAGGAGAGGGGAAAAAAATAATAATAAAACCACGTCGGACTTCTTCACCTCCTTAAGCGGCAGCCGTGCATATGGGCCTGGGAGTTAAAAATAAAGACAATGTGCATACATTAGCATCTATAATGCACAACGCTCCCCATTTAATATGCAAATTCCCAGCAACGCTGCCGAACACCTTCTGTTCCGAGCGCATAAATTTGAATTTGCAATTAGAATAATCTTGTATAATTAATGAAAAGCGTCAATTTTAGCTCCTAAGTAATTTGATTAACATGTTGATAGGGCACTTATCGGGCTCTCTAAACCAGTGGGGCTGGGCGTCAGGGAAGGTGGGAGCAGGGCGGCCAGGGGAAGGGAAGGCTGGAGGAAGGGGGTGGGCTGGGGAGATCCGTGCTGACCCGAGCAAGGCCGGGGGGCGGGATGGGCCGCGTGGGCGAGGAGAACGAGAGGGAGAGAGGAGGGTGGAAGGAGCGATGGTGAGCACCGATGCTGGGCGGAACGAACGGAAACTGGCGTGCAAAATAAGGGGCCAGGCTTTGCTTGAAGGGACCCTTTAGGGAAATGCCCCTTCGCTCCGCATATGGCGTTTCTGCTGCCCCAAGCATACGGCGCCGCGCTCCCACGCTCCAGGTTAGTGGTTTACATGGTTCTCCGCAGCGTTACCACGTTTCAAGCCAGGGGCGAGGGATCAGCCCAACACGAGGGCCCCCAACAGGGACCCCTGCCCTGCAGGGCCTTGAGCACTGGTGGGGGGCACAGAGGGGGAGAAAGAAGGAGGCATGCGGCAGGAGAGAGGAGGGAGGAACACAGACACCCGAGCTGGAGGAGTCCCGGAGCCCTGCCCTGCCGGGGAACGCAGCACCTCTGGGGAAGGCCTAGCAGTGCCAGGCCGAGGGCTGCGCCGGCCCTTTGGCCGTGAGGCGTCCTTCCCGCTGGGCCGTAGGGGCGGGAGCCGGCCAAAGAGGAGCGGGTGATACGTGTGGGCACAGGCAGAGCTGTGAGAGCCACTGAACATTTCCCCATCTGGTTTGCATGGGAATCACCGCCGGGCCCCTCAGCCAACGGGGGAATCACCGCCGGGCCCCTCAGCCAACGGGGGAATCACCGCCGGGCCCCTCAGCCAACGGGGGACTCACCGCCGGGCCCCTCAGCCAACGGGGGACTCACCACCAGGCCCCTCAGCCAACGGGGGAATCACCGCCGGGCCCCTCAGCCAACGGGGGAATCACCACCAGGCCCCTCAGCCAACGGGGGAATCACCGCCGGGCCCCTCAGCCAACGGGGGACTCACCGCCGGGCCCCTCAGCCAACGGGGGACTCACCGCCGGGCCCCTCAGCCAACGGGGGACTCACCGCCGGGCCCCTCAGCCAGCGGGGGAATCACCGCCGGGCCCCTCAGCCAGCGGGGGAATCACCGCCGGGCCCCTCAGCCAGCGGGGGAATCACCGCCGGGCCCCTCAGCCAACGGGGGAATCACCGCCGGGCCCCTCAGCCAACGGGGGAATCACCGCCGGGCCCCTCAGCCAACGGGGGAATCACCGCCGGGCCCCTCAGCCAACGGGGGAATCACCGCCGGGCCCCTTGACCTACGGGGTAATCACTGCCGTGGCATTGCAGAGGAATCGGACGTGGGAAGGGGGCGTTCTGAGAAAGCCTGATGCAGAAGAAGAGATGGGTCCGGCGGCTCCCCCTGCCCTGCCCCAAAGGGAACTCGGTATCTTCACCGCAGGAGACAATACGGAGTCGCTTGTCTGTCAGGAGAGAACAAACTGTCCCCAGTCAACAGTGCCTTGGCAGCAGTGTGCGGCGGGAGAGGCGAGGCGGTGACGGCGGAGTGAGGGGGCAGAGATGGCGAGCGGGGGGAAGATGGTGTCCCCCAAGGAGAGCAGGGGGGTTGTCTCTGCTCTGGCGGGAAGGAGAAAGGCCAGGAGAACACGTCAGGGATCCCACAGCCACAGTGACTTCCCTAAGGCCAGCAGGGGTTTGGAGGACGTTGTGCTGGAAATGACCAGATCCCAAGAGCGGGGATCAACCCGTGCCGTGGCCAAAACCCAGCTCCTGTCTCCTTGGGATTCTTCCTTTCCTGTTCAAGGTGGTTTCGTAGTGTTCGTAGTGTTCCAGCCCGGCAGTGGCTGCATTTCACTGGCAGCTGCGAGGTGTGATCCTGGAGGACCGGTGGTCCTTACGCTGTGACGGAGGAGGAACGCTCTGTTCCTCTGACTCTAGTGTGAATGTGTCCAGACCTGAAGCTGTAACTTGACCCCAGGGGGGGAGGGAGGTCACCTGACCTGGCTGAGCCAGGGGGGAGGAGGGGCTGGAGAATGAGTTTCGGTTTGGAGTCTGAAGCTGGCTGAAGTCAGGCAGGGAAGGGCAGAGGAGTGATCTGGTTCTCTGGCCTCCAAAGTGGATCCAGCTGAGGGCTCACGCTCGCTGTATGGTCTGTGTTAGACCAGGTAGAGGTCATCGAATAAACCTCTGTTTTACTGGCTGGCCGAGAGTCACGTCTGACTGTGGAGTTGGGGTGCAGAATCCATGGGCTCCCCCAGGACCCCGCCTGGGCAGGCTCGCTGGGGGAAGCACACGGAGGGGCAGAAGATGCTGAATGCTCCGAGGTCAGACCCAGGAAGGTGGAAGTGGGGACCCGTGAAGCTCCTAGCCTTGGAAACAGGCTGTGTACGGAGAGGGGACACTTCACCTGAAGTCCGGTCTGGCTTCCTAGGGAGCAAGTTCCAGACCATCGCCCGGGCGCTCCGTGAAATACGCCTATGGGCAAGGTGCAATTCCCCCTTTGATTCCTCATCAGTCACATCTTTTTGAATGGTTTTGTTCACTCCAAGGATTCTTGTGGGCACTTCTAGCCTTCCAGATCTGAGTTGCCGCGGATCTGAGTTGCACCGGTTCTTTGTGACTGGCCAGACACCCACATGGTCTTGACTCTGCTCCTGGATTGGCTCCAGCGTGCAAGCCTGGCAAGTGTGAGCAGGCTCTCGTGCAGCTCTTCTGCTAGGAACACCAGGGATGGATGCGGCTCATCCAGCACCGGCGTCCTTCCGTCGGGAGGAAGGAGCGGATCTGTCCGTCCTGCCTTTCGACGGCTCCCACTGGCACGGTACCAGGCACTCCAGAGCCAGTCGAGTGTTTCTCTGGGTGGCCGGGACCCCCCCGGGCGCTGCCGCATGTTGATTAGCGACCTGGGAATCCTCCAGAGCCTCCTCTTTGCAGAAGACGCTGCTGCTGTTACTGTGTCGTGGTGTCCAGAGACCCGCCAGCATCCACTTGACTCCGAACCAAGAGGGAAGGAGGGTGGGGTCAGAAACCTGGTTCCGATCAGCTGGGAGCATCTTCCACTCGACTTGCTCTCCCGCCCCCGCTGGCCCACGTCTGGCTCGCACGTGTCCGCGGCGGGAGAGCCAGGGCTCGTCAGGGGCTCGGGTTCCCCGGCAGCCACCAGCAATGACAGCATCGTGGGGTTGCTCTCTGGGGCCGCCAGGGCGGGGATCGCCTGGAGGAAGCTCAGGTGCTCAGAGCCTGCCCCGGAGGCTGGGCTGATGGGCGGTTTTGGATGGACAGTGCTAGAGGCAGGAGCCCAGCACGCTCAGGGGGATGGGGAGAGGAACGCCTCAGCAGACCCAGAGCCATCCATTAGCCCTGCCCTGCAGGGGCGAGAGTCTCCACGTGTCTCCAATGAGGGTCATACAGCAGACGGGGCCGGGAGCCCCGGACACCCGAGGGCCGTACAGCAGACGGGGCCGGGAGCCCCGGACACCCGAGGGCCGTACAGCAGACGGGGCCCCGGACACCCGAGGGCCGTACAGCAGACGGGGCCGGGAGCCCCGGACACCCGAGGGCCGTACAGCAGACGGGGCCGGGAGCCCCGGACACCCGAGGGCCGTACAGCAGACGGGGTCGGGTGCACGACATTCTGATCTTCCAGCCTGGGAAAGGCCGTCGGAGCCCCTGTTCTAAGAACCGAGGACAAGTCATCCCTCCGTCTGCCACCACCCCGGAGCGGCCGACGCTTCGCCCCCACTCGCCCCACCCTGGGCATCTGGGGATGAGTCAGATCTTCCCCGACTCCCCTCCCTAGCACCAGCCCGGGGGGGCTCAACTGACACCTTGAGAGGGGGAAGGGACAGGAGATAGGGCATAGGCTGCTTACTTCCCACTGCACCAACTACACCCCCTTATCCCTCCACATAGACACTCAGGAAATGAACTGGGGAAACTGAGGCACTCAGCCAGTGTCAGGGAGCGCCCGGGCGATGGACTGGAACCGCTCCCTAGGAAGCCAGACCGGACTCCGGGTGAAGGGCCCCTTCTCCGTACACAGCCTGTTTCCCAGGCCAGGAGCTTCAGGGGTCCCCACTTCCACTTTCTGGGTCTGACCTCAGAGCATTTAGCACCTTCTGCCCCTCCGTGTGCTTCCCCAGCAAGCCCGCCTGGGCGGGGTCCTGGGGGAGCCCATGGGTTCTGCACCCCAAATCCACAGTCAAATGTGACTCTCAGCCAGCCAGCAGAATAGACGGTTTATTTGAGATGTCAGGAACACCATCCAACTCACAGCTTCTCAGTCTCAACAGGGTCCCTCAGTCAGGCCTTTCTAGGGGTGCCAGGAGGTGAGACCCAGATTCTGGGCTCCTGCTTCTCCCCCAGGTTTATTCGATGACTTCCATCTGGTCTAACACAGACCATGCAGCGAGAGAGCGTGAGCCCTCAGCTGGATCCATCTTGGGGCCAGAGAGCGAGTTGGCTTCTCTCCCCTTTCCCAGCTAGACCCAGACTGACCACACCCTCCCCACCCCATCCCTGCTCTCCTTTGTTCCTCTTGTCTGGTTTCCCGGGCTTCAGGTATCACCTGACCTCCCTCCAACAGGTTCAGCTGACCTCCCTCCCCCACTTGGGGTCAGGTTACAGCTTCACCCATTAACACCTGCAGTGGCTTTGCTTTGCATCAGCTTCACATTCCTTTCCCTCCACATAGACACTTAAGAAATGCATAGGGGAAACTGAGGCACACACACACAGTACTCCCACTTCGTCACACCCAGTATTCCCACTCTGTCACACCAGTGCCCTCCCTGGACTGGTGCCCACTCGAGTCATCAGCTGAGTCCTTTGCCACGTGGGCTGGAGCCGCCAGGAGAGGACAGAGGAACCAGGGCTCTTGTCCCCAGCTAAAGCTGTGCTGTGCCATGCCCCCGGGACAGCTGTGATGGAGCAGCCAAACCCCTCCCCCCCCAGCCTGGCCTTGCTCTCCTCTGCCCTGCCGCCGGCCGGACAGCCCAGGAATGGAGGCAGTGTCCCGGGGGCAGGCACCGCCCGGCGCACACCCAGGGTCTATCACCTGCCAGCTCCGTGCGGCGAGACCCCTGCACAAGCCCCCGCTGCAGACCCAGACCGAACCGCTTGTCTCCAGCCGCTCTGCTGCCTCCCCAGAGCTCGCGCCCCCCCATCCACTCCAGCTAATGGGCCCGTCTGTCACTGTCACTCCGGCCTCCTATTCCCCAGACAGCCGGCCGGGGAGGGCAGAGCGCGGGCTCCTGTGTGCAGGGGATGAAATGCCTTGGCTGGGGGAGGCGGGTTACGCTTGCACAGGCTGGGAAAGGACAGTTTGACGCCTGGCACTCTCAGCACAATGCTCCCTGCAGAACAATAGCGCCCAGCCGGCCCTCGCTGGCCCCTTCGGCTTAACGGTGCCCAGGCACCTCGCTCTCCGAGAAAGGGACAGAGGACAAGAACGGCCGCACGGGGTCAGACCAACGGTCCATCCAGCCCAGTATCCTGTCTACTGACAGTGGCCAATGCCAGGTGAGTGAACCTAACCGGTAATGATCCAGTGATCTCTCTCCTGCCATCATCACCCCCCTCTGACAGACAGAGGCTAGGGACACCATTCCTTACCCAGCCCGGCTAATAGCCATTAATGGACTCAACCTCCATGAATGTATCCAGTTCTCTTTTAACCCCTGTTCTAGTCCCAGCCTTCACAGCCTCCTCAGGCAAGGAGTTCCACAGGTTGACTGTGTGCGTTATTTCTTTAAACCCGCTGCCCATTAATTTCGTTTGATGTCCGCTAGTTCTTCTATTATAAGAACAAGTAAATAACTTTTCCTTATTCACTTTCTCCACCCCACTCATGATTTTGTACACCTCTCTCATATCCCACCTAGTCTCCTCTTTTCCAGACACTACGGCAGAGGGGCCAAATCTGCCCCTGCAGACTGGTCTGCGGTCCTTGCCCTGGTTAAGTGCTCTGAACGCACAGAGCCCTGTCGGCCGAAGCCCATTCCCTCCCCTCTCCAGGAGCCCAGCCCCGGCACTGGCCCCTCCGGCCATGCTGGCAGAGGCCGCCGGGACAGGGCTCTGTGGCCAGCGCAGGGGTTTGCTGGTGCCTCGGGCAGCTCTTTTGGCTTTAGCGACACGAACGTGGGCTGACCGGGCAATGTAAAACTGGGGCTCAGACCCCATCCCTGGTACCCCCTGGATTTACACCAGGGCAACAGAGAGCGGGGGCTGGGCGGATGGAAGGAGATGATCAGATAGACAGACAGACAGCGTGCCCCCCCTAGGACTACCCGCAACCTCCCCTGTCCCCACACCGGGGCTCAAGGGGTTAAGGCGGGTGGGGGGAGGGGTGTTTGAAAGGCCAGAGCACACAATGGGTGTGTGGACTGGCTGTAATGGGTTTGATTCTTCTCCTAATCTGCTCTGCTAGCAGCCCGTCAGCCCCTTTTCTCCTCCGGCTGCCAGCGGAGTGACAGGAGGGTCCCCGCTGCTCCAGCCTCAACAGGACACATCAGATGCTATGGCTGCAGACAAAACCCGGGAAATGTCACCGGCTATCAGCGCTCCCCTGTCACCGCCAGCAAGGGCCTTTCTTCCCAGCCCCTTCTCCAGCCCTCCGAGGGAGGAAGGAGCTAGACAGGCGATTGTTATTGCACACACAGACCCCCCCACACGCTAGCACACACACCCACACCCCAACACACATGCACACAATGACCCAGCCATACAACATGGGAATGGGGCTGAAATCAACAGGATGAAAAGCAGAGACAGACCAGTGCAAAGTACTTCCCGGGGGGAGGGGAAACTGACCGCACAGCTCCCAAGGGGGCCGCAGGGCCCATATCGCGGGAGAGGAGCAGGGGGTCGAGGACATCGCGCCCTGAGCAGGAGCCAAGGGGGTGATGCTGTTCCAAAAAAGGCCAGGATATTCTGGGATGGATTAAGAGGAGCCGCACGGCAGAGTCGGGGTCATCGTCCTGCTCTGCTCGGCACCGGGGGGCTCAGCTGGAGCCGGGTGTCCAGCTCGAAGGCCCCCCCCCAAGGAAAGCTGTGAACAAAGTGGAGAGTCCCAAGGACAGGGAGTTTCAAAGACCTGGGCCGGGCGACGGGACGGATCACTCGCCAATTGCCCTGCTCTGCCCATTCCCTCCGGGGCAGCTGGCACCAGCGGGCGTCAGAAGACAGGACACTGGGCTGGAGGGGCCTTCGCTCTGACCCCGGCCGGCCGTGCTAAGGTGAAAAATCAAGAGGTTTAGTGGTGAGAAGAGCCAGAGGGGACCGGACCCCAGGCCCGGGGATATTCAGGGCTGTTCTAAAGGGGACGGGATCCTTTGTTCTCTAGGGCAGGCGCAGGCAGGACAGGAGGCAACGGGCTCAGATACCGGGGAAAACGAGGGAAGCTCTGGCCCAGGCGTGTGTCTGAGGGAGGCTGAGAAATCCCGGCATGAGAACAGCTGGACAGACACCAGCTGGGGCTGGGCTGACTTGAGCCTCTCCCAGGGTCCCACGTCTGATTCCACTGGTGCACTCGCACACATCTGCTAACACACACACACACACACACACGTGCACACACACGTGCACACACTCACGTGCACACACTCACGTGCACACACACGCACACACTCACGTGCACACACACACACGTGCACACACACGCACACACACGTGCACACACTCACGTGCACACACACACACGTGCACACACTCACGTGCACACACACACGCTAGCATCACATACCCAGACACCACCGACTCCTGCAGTGACACAGCCACACCAAGACACCACTGCCCCAACACCCCCCCCCCCCCAGTCCAAACCCCTCCCCAGGGCCACCTGCGGAGAGGTAGCAGCATTCGCTCTGCCCCACCCCTGGCTCCAGGGAGCCTGTGCCAGACCAGCCTGGGGGAAGCCAGTGGGAACAGTGCGGGAGTGGGGAAGCCGGGGGTGGGGAGGAGGTGGGGGTGGGGGCGCAGGCCCAGACACAGGGTCACATCTCACCCCAGCTGCAGGGGCCTTGGGACCTGCTGCCCTCGAGCTGACTCCATCCCCGGCCCACTGGGGTGCCCATGGAGTGACCCGCCAGGGTGCCCACCAAGCGCCCGTACCGGAGTGGGCAGCAGGGGAGTTCTGCACCCACTGGCCCCGGCACACCATCCCCGGCACACCGCGGGAGGGGTCCACCTTCCCCTGAAGTATCCACTGCTGGCCCAGTCGGGGAGGGGGGCTACCTGGGCACTGCTATGTCCTGATTGGCCAGGAAGGGGGGGATCCTGCTGTAGATGGGCCAATGGTCTGTCCTGATTGACCGGGGTGTGGGGAGAGAGATCCCGCTGTAGTTGGGCCAATGGTTTGTCCTGATTGGCGTGGGGGGAGGATCCCGCTGGAGCAGGGCCAATGGTCTGTCCTGATTGGCCAGGGGGGGCAGATTCCACTGGGGATGGGTCAATAGTCTGTCCTGACTGGCCAGGAAGGTGGGATCCCAAAGGAGATGGGCCAGTGGTCTGTCCTGATTGGCTGGGAGGAGGGGTGGGGGGATCCTGCCAGAGCTGGGTCAATGGTCTGTCCTGATTGGCCAAGAAAAGGGGATCCCGCTGTAGATGGGCCAATGGTTTGTCCTGATTGGCCAGGGAGGGCGGATCCCACAGGAGATGGGTCAATGGTCTGTCCTGATTGGCCAGGGCGGGGGGATCCTGCCGGGGCTGGGCTGGTGTCTGGCTCAGCATGGCCCTGCCGTGGTCCCGAGGTTCTAGGGATGGGAAGCAGAGGAGGGTTCTCCCTGGATTCCCCTGTTCGGGCAGAAAAGGCCCCGGTGCCCACGCTGCTGGGGCTCCCCGGGGAAGGAGCTCAGTGTCAGACCCAGCGTCCCCTGACCCCAGCTGGCCCTTCTGGGTCCCTGTATCTCACCCATCCCCCCAGAGGAAACCTGCCCCCCGCTGCCCCACAGGTGGGGTACAGTCTCTCCCGGGAGCAGGACGCTCTCAACCCAGCCCCAGCGGTGTTTGGGGTGCATAGGCATGGGGGGAGGGGTGCCCTCTCCCCTTCCCCAGGCCGCCACCGTCCCAGCTGCGCCGATCGGTCCTGGTGCCAAGGGACAGGGAGCGGTGATTTGCATGTGCAATTAGCTAACGAGCTCCCTTCCCTTCGTCGGCACATCTGCCTCCCCACATCACACCTCATTTCTCAGACTGACAGCTGGGCTCCTACTCTCCCACCATGCACCATGGCGCCCACAAAATCAATTCTCAGCTTCCCTTTTCTGCTCGGCGCGTCCCCCCCCCCCCCCGGCTCCCCCCTCACCTTGAGCTCTTCCCTGCGGGGAGCCACGGCCCTGGCCACTGAGGGCCAAGGGGGATCGCCCGGCACGTCCCCTGCAGAGCTGGAGTGGTAGACCTGGTGTCTCGGTGGGACACAGGGTCCCTCCTCACTGCCACTGTTGAGTGGCACTGCTGGGCGGCGGCAGCCACCCCCCCAGAGGTAGCCGCATTGCGGAGTCTGGTGAAGGCGCCTGTGTAGGTCAGTTCCCTGGGTCCTGCAGGGTGACGGGTGGTGCTCAGAGAACGGGGTTGGTGTAGGGAACTACAGGCTACGGGGCCAGCAGGACCAGCTCTCCCCATCCCAGGAGCGTCCCTGGTCAAGGACACAGGAAGAATTTTGAGAGTGGGGCTTCGGAAAGCCGGCAAAACTGGCCCCAAACTTTGTACCTCATGCCCCTCTTACCCCTGTCTGCACCCCCCCCCCCAGAGAGGGGTAAGGGGGCCAGGGTTGGGGCCACACCTGGGACCCCAGGCATCGACAGGACAGAGAAACAATGGGAAGGGGGTTGGCCGGCAGAGCCAGGAATCAACCCCAGCTCTTCCAAGCACCAGCCTGCTGCCCTGCCCATTGGGCCATGCTGCCTATCCTGTCCCCTCCGAGTCATCTCCTCCCTGAACTGCACAGGGAAAACTGCTACTGTCCGAAATGAAACCGGAGAACGCTGCAGGTACACGCCTCGGAGAAACCACCGCACGGGAAAAACGCAAATCACAAGCCAGGCCAGACCATGATGAAAGGGAAATCGAGGAAGAGGACGGCGGAGATCCAGCGGGTACTTCCAGACCGCTCTGTAAGGCAGACACCGGAGGGCGTGGAAAAGAAGCACGGGGAACTTCCCAGCACCCTCCCTCATGCTCAGTAGCAACGTACCCCACAAGCAGGTGAACCGAGGGGCTCAGAGCAAGGGGTTATTTTAGTCAGATTTTGTCCTCCTGGATACACAGACAATGACCTGCTCCTGTCCCAGGCACCACACCCTCTGAACTGGCCAATACAATCTCCTCTACCTGTGCAACAGATCTCTGCATGCATCCTAATTTCCGCAAATCCAAACCGGTTTTCACCCAGACATTCACCCAGATCCTCCCCAGGGAGCCAATTTTTAACTTTCACCCTTTGGCTTTAAAGGAGGGGAAAAAAATGTTGCAGGAGTGTTTTGACAAGGGGGAAAGTGTGCGGGTTTGGGGTCCGTCTGTTGTGCGGGTTTGGGGTCCGTCTGTTGTGGGGGTTTGGGGTCCATCTGTTGTGGGGGTTTGGGGTCCATCTGTTGTGCGGGTTTGGGGTCCATCTGTTGTGGGGGTTTGGGGTCCGTCTGTTGTGCGGGTTTGGGGTCATTTTATTCTTACTCAAAAACAGCTCAACTATTCGTACCCAAATTTTCCAGACATATTCACCCGTGGGCCAAACGGGAAATTTCAGCCGGCCAGTTCAACTTGTCGGAAAGTCCCATGGGACTGAGAACAGGTGTCTGAGGGACACGGTGAGCGAGCGGTGGTAATTCCCTGGGCGGTCGGAGCAGGGCTATCCAGGCACCGTTGTCTTCTCCTGGGTTTCTGTATCTGAGTCTCTCTGATCCCCTCAAGTCATTGGACAAGGGTCCCTGGGATTATACAAAGGTCCCCTTCAGTGCAGCTGGAGGGCTCAGGCCTAGAGACCATCAAGGTCTCAAAAGTCTGAGTCAGAGGGCTGGGAGTCTCAGCAACAAAGCGCTAGCCCAACCCTTCCCCCGGCGGCGGGGGGTAAAGTCATTCCCTTCTCACAGGTGCAATGAGTCTTGGGGGGCCTCAGCCAAGTTCCTAGTGGACACGTCTCTGCAGTGCAAAATCTGCCACTCCAAATAGTCCCAGGGCAGAAAACCGCGGCCTGGCCTGTGCATCTCAGCACTCCTGTGTTCGTGGCCTGTTCCACGCGTGGGGACTGGTGCACGGCACGTCTGCACCTCGGTGAAGGGGGCTTTTGGCGCGTCACATGGGCACGGTGTGGTTGTATATGGGCGTCGACTTCATGGCATGGAGGGACAAGTGTCCGTGCAGGTGAATGGTGAGTGTGCACGGCAGAGCTGCACAGGGACAGGTTGTGCACGTGGCATGTTCACATGTGCATGTATGACCTGCACAGGCTGTGTGTGCAAATGTGTGGGCCTGGCATGTTTGTGTGCCAGCTGTAGCTGTGTCCAGACGGGGCGAGGGACTAGCATGCTGGTGTGACGTGTGGATAGGCACAGCCTGGCTAGGACTGGATGGGGTGGGGCAGGGTGTGTGTCTGGATTGGCGTGTCTGTGTCCACGCGTGTCTCAGCCCCGCACAGCGTGTGTCACGGAGTTCCCGGGGCGATGCTCTGGCGCTGCTTCCTATGAAGCCAGTCAGGACTCTGGGGGAAGGTTCCTCTCTGTGAACAGCCTGTCTCCAGGGCTAGGAGCTTCACAGGTTCCAGCTCCCACCTTCCTGGGTCTGACCTCGGAGCATTCAGCACCTTCTGCCCCTCCGTGCGCTTCCCCCAGCGAGCCCACCCGGGCGGGGTCCTGGGGAAGCCCGTGGACTCTGCACCCCAATTCCACAGTCAGACGTGACTCGGCCAGCCAGTAAAACAGAGGTTTATTAGCTGACCAGTGATCTAAGACAGAGCCTGTAGGTAGAGCGAATGCGACCCCTCCGCTGGGTCCATTTTGGGGTCCAGAGGGCTAGGCCAGTTTGCCTGTGGCTCTCTCCTCTTCCCAGCCAGACCCAGACTGAAACCCCCTCTCCAGCCCCTCCCCTGCTTTCCTGTGTCTCCTTCCTGGGCTAGGCCAGGTCAGCTGACCTCTCTCCCGCACCTGGAGTCAAATTACAGCTTCAGGTCTGGACCCCTCCACACAATAGCCAGAGGAACCTCAAGAGCATTTCTACTCCGTCACAGATCTCCCCTCTTCGAGACCGAACTGAGCAACGGTCACTTTAGCCAGTGACCTGGGGAAGTTCGACCCCATCAATGGTTTCCTGGGTGCCCCATTATTTCTCCCACTCCTTGGCGGGAGTGACACCAGGCCCTGGATTAGAGCCTTCTTCAGTGCACAGAGAGCCCTCTGGCACCCTCGTTCCCAGACCACCTTGTCTGGCTCACTCTTCTTCCCTAGCTCCGAAACTGGGGCAGCTTAGGTAGCTAACATGGGGTACAACCCTGCAGTGGTACCCCGCTATCTCGAGTCTCAGCCCCACATGGCGTGTGCACAGCGCGTGTCCCACGCTCGGTGAGGCCGTGGCGTCCCGGGACGGTGGTCACGGTGCTGACACATGGCGCGTGTCCCACGCTCAGTGAGGCCGTGGCGTCCCGGGACGGTGGGCACGGTGCTGACACACGGCGCGTGTCCCACGCTCAGTGAGACCGTGGCGTCCCGGGACGGTGGGCACGGTGCTGACACATGGCGCGTGTCCCACGCTCAGTGAGGCCGTGGTGTCCCGGGACGGTGGGCACGGTGCTGACACATGGCGCGTGTCCCACGCTCAGTGAGGCCGTGGCGTCCCGGGACGGTGGGCACGGTGCTGACACATGGCGCGTGTCCCACGCTCAGTGAGGCCGTGGCGTCCCGGGACGGTGGGCGCGGTGCTGACACACGGCGCGTGTCCCACACTTGGTGAAGCTGCGGCGCCCCGCGCGGCGCTGACACACGTTCCCCGCTTGGCGAAGTGCAGCCGCTCCAGGCGGTTTGGATTATTTATTTGTTTTAGTTGCGGGGAAAGTGCTGCGCTGACGGCAAATGTCACTTCCACCATCTGCCGCGTCTGGCGGCCTGGCTGCTGCACAGCAGTGAGCGGGAGGGAGGGAGCCGGAGGGGAACCTGCTTTCGAGGACGCGGCTGGCGTCCCTGCGGAAGGGGCTCCAAGCGGGCGACGAGACTGGGGCCCCGAGCCAAACCTCCCGGGGGAAGCCGCCTTGGGAGAGAGACACGGGACAGGTGGGGTCAGCGCCCAGAAACCTCCCAGCCGGGACCTGAGTCAGTGCGGGTCCTAAGGGACCTCCCCGACCCAGACACCCAGAACTGGGAGCCAGCCAGCTCACCTGGCCCAAAGCCCCCGGCCGCCTCTGATTCCCGGGGTCCCCAGCGCCCCTTCTAGCCCGTGGGCCCCTCGCCCGGCCGGCCAGCTCCACGCGGGCACTGACAGGCAGGAGCCAGAGGCAGGGCGATTTACAAAGCACGGCCACGTTTGCTACCAGCAGTGGCTGGGAGGAGACCATGAATTCGGCCCATTAGCCGCTCTGGAGGCAACTGACGCTGCTGGTTTGTGGCGGGGAGAGACGCTCGCTCGTTCGCCTGATTTATGGACCAGCCTCGAGCCCCCAGCTGGGGTGTGCACGGACCCAGCAAAGAACAAAGAACCCGGCCGGAGCCTCGAGACCCCGCAGAGCTCCGCCCGCCATGAAACAGGCATTCGCTCCCCAGATCCCCGAGGTTCCCCCGACCCAGGGGAGCTGGGGGCTTGGGGGGCTTTGGGGTGAGACGGTTTTAATGGGGGAATTTACAGCCCTGCTTATTCCAGGGAGGAAGGGAGCAGAGCGGGACAGAGGGCAAGTGCTGCCCTGCTGCGCCTCAATCCTTCCTGCTGACCCAGCCCTGCCGGTGCCCCTCGGTCCCAATCCACCGCCCCCACAAGCGGGAATGGGGGGATTTCCTGGGACATGCCATCAGAGAGGGCACGTCTGTCTCCATGGCCCAGCGAGTGCTTGGACTCTGCTAAAGCACCAAGCCCCAGGCAGAGGCTCCCCCAACTCATCTGGCACCGGGGCCAACACACGGCCACCGGCCGAGAACGGCTGCTAGTCACTGGTGCCCGGGTCAATTTTCAAAGCACCGTTGCTGAAGCGGAAGGTTCCCCAGGTCCGGCCCCCGAGCCATCTGGGGTCTGACTGCAGGAAGGGACTCTGAGACCCAGGCCTCCTCCCCTGTGTCACCACCTCTCCCTGCCCCCCGCCCCATTCACAAGAGGGGCACGCAGGTTTCTGGGGGCTGCCAGGACGAGACGCGGCGCACGGGGGAGTGGAGACACCGGGACGGGGGAGCACAGATCTGGGTCACGCTCTCTGCACTGGCTGTCAGGGAATGTCCTCGGCACAGCCGCTGAAACCCCGTCCATAGCACATAGCAACAACAGAGACACAAAGCCATGGGCCCCTAGGATTCAGCCCCAGAGCTGGCCCGATGCCCATGCAGGAGGCACTGAACAGCAACAGCAGGGACAGAACTCAGCTTCTTCTGCTACAGCAGCTAATGGAGAATCGCCACTATCAGCAGTATGGGGCCTATGACACAGAGCAGAACACTGCTGATTCCATCCAACAGAGCTCAGTCACACACACAGCGCCTGGCTCGTCCAGCCCAGTATCCTGTCCGATAGCGGCCAGCACCAGATGCCTCAAGAAGTCCCACAATGGCCAATTATGGACTAACCCGCCCCAGCCCAGAGGTGGGAGGGTGGCTCCTGCCCAGTAGCAGCAGGAGTTAGACTCCGTCCCTCACCCCCTCAATGTGACCGGTGTTCTCCTTATCGATCCCAATGCCTGGTCCACTGGAATCCTGCCACGCTCTTGGCCTCAGGGCTCTCTTGTGGCAGTGAGTTCCACAGGCCAGCCAGGTGCTGGGTGAGAACAGACGTGATCTTTGTCCCGCCTCTCCTGCCCAGGGGCCATGGGCCCGTTTTAACCCATTTCACCGCACAGCGTCAGCACCCCCAAATTACCGCTGAGGAGACCGCGGCAGGGAGCAGGGCAGCAGCCAGCCTGGAACCCAGGGACCCCGATTCCCCTGTCCTGCGGTCCCCCTTTCTGCACCCACGATGCCAGCAGGCAGGAGCAGACGAGGGGCTGAATGGAGTCGGGCAGCGCCGTGCCCAGCCCAGGGAGGAGACAGTCACACAGCCCGGGGACCAGGGAGACCCGCTGAGGGCCCCCCAAGGCAGCGGGGGAGGGAGAGGACGGGAATCCGGGCCCCACCCCCCAGCTCGGCCAAGCCATGTGCCCGTCAGTCTCTCGGGACCCAGGCCTGTGTCCAGCTCCCCTGGCAGCGCTGGGGGTGCTCAGCCACTGGCAGGATCGGGCCCCGGCACTGAGCCCCGCCGGACGTGGATCCAGCCCCACAGAGCCAGGACGCTCGGGGGCGGGGGGTGTTCCTTGACCAGGGGACAGGACCCCAGGATGGCCGGGGGGAGGGTCCTGACCAGGGGACAGGACCCCAGGATGGCCGGGGGAGGGTCCTTGCCAGGGGCAGGACCCCAGGATGGCCGGGGGGAGGGTCCTGACCAGGGGCAGGATCCCAGGATGGCCGGGGGGAGGGTCCTTGACCAGGGGACAGGACCCCAGGATGGCCGGGGGGAGGGTCCTTGACCAGGGGACAGGACCCCAGGATGGCCGGGGGGAGGGTCCTTGACCAGGGGACAGGACCCCAGGATGGCCGGGGGGAGGGTCCTTGCAGGGGACAGGACCCCAGGATGGCCGGGGGGAGGGTCCTTGCAGGGGACAGGACCCCAGGATGGCCGGGGGGAGGGTCCTGACCAGGGGACAGGACCCCAGGATGGACGGGGGGAGGATCCTTGCCGGGGACAGGACCCCAGGATGGCCGGGGGGAGGGTCCTGACCAGGGCCGGCTCACCTGTCGATGATGACGGGGTCGGAGGGCGTCTCGTTGCGGTTCCCGCAGCTCTTCTTGTCACAACAGCGGCTGGGCCAGGCAAGGGGGGAGAGAAATCAGGAGGGGGGAGGAGAACCCAGCACCCCCTGGTCTGGAGCCCCTCCCACCCCCAGGGACGGCTGACGGGGGCAGGGGGACAGGAGGGTCCAGGCTAGGAGCCCCCCCTCCCCTTTCCTGCCCCACCTCCGTCCCTCTTCCCCTCCCCCATTCTTCTCCTTTCTCCATCCCCCTCCCCTTGACACCCCATGAATGCCCTCCCCGCTCCCCGCGCCGCTGGGCCCCGAGCGCACAGACACGGCCCCTCATGGAGGGGGCAGAGCCAGGGCCGTGGGGAGCCTGCATGGGGCAGCAGCCAGGCTCCAAGACCCCTGTGAGAGGCCCCGAGAGCCGGGGGATGCCCGCGGGTGAGGGGACGGGGACGACGAGCGTTGTTCTCAGGGTGGGGGCGGCTGTCATGGCCCCCGCACGGCTCTGGGGCCCTGCTGTGAGCCTGGGGGACCCACGCCCCTTCCCAGCCTGGGGGCAATGCACCAATCCTCAGGCCCATCTGCTGGGGGCGCTTAGACCCCCGGCTCCCTCTACGCCCCCTTAGCCACACGCCCTGGGTACGGGGGGGGGGGGGGGGGGGGGTTGACACTCGCTCGCTGCCAGCCAGGTGGGTCAGAACCGTTGGCCCTGCCCCCCACCCCAGCCCCCCCTTGCTGCTGGAGCCGTGGTCGGGGCTGGCTGAGCCTGGTCCCCAGGCACCAAAACCAGGGCTGGGGGGAGCCGAGCGGATAAACAACCGAGCGGGAGGCTGGGCCCGGGGCAGGCAGCAGAGCCCCTGGGCGACGCCGATACACAAACAAAGCCCCCCCCCCCCGGCACCCCCCTATTCCCTGAGCCCCGAGATCATTAGTGAGGCTCCTGGAGATCAATTAGCCGGGGAAGCCGGCGCTGGCACAGCCGCTAATTCCCACAAACACCGAGCCCGAGTGTCATAAACAAGGCAGCGCTAATGGGGCACCAGGGACCACGGCGGAGACGCAGCTGGGGGGAGACGCTCCCGGCCCCCCGGCAGCGCCCCCCCGGCAGCGGGCACAGCACGTGCAGTGCCCACAGGCCGACGCCTGCAGCACGTGGGTGGCAGGACGGGAGCCGGGCTGGGCTGGCGCCTACCTGCACATGATCTCGTGGGTCAGCAGCACGCGGCACATCTCGGGGTTCTTGTCCTGCCCCTCGTAGATGATGGCCTGGCGGGAGAGAGCGCCGGGTGAGGGGACCGGCCAGCCCCCGGGGGCTCTGATCGCAGTGGGCACCGGCCAGGTGGGCAGCTCCGGCCCAGGCCCAGCCCCGCCAGGCTCCCTGCCCCCAGCCCAGCTGCGGGGCCCTGGCAGGCATCTAAGAAGCAAGAGCCCCACTGAGCCCCTCACTCCAGATGACTTCGCTCCCCCTCGCTCTGCTCCCCCCCCCCAGGTCTCGCTGCCCTTCCCATCCCCGGGGCAGTGCAGGGCCAGGCTATGGGCAGGCACCGTTGGGGGGCCGCGGGGCCGTGTCCAGGCTGAGGAGAGGCCTGAGCTGGGGGTGAGCGAGGAAACTCCTGCCGGAGGCTGATCCTGGAAGCGGGTGGATGGACTCACCGGTGCCCCGGGGTGGTGGGGGGCACGTTTGCCGAGCACCCCCGGCCGGTACCTACGGCCAGCCCGGCCCGTCTCACCCCAGGCCTCCCTGGCTCACTTTGCCATGAGCCCCGGGGCGGTGCTGGGCCGGCGCTCGGCGCTGTACGGGGCACGGAGAGCCCCTGCCCACGGAGGGCGACTGACGGGCAGGGCCAGCCGCGGGCAGCCCAGCGGACTGTCTCTGCTCTGGGGTGCGGCACGGAGGGTGCCCGGGAAGGGGCACCTTTGGGAGGGTCTGGAGGGGGGCAGGGCTGGGGGACTGGAGCCAGGGGGCCGCGGGGAAGGACACGGGTGCTGCTGGGGAAGGCCTGGGGCAGAAGAAGCCCGGGGGGGGGGGGGGGCTGGGTGGCACCTCAGAGGCACAGGAGATCCTGGGAGTGGTGGGGGGGGTGACCCCATCTGAACCCCCAGCCCCCTGCCCAGGCTGAGCCTCCCCCTGCGGCCAGAGTCACCTGCTTGGACATGGAGTCGATGAGCCGCACGTAGAGATCCTGCTCCGTCCGCAGCCCTGCCGGGGGGAGGAGAGAGTCTCACCTGACCCCTGGATCCTGACCCACAGCCCCCCCCATCACCCCAGCCCTGGGGCCCCCCCAGCCCTGCCGGGGGGAGGAGAGAGTCTCACCTGACCCCTGGATCCTGACCCACAGCCCCCCCCATCACCCCGGCCCTGGGCCCCCCCCAGCCCTGCCGGGGGGAGGAGAGAGTCTCACCTGACCCCTGGATCCCGACCCACAGCCCCCCCCATCACCCCGCCCCCCCAGCCCTGCCGGGGGGAGGAGAGAGTCTCACCTGACCCCTGGATCCTGACCCACAGCCCCCCCCCATCACCCCGGCCCTGGGGCCCCCCCAGCCCTGCCGGGGGGAGGAGAGAGTCTCATCTGACCCCTGGATCCCGACCCACAGCCCCCCCCCCGTCACCCCGGCCCCCCCTAGCCCTGCCGGGGGGAGGAGAGAGACTCACCTGACCCCTGAATCCCGACCCACAGCCGCCTGCCCGTCACCCCGGCGCTGGGGCTCCCCCCAGCTCTGACGGTGCCCCTCATTCCTGACCCACAGCCCTCTCACCCATCACCTCCACCCTGGGGTCCCCCCAGCTCTAGCGGTGCCCCTCATTCCTGACCCACAGCCCCCCCGGTTACCCCAGCCCTGGGCCCCCCCAGCTCTACTGGTGCCCCTGACTCCCGACCCGCAGCCCCCCATCACCCCGGCCCTGGGGCCCCCCAGCTGTACCGGTGCCCCTGACTCCCGTCCCCCAGCCCTGGGCCCCCCCAGCTCTGCCGGTGCCCCTCACTCCCGCCCCGCAGCCCCCCCCCCTTACCGTTGCTGTACAGAAGCTGCAGGCGGTAGTGGATCCCGTTGTTGGTTTTCTCACCGTTCTGCTCCTGGGGAGGGAGACGGGAGGTCGGACGTTGGCCGGTCGCTGGGAGCTGAGTTCTCCCCTGCCCGGGGTACCTGGGACACGGCTCTCTGCCCCCACCCCCGCCACCCCTTCACCGAGCTGGGGGGGGGACGACACAGGAGGGAGGGGACAAGGTTGTAGGGAGGGGGGGGGAGGGTAGGTTTGCCAACTTTCTACTCACACAAAACCAAACTCCTTTGTCCCGCCCCTGCCCCTCCTCTGGGGTCCTGCCCCCCACTCATCATATCCACCCCCCCTCGCTCGTTCTCCCCACTCACATTCACTGGCTCATTTTCGCTGGGCTGGCTGAGGGGGTTGGGGTGCTGGGAGGCTCTGGGGTGGGGCTGGGGATAAGGGGTTTGGGGTGCAGGAGGGGGCTCGGGACTGGGATCAAGGGGTTTGGAGGGCGGGAGGGGGATGGGGCCACGGGGGGATGGGGCGAGGGGGAAGGCTCCAGGTGGCGCTTACCGCAGGCAGCTCCCGGAAGCAGCACGTTCCCCCCCCTCCAGCACCGATGCAGAGGCGCGGCCAGGCGCCTCTGTGCGCTGCCCTGTCCGCAGGTGCTGTCCCTGCAGCTCCCACTGGCTGCAGTTCCCAGCCAATGGGAGCTGCAGAGCTGGCGCTTGGGGCCGGGGCAGTGTGTGGAGCCCCCTGGCTGCCCCTATGCCTAGGAGCCGGGGAGGGGACATGTCGCTGCTTCCGGAAGCCGCGTGGAGCCACAGTAGGCAGGGAGCGGCCTTAGCCCCACAGTGCTGCCAGGAGGACTTTTAACGGCCCAGTCGGTGGAGCTGATCGGAGCCGCCAGGGTCCCTTTTCAACCAGGCGTTCCAGTCGAAAACCAGACACCCGGCAACTCTACCAGGGGTGGGGCACATGGGGTGGGGGTGGGGCACAGGGAGGAGATGGGGCTAACCACAAGGAAGGGGGCATGCCCCAGGGTGGGAGCGGGGCTGGCCACGGGGAAAGGGCGGGGCACAGAGAGGGGCGGGGCTGGCCACGGGGAAGGGGCGGGACACAGGGAGGGAGCAGGGCTGGCCATGGGGAAGGGGGCGGGGCAAAGGGAGGGGCAGGGCTGGCCACGGGGAAGGGGGCGGGGCACAGGGAGGGGCGGGGCTGGCCACGGGGAAGGGGCGGGGCCCAGGGAGGGGCAGGGCTGGCCACGGGGAAGGGGGAGGGGCCCAGGGAGGGGCGGGGCTGGCCACGGAGAAGGGGTGGGGCCCAGGGAGGGGCGGGGCTGGCCACGGAGAAGGGGCGGGGCCCAGGGAGGGGCGGGGCTGGCTACGGGGAAGGGGCGGGGCCCAGGGAGGGGCGGGGCTGGCCACAGGGAAGGGGCGGGGCCCAGGGAGGGGCGGGACTGGCCATGGGGAAGGGGCGGGGCCCAGGGAGGGGAGGGGCTGGCCACGGGGAAGGGGAGGGGAGGGGCTGGCCACGGGGAAGGGGCGGGGCACAGGGAGGGGCAGGGCAGGCCACGGGGAAGGGGCGGGGCACAGGGAGGGGCAGGGCTGGCCACGGGGAAGGGGCAGGGCAGAGGGAGGGGCAGGGCTGGCCACGGGGAAGGGGCGGGGCACAGGGAGGGGCTGGGCTGGCCACGGGGAAGGGGCGGGGCCCAGGGAGGGGCGGGGCTGGCCACGGGGAAGGGGCGGGGCCCAGGGAGGGGCGGGGCTGGCCACGGGGAAGGGGCGGGGCCCAGGGAGGGGCGGGGCTGGCCACGGGGAAGGGGCGGGGCCCAGGGAGGGGCGGGGCTGGCCACGGGGAAGGGGCAGGGCCCAGGGAGGGGCGGGGCTGGCCACGGGGAAGGGGCGGGGCCCAGGGAGGGGCGGGGCTGGCCATGGGGAAGGGGCGGGGCCCAGGGAGGGGCGGGGCTGGCCACGGGGAAGGGGCGGGGCGGCTCTCACCCTGTCCTTCTCCACGAAGTCGATGAAGGAGGTGCGCTCGATCTCCACGGGCTGCCCCTGCCGGTCGTACATGGCCAGCACGAAGTGGAAGAAGTTGGATTTCCGCAGGTTGGAGGGCGGCTGCTTCTCGAAATGGGCGCGGGCCAGGCCCACCCCGCTGCAGGGGAGAGCAGGGGGTGCTGAGTGACCGGTGCCCGCAGGGCCCCCCAGCTGCGTCCACCCCTCGCTGCCACACCCGGTGTCCCTCCCCCGCCCGGCTCCCCACAGGAACCCACCTCCCCCTGGGTGCCCCCCAGCTCCCTGCTCTGCCTTGGCCCAACGCCGGCCCCCTCCCCAGGGTGTCCAGGCGCCTTGTTACAGCCGGCACGATGCTCCCCCCCGACACCCACTGTCCCACCACGCGGGTCTCCCCGTCCGCTGGACCCGCCTTCCTCTCCTGAGCGCGGCCCGGGCTCCGGCCTCCGCTTCACCCCCCAGCGCTGTCGGGGCCACAGACCCCGGCCACCAGGCGGGAGGTGCCGGGGCTGGGTCTGCCCTGGGCAGCACTCAACACGCTGAGTATGATGCAGGGGGGCCGAGGCTCTGGGGGTGATAGAGGCTTCTCCCCCCCCCCCCCAGCCCCTGCAGCTGCCCTGAGTGAACGGGCCTCCAGAGACCACCACGGCCCCTGCTACGAGGCTGTGTCCGGAGCCCAGGAGAGCCCCGGGGCCACTGCTGAGGTGTGTCGAAGATGCCAGAACTCATGGCTAAGCTCGCCCTGCCCCATGGCCCGGCAGCCCCACCGCCACAGCTGGGAACACCAGGATTCCCCACTGGCGTGTCACTAGGACACAGTGCGCCTGGGGAGGTGTCGTTCCAAACCTCTCGGTCAGCCAGACAGGACGACCGCGTTGGACGGTCTGCGGGGTCGGCGTGGGTGGAGCTCTGGGGCTTGGCTCCGTCGTGAGGTCGACAACACCCACACGCAGCCTTTCGGGTACCACCGGAAAGAGCCCAACCGCGGTGAACGGCTCCTGGAGGAAACGCACAGGGCTCCCCCCAGAACGGTGGACAAGACACCTCTGAGCGAGAGCACCGCACAACGGGAACTGTCCGAGCTTCCCGGGAAGCAGGGAGAAGATTGAAAAGGGGGACAAGGACCCGATGAGGGGGCCGCCCTCTCCCCACACCACCACACCTGGAAACACCGGGGGGCAAGGACGGAACTGGGGGAGGGGACGGTCCCAGGCTGGAGGGATTTGTAGCCAGTGTATGAAAACCTGGGAGAGCCAAGGCAGCCTGGGCCTTAGGAATCTGCCGGCCTGTTTCTCACTCAGGGGGAGAAGCTGTCGATTCTCCTCCTGCCTCTCTCGGGTTTCACTCCCTTTGCGGGTTGTTTATTTGCTGGGTAACCGGCGTTGATCCCTTTGCTCTCACGGACGATCACCGACGATCTCTCCTCTTCTAGGGAATCCACTTGGCTTGTTTTCATCCAAACCAGTGTGCGTGTGACTGGAGCACTGGGGGGAAATCTCGGCTTGGCGACCACAAGTGTGCGTTGTTCTCCTCAAAATTAAGGGGGGGGGGGGGCAGACGGGGTCTTAAACCCACCTACGGGGCAGATTTTACCGTTCTGGGGCCCCAGTCTGGGAGACGTGACTGCAGCTGGGTGTGTCCCTACCTGGGTGAAGCCAAGACCCTGCCGGCACCACGACACTTTCAGAAGCTGCTTCCCCACAACCACGTCTGCCCGCCACACAACGCCTCACACCCGGGCAGATCCCAGAATGCTTTGCAGCCTTTACCCCTCACACGAATCACTTCACCTACCACCAAAATGCAGCCACCTCGGAAGCGGGGCGCGGCAGCCGTTTCACAGCGCACAGCAATGCTACCCGACAGCTGTGGGAGAAGATTTGTCTAGCCAAGAGATTGCAGAGGGGCCTGTGTCCCGTCCCTTCCGGTGTGCACGAGGGGTTGGCCCGGCCAACCTGCACAAATGGGGGGAAACCCGCAGACCTGACCAGCTCCTGGGTTCAAAAATCACCCGCCGGGCACCAAAACTCCCTGCCGGTTTTATCTGCCTTCCGGTTTGGGAGGCTGGAGGTCGTGCTGGGGTCACAGGCCAGGGCTTGTCTCTACCCCGCTGGGAGCCAGGAAAACAGAAGCTCCGGTTCTCTGGTAAACCAGCCTCCGGGAGCAGGAGCTTCAAGCAAACCCCCAAACGGTGAAACCCCCTGACCGCTGCACTGGCCCCCGGCCCGGGGTGCCCACACGGGCGGCTCTGCCCGGGGCGGACAATACGCCAGGACTGCCAGGAGTCTCCAGGGATGAAAGCTTCATCTTTACGTAAATACGACGTCACGTGGTGAACCCCCAGGGATACGTCCAAGCACTACTGGCCCCCTCCCCAGGCTGCCACGCTCCGGGGATTGTAGAACTGAGAAGTATTAAATTGTTTGTAAATTGTTCATGTTTCATATTGTGTGTTTGTTTCCATATTGTAACTCAGACTCCATTTTTTTTACTCCTGTCTTAAACTCCATTTTAAAATGCTCACTCCACTTTGTCTATGAAACCCTGATGTAACCTAATTAGTTTAGATGTGTGAATGAGGTAGGCATGGATGATGGAATCAACCTCCAGCCCTTCTTGATGAAAAAGTGTGAACACCAACCGCTGAAGAACAAAGTAAAAGGAGTCTACCATAAAAAAAAAAAGAACAAAAGTCCAAATTGAAGAAGCATCAAAGCCAGGTCCCAGGCTGAAAGTCAGGTCTGCAATTGACGGATAATCAATCAACAGATCCCAGAGGCAGCATGACACAGCAAGACCTACAGATTCTAAATTCAAACTGAAACCCTACAAAAAGGCTGGGTGAGCTAGCAGACTTTGGGTAACGTTCTGCTGCCAACACCAAGGGGTATCGGTGCGCGCCCGACAGAGACCCAACCCCTCCTTGTGCCAGGCTCTCTTGGCCAGTTAGCCGCCACAAGCTACGATCCCAAGCTGCGAACCCAAGCCACGGACTCAAGCTACATTCAGGACGGGTAACTATAGAGCAGCTGCAGAACATCTGGTGTGTGTGTGTGTGTGTGTGTTGTGTACACATAGGTATTAAATATTAGCTATTAATTATTGTATTATAATAAATGTGACATTCTTGTCTTATCCCCTGAAAAGATCCTGTGTAGTTTTCTGTACAACATTATCCCGCGCGCCCACGTCATCCGCAGGGGGGCAAACTCTGCCCTCAGTTCCCCGGGGTCGGTCTGGAGCCACGGCAGCGCTCTGGACTCTGGGTGTGACCGAGAGCACGATCCAGCCTTGGATCTAGGCCCGCGGAGCGGACAGCGGGTCAGGGGCACGGTGCCGGGGGAAATAAATATAGATCAGGACTAATTCCTCACGTCCCGTCTCCCAGCGCTGGAGCCTGAGGGACGGGGCCGTAACCGTCCCGTGTGGTACACAGGCCGGGGGAGGGGGGGAGGGTTTGTTCGTTTGCACGGCCTGAGGAGACCCCTGTGCAGCTGGCTCTGGAGAGCCCCCCCCCACCCCCGCCCTGTCTGTGCCCCAAAGAGAAGCCTGCCCCCCAGATAACTCAGTGCACAAAGGTCCGGAGCCCCCAAGACCCACCCCTGTGGCTGCCTGCTGGGCCCTGCCCTCCTGCCCCCACCTCAACACTGCGATGGGGCAGACACCCCACATGGCAGCAGCCCCCCCGCCGCACCCAGCTGGAACAGGCCTGTCAGGAAGACGTGCCCCCACTCTGGCCCCCCGGCCGCCCAGCCGGGCCGTGTGTGCAGAGACCCGGGAGGCCCCTACCCCGGCCCGGGGACACTGCAGGGAAGTGGCCTGGCCTGGCCCAGCTGCCCACAGCAGGGAGCTCCCTGGGCGTCTCCGGGGCAGCGGCGCCTGCTCCCCCAGGGTCCGTGTCCTGCTGCCCCCTGCGTGGTGCCACCTTTGCTGGTTCAATTCTGGGAGCCGCTGCTGGTGACCCCACACGCCCGGACCCTGCCAGGGCAGCCTGGGGGGGCAGCTCCCTGAACTCCCCTCGCCCCCAGAGTGGGGGGCCCTTCAGGGCAGGGCCGGGGGGCAGCCAGACGGGCCGTCGCCCAGGCTGGGGGGGAGGGGATGAATTGGGGGTGCCAGGCTCTAGGAACATCTGCCTGGCCCCTGGTGCCAGCCTGCGCACCCACGAGCACGGCCGATAAAACATCGCCACCTGTTGGCCTTTCTGCAAAGTGCGCCGGGAATTCGCCCCGCCTTGAGCCTTCAGGGGTCCCCTCGCCTGCACCCCAGGCCGGATCCCAGCCGGCACAGTCTGGCACCGGGGCAGGGGCCTGCCAGGTTGTACCCGGGTGAGGGTATCACCCGTCCAGGGCAGAGCCCACTGTCCACAGAGTCTAGATGCCCCGGTGACCGGACGGACAGACAGGGTGCGGGGAGTCCCCTGGGTGCCAGGGTGCCCAGCTCCCTGCGGGTGGGGCAGCACCCCCCATAACCCGAGGGGCTGAGCCCGTCCCTTGGACACCCGTGAGAGTTTGCCACTGATGTCAACGGGGCAGCCCCAGGGCTCCCCCTCTGCCGCCAGCCCCAGCTCCCCACGAAGAATGCGCCCGGCCCCATCTACTGCACGTCTCTGGGTCAGGTCATCACCTGGAACCGAATCAGGTGGCTTAGACCTCTCAGAAAATCACTGCACCCTTTGCAGCAATCCCAGGGGGTGGGACGGGGTGGGTGGGTCGGGAGTGAGGGGCACTGGCAGAGCGGAGGAGGATCCCAGGGCTGGGCTAGCAGGGGCTGCGAGTCAGGAGAGAGGGGCACGTGTCGGGCTGTGTGTGGGGAGTTTACACAACTTCCCCCTGACTCTAGCTGGTGTTAACCAACCCTCACTTCACAACCTTCAATTCCCGGCCCAGATCCCCCCCCCCCCCCCCGGGTCGATTCCGGCCCTGCCCCCCCAGCAGGGCAGAAAGGGACTTTGCACATGAATCTGAGCTGTCCTCTAAACCCATCACGTGACTCCAAGAGCTGGGGCTCAGAGAGAGACACACCAAATACCACGAGACTCGTGATGCACCAGATCACAGCACACCTGAGCAAGGCCACCCCGGTCCCAAATCGCTTAACACCCCCCCGGCCTGCCAAACCCTCCCACACACTGCCTGTCCGACCCACACGGCTGGGAGAGCGAGTAACATCATCGGGCGCTTGTGTCTCGTTTTGCTCCTTCGGGATGGGGGAAGAAAGGCTGGAAGGTTTCTTCAAACAGCCCCTTTTTCCTGCTTGTTTTTCACACTAGATCCGCTGTGTGAGCCCGTGAACGATAGGACCACGTACGCCAGGTTGTTCAGAGGGCCGGGCGATTTGGTTCCCATCTATTTAACTCCAACGCTGGGCGCACACCGGGGAGAAAGAGCCTCATTGCTAAACACTCCACCCTGCAGCCCGTTGAAGAGGTTTTGCAATGAACAGCCCGGAGAGCTCCTCCTCCGCCCAACCCCGGGGAGAGCCCAGCCGACATCCCTGAGATCTCTCCAGGAGACCCCCCAGCGCCCTCCCCTCCCCGATGTCTTTCTCCACCATAAAGCACCACACAACGGGCCAAGCCCAGTTTGAAAAGCCGGGGGAGGGCTGGGCTGTGGCCAGGCTAGAGCTCGAGGAGACGTGGGGAGACGAGCCCCGGGCAGCCAAGTGGACAGATCCAGGAAGAGTCGCTCCGTCCCGGGGGTTTGGGGCAAGCAGCGGCCGAGAGGAGAACGGCTGGAGCGGAAAGGCCCGATCCTGTTCCCATTCAAACCAATGGCTGAACGCCTCTGGGGCTCGTCAGCGCCCGTTTGGACTGATCCCCTGGGGGGAAGGGCCCTAGGCCGGCTTCCTCATAGGGACATAGAACGGGCAGAGCGGGGCAGAGCAATGGTCCATCCAGCCCAGTGTCCTGTCTGCTGACAGGGGCCAACACGGGGTGCCCCAGAAGGGAGAGGGAGAGGGATAGCTCGGTGGTTTGAGCAGTGGCCTGCTAAACCCAGGGTTGTGAGTTCAATCCTGGAGGGAGCCATTTAGGGATCTGGGGCAAAAAACCTGTCAGGGGACAGTCCTTGGTCCTGCTGGTGTAGGCAGGGGACTGGACTTGATGACTTTCAAGGTCCTTCCAGCTCTATGAGACAGGTGTATCTCTATATATTATTATAAAACAAACAGCCGTGATTCTCTGGCTCTCCTTCCAATAGCCAGGGCTGGCCCAAGCCCCCCGCCTCGTTAGCCACTGTCCCTGGCCATGCAGAGGCATCCGCCCCCCGCCTGCTCACCAATCCTCCACGGCAGATTCTCAACCGGCTGTCCCCCTTTGCCAAGAGTTAGGCCTCTCGGTCACGTGACAAACCTGATGAATCAGGGCGAAGCGCAAGGGCTCCCAAGCAAGCGCACCATGGTTGGGAAGGAGGGGAGCCACGAAGTGACGGACCAAGGTCAATTCCCTGCTCTGCCAGAGAGTCCTTGTGCAACATGGACCAGTCGCTCTGTGCCTCAGTTTCCCCTTGGCATGATGGGGAGAGTGGCCCCACCCTGCCCCTCGGGGGTGCGTGAGGATGAAGCAAGGAAAGAGAGAAGATACCATGGAGATGAGGCAGACTGTGCCCAAGCGAGAGAACCTCAGGGCTCAACAAGAGAGCAGATGGGAATTCACACCAACGGTCCTGGGAAAAGCCATTCCAGGACTCGCTCAGTACCAACGGCCAAATCCTGCTCGGAAAACCTGCCGGCCTTCACCGCTTGAGGCCCCCCTGGAACCCCCCCTCCAGCCAGCTCCGACAGCAGGGTGCGGATGGGGCAGCCAGCCCTGGGGCGCGCCCTGGATGTTCCCTTCAGAGTCTTCTGGCCTGCACCTGATTAGCCCAATATTCCCAGGGCCCCCTCGAAACCTCTGGCTGGCCGGGGTTCCCGGTTGTCACGGAGCGCCCGGGCGATGGTCTGGAACCGCTCCCTAGGAAGCCAGACCGGACTCCGGGTGAAGGGCCCCTTCTCCGTACACAGCCTGTTTCCCAGGCCAGGAGCTTCACGGGTACCCACTTCCACCTTCCTGGGTCTGACCTCGGAGCATTCAGCACCTTCTGCCCCTCCGTGCGCTTCCCCCAGCGAGCCTGCCCGGGCGGGGTCCTGGGGAAGCCCGTGGATTCTGCACCCCAAATCCACAGTCAGACGTGACTCTCAGCCAGCCAGTAAAACAGAGGTTTATTCAATGACCTCTATCTGGTCTCCAGCCAGTTTCAGACTCCCAAACTCAAACTCACTCTCTCCAGCCCCTCCTTCCCCCTGGCGCAGCCAGGTCAGGTGACCTCCCTCCCCCACGTAGGGTCAGATTACAGCTTCTGGGATGCACACCTGCAGAGAGGGGAGAGGGCGTTACCTGCTTGCTTACACTCTCAGCCCCTATTCCTTCACATAGACACTTAAGAAATGCATAGGGGAAACTGAGGCACGTGCACACAGTATTCCTACTCCATCACACCGGTTTCTAACCTGGGCGGAGGAGGGGGGATGGTTAAAAAGATCCAGTTTGGAAGAAGAAATGAAATGAAGGCTCCACGGTGCTGGACTCGCACGAGCTTGCTTGCTGGGTACGTGGGGAAGCTGATTCGCCTGGGGGCTCAGGAGAGCTGGGAAATGCACCCAGGCCCTGGGGGCCGGCCCCGGCTCAGGATCAAGGCCATTTGCACGAGGGATTGCACACTTTCAGCCTTGCCGTTTGCACGAGGGATTGCACACGGTCAGCCTTGCCGTTTGCACGAGGGATTGCACACTGTCAGCCTTGCCGTTTGCACGAGGGATTGCACACGGTCAGCCGTGCCGTTTGCACGAGGGATTGCACACGGTCAGCCGTGCCGTTTGCACGAGGGATTGCACACGGTCAGCCTTGCCGTTTGCACGAGGGATTGCACACGGTCAGCCTCGCCGTTTGCACGAGGGATTGCACACGGTCAGCCGTGCCATTTGCACGAGGGATTGCACACGGTCAGCCTTGCCGTTTGCACGAGGGATTGCACACGGTCAGCCTTGCCGTTTGCACGAGGGATTGCACACGGTCAGCCGTGCCCCGGGGAGCTGTGCTCTCCGCACGAGAGGAAGAGGCTGCGGAGGGCAGTGGAGAGGACTCGTGGCTCTGGCCTCGGGCGCTGTGGAATGGGACGTAGCCGACGGACGGTAATCGAACCCTGCTGGTGCTGGCGGGTTGCCTCCCCTTTGCGCTTGGGTTCCTTGTGCAATCCCTGCTGGAAAGACAGTGAGCCCGGCTCTTCCCAGTCAGGACACACACACACACACACACACACACACACACACACACACACACACACACACACACACACACACACACACACACACGCACACACACACACACACACACACACACACACACACACACACACACACACACACACACACACACACACACACACACACACACACACAGCCTGGGAGCACACAGCAGGGCAGCACAGCAGACACCCGATCACGAACCAGACAAGGAACGAGAGAGTCCTCGATCGCCCAGACCTGCCCTGCTGCCCACGGGAGCTAAACCGCCCCGAGGCGCGCAGACGAGCCGCCCCATGGCGAAGGCCAGGCCTCTCGAGTGTGAAGCACGGGAATGGGGTCCCCAGGGAGGTGGGGAAATCACCTTCCTTAGAGGTTTTTAGGGTCAGGCTTGACTCAGCCCTGGCTGGGATGATTTAGTTGGGGTTGGTCCTGCTTTGAGCAGGGGGTTGGACTAGAACCTCCCAAGGTCCCTTCCCACCCCGAGACTCTAGGATTCTCTGATCCAGAGGGCAGGGAAGGGAGGGATTAGGACACCTGCCCCGCCCGGTGTATGGCCCGGCGACGGGTCGGGAGCGTCACCCGGTGTTATGGAGCCGGAGCCGATTCGGTGACCTGCTGGCCATTCCCCTGCTCTGCCCCCATCCGGCTCCCCCGGGAGGGGTCCTGCCGCTCCGTCCAGTCTGACGCCAAGTGTCCCAATCGCCTGGCAGAGGCACCCCTGTCTCCCGGCTCCTGGGACCGATCCCTGCCCGTCAGGGAGATCACGCGCCCGCCTTTAATTCCACGCGGAAGGAGAGAAACGACCAAGCGGGCGAACGCGGAGTGAGCGAGGCAGCCGGCACGCGGCTAATGGCTGCCTCTCCCCTCCCAGCGCTGCGGAGCCCCCGTGCGCCGAGCCCGGCCTGGCTGCCATTAATTATTCAGGGGAACCAGTGCATTTCCTAGCAGACCAGACCAGCCAACGTCTGTTCCAGGAAAGCACCAGCTTCCCCTCCCGGATCCTCCAGGAACCAGGGGCGCGACGCCATTACGCTGCCGGGATCCTTCCGTCCTTCACTCCAGAGGGGCCAGGGCCCCAGCTAGCGCAAAGCAGCAGAAGTGGATGGAGTCACTGATTTACACCAGCTGGGCCCTGGCCCCCCCCGGGTCTCGGCGGGTTCTGTTCTCCTGCGGGGAGCCCGCGGAGGGAACGGTCCTGAGCTGGCCTGGGGGGATGGGGGCTAACGGGTCCCGGCGGGTTCTGTTCTCCTGCGGGGAGCCCGCGGAGGGAACGGTCCTGAGCTGGCCTGGGGGGATGGGGGCTAACGGGTCCCGGCGGGTTCTGTTCTCCTGCGGGGAGCCCGCGGAGGGAACGGTCCTGAGCTGGCCTGGGGGGATGGGGGCTAACGGGTCCCGGCGGGTTCTGAGCTGGCCTGGGGGGATGGGGGCTAACGGGTCCCGGCGGGTTCTGAGCTGGCCTGGGGGGATGGGGGCTAACGGGTCTTTGCAGGTGGCGACTTGTGGGATTTTACATTTAATAACCAGCCCCCGAGTGGGGCAGCCTGGGAGCGAGTCCCATGAAGAGCCTGGCAACGCACCAGGGCAAACCCAAACCGCAGCCCCCGGCCGGCTGCCTGAGAGCCGAGAGTGAGCGTGTGCAGCCCCGTTCCCGCCAGGCCGGTCCCGCGGGGCTGGATCTGACCAGTCCGGACATTGGGAGACACGGGGATGGGAACGGGGGCCGTAGGGAAAGCCGGAGCCTCCAGGCCATCTCCCAGGTCAGCGGGCCCCTGGCTCTCGCGCGGCGGGAGGGGACGGGCACTGCCCAGCCAGGGACACACGCATGGCCGGTTCCTGGGCTGGCCCGGGTCTGCCGCCTGGAAATCAGACCCGGTTTCTCATCTCGCTTTCAGCCCGTTCCCCCCCCCCCCCCCCCGGGGGCCGGGCCGGGTCAACCCGCCCAGCGAGAGCCATGGACAGGGACCCTGGTGAGGGCAGGGCTGGGCATTTCCTCCCGCCCTCGTTCAACCCGCAGCGCCCCAGACTTGCACCGGGGGGCGTTTTACCCTGCACCCAGGGCTGGAGCCGGAAGCCTTCGACCCCCTGGGGGCCGATCCTGGGCCCCCGCAGAGCTGCAGGGAGCTGGGGGCACACAAGGAAGGCAGGATCAGGCCCCTCCCGTACAGCTCAGAACAGAGGCGGCTGCGGGACTGACGTCAGCCCCCAGCTGTAGGACGCTCCGCTCGGGGAGCTGCTCCCTGCCGCCTGGGGACGTCACACGCCCTACAGGGCCAGATCCTCGCCGGGTGTAAATCAGGAGGGGGCCCAGCCCAGTCTGCTTGAATATGGGAGCGATGCTGTTCTTTTCCACTGCAACAAATTCAAGTGTCTCCCCCTCCCCTGCACAGCCGGCACTGCTCTGCCCCTCCCTCCCTGCCGTCTCCTCTCATGGCACGCTCCCTGCCCGAGGTGCCAGCCTCCGCTTTGCCCACTTCCCCGTCCTGCAGTGCCCCTGCTACACCGCCCCCCCCCCCCCCCCGCACAGCTCTGTGACCTCCCTGCCCTCCTCATCCCAGCGCCCGCTCCTCCAGCGACAACACGCCGCGGGGTGCAGATCTGCCCAGCTCCACTGAAGTCAGGAGAACCCTGCTGATTTACGCTAGCAGAGGGTTTGGCCCAGAGCATCTCATCTCTTCCCCCTATTCCCCTGTGCATCGCTTATTGTCAGGCTCCGGGATCCCGCTGGTGCATTTGGAAAGGCCGAGCGTGCTCCTCCAAACCCTAAGGGTTCATCGGCGCCGCTATCCAAACCCCGGGCTGCAAATCAGGCTCTGGGGAACCGTGGTTTTGCCCTGGTCAGATTTCTCTTCAGTCGGGGAGAGGGATCACCAGCCCTTGGAGTTAGGGGCAGGGGGACTTGGGGAAGGATGTTGAAAGATTTAAAGGGGGAAAAAAATCTCCCATCGGGTGCAATTAGCCCGCAGCTGAAATTGTTCCTGCCTTGTGTCTATTCCCTCAGCTGACAAAAGGGAGCTCTGGGCCGGGATGCCTGGGGATCAGGAGAAGGCAGCGAAGTTAAAGACAGCCTCACGCTCCCAGGAAGGGGCTCGGTGCCTTTCTAACAGCGCCGGTTTGAAGAACTCCTGCGTGTTTCCGCCCCCATTGTCCCACACCCTGTCCCCAAGCACAGCCCCCCCAGCATCATTAGCCACAGGCAGTAATTTGGACAGCAGAGTTCATCCCTGGAACAAAAGCCAAGACACACTCTGTACTGCAGGAAACCTGCCTCAGTGCAAACCTTCAACCCGACCTCTCGCAGGTTACAAGGCCAGGCTGGAAGCCTTGTACGAAGGGTCATTGGGGGGGGGGGGGGGGTTAGGCAATATGGGAGCCCCGAAAAGGGGGAAGGAACCTTGGAATTCGTCAATTTCCCTGTGAACATGTCTGGTTCTGCCTGTCATTGCAACCAGTGTGAGGGGGAATAAAGCTCCCCGTTCATCCCAGTCTGCCCTGCGTTATGGGTTTATTTTTCAACCTGAGGTCCCCCCCCCCCCCCCCGGCAGGGAGGGTTCAATGCTCAGTCTTTGCCAAGCGCTGTAGAAGGGGCCGAACACACAGCCCCTCTCTGCTGATCGGAGCTGGGCGTGGGGCTCCAGGGGCAGAATTTAGTGAATCAAGGCGGCTTGGCCTAAAAGACGCTTTTGTGGACCGCCCCCCCCCAGCCCAGGAGCGGAAGAAGGGGTCGCTGATCCCTACGGGGAGCAGAGCGATAGCACGGTGCTAGGTACCGTGCAGCTAGGAAAGCCCAGCTCAGCTCCATCTCCGCCGTGCCCGCACGCAGCCCTCGGCACTGAGTTCCAAGGGTTTTCTGCTCATCCCCGGAGTCGGGCGAACCTGCGGGGGGCTTCAGAGAGATGGGGCAGAATTCCGGCTAATCTACCCTGCTTTGTGCCTCAGTGTCACCTTCGGGGATGGAATGTGATAGGCGGATCTGAAACATGGTATTAGGTTAAGTTGATTAGATAGATAGATAGATAGATAGATAGATAGATAGATAGATAGATAGATAGATAGATAGATAGATAGATAGATAGAGGGGGTGGATGGGGATAGATAGATGGATAGATAGAGGGGGTGGATGGGGATAGATAGATAGATGGATAGATAGAGGGGGTGGATGGGGATAGATAGATAGATAGATGGATGGGGATGGATAGATAGATAGAGAATAGATAGATTAGATAGATAGATAGATAGATGGATGGGATGGATGGGGATAGATACATAGGTAGGTAGGTAGATAGATGGGATGGGATGTATGGGGATAGATACATAGGTAGGTAGGTAGGTAGGTAGATAGATAGAGGGAATGGGGATGGATAGATAGATAGAGAATAGATAGATTAGATAGATAGATGAGATGTATGGGGATGGATAGATAGATAGAGGGGTGGATGGGGATAGATAGATAGATAGATAGATAGATAGATAGATAGATAGATAGATAGATAGATAGATAGGTGGATGGGTGGATGGGTGGATGGGTGGATGGGTGGATGGGTGGATGGGTGGATGGGGATAGCTAGAGGGAGGGGAGGATGGGGATAGATAGATAGATAGATAGATAGATAGATAGATAGATAGATAGATAGATAGATAGATGGATGGGGATAGCTAGAGGGAGGGGTGGATGGGGATAGCTAGAGGGAGGGGTGGATGGGGATAGATAGGTAGACAGAACTTTTGTACGGTTATGATCACAGGTTTTCAAATGAGCCTTTCCAATTTCTCCAGAGATTGCCACACAAACACCGCCCAAAATCCATGTCCTAGATCAAGTCCTGCTCAGCTTGTTTGCTTAAAACTAGCCTAGACTCAGAATTAGGAAACAGAGAAAACGGAAGAGCCGGCTGGAGACAGACCCGACAGGAACGCCGGGTCTTTACCGTCCCCTCCCCAATCCCACCCTGGGCACTGGAGTTTGGTTTGACAGTTTGAGGTGGGTTTCCAAGTCCAGAATAGCAACCAGGAAATGATACATCCTAGGAGCTGCTGTACCGCACACTGCAGGGAAGGGGGCTACGTTCAGATCAGGGCTAGACCAAGGCTTGGGGAGGTTCCCGGCCTCTTGTTCCATAGAGAAGGTTACCCAGCTAGCGAATTCTGCCTAAAGTCAAGCACTCCAACACACACGCCACACACACAATTTTCATCGTCTCAGTTTCCCCTCTGAACTAAACTAAATGCCAGAGAGCTGAATTCAAAGCTTTGGGAACAGTCAAGAGCAATAAAAAACCGATTGAAATCAAGAGAAGCAAAAGTCTATGTCCTCCAAGCACAGACACGGGATTCACATATTCCTATCTAGCAACGTACAGAAACATTGAAATGGGGGTTGCAGTCGGGCCCGCTGTAGACAGACACAGCCATCCTACACAACAAAGAGAGGTGTCTATGTGTGCGTTAGAAACCTGAAAAGTTACGCCTGTCACGCTTCTAAATTTCCACATTAAAATCCATCAGCCTGGTCTGGAACATCAATAAAGTAACCAATTAAAAAAACAAACCAAGTCAAACTCCACACACCTCCCTGTACGGAGAACTTTCCCTGACAGTTAAGAGTCATGGATCTGAAGTTTCAAAACTGTAGATGTTAGGCAAAGGAGGGAGAAGAAAATAAAAAGCAACAATTTTTCCTGCATCTTGGAGATCCCCAGCTATCTTTGCGACACTGTTTTGCCGTTTCAGCCAGAAGTGTTAATTTCAAAACACTTTCCAACTGCCGGGGAAAGGAAACATAACACCAATTTTTTTTTTTTTTTTTACCAAAGTTAACTGATCTCCCTTGTCATTTCCAATCTAAATCCTCCGCGTTCTGCTGAGATCCATCTGAAAGCATTTAGATTTCGGACAACCCCAAAAAGTGCATTTCTCTCTCTGGTCTCTTTGGTATCAGAACAGGTTTGAATGGGTCATCACTAGGCAGAAGGCGCTTCCACAGAACAATGGTAATTTTAACCTTCCCAAACTTGAGGGGGGAGGGAAGAGAGAAGGCTAAAACGTACTAATAACGGAAGGAATTGGGTTCTGAAATTCCTTGGTTGATTCTCCTTCCTGGAAGCCTCAGTATTTACCTCTTTGGCGGTTTCCTCACCAACCAGATCACACAATAAAGAAGCCAATTAGACTAAAATGACCAACTTTCCTACATAAACCCGCTCCCCCTCTAGCACCCCCTGGCTCAGGTGTGTACCGTCTGGAAGCACTGCCCAGGCCCGGCCGGGGGGTCTGGCTCTGGGGGATGAGGGTGCCAGTCCAGGCCAGGGCAGTGACAGAGAGCTTGGCTGCGAAGTGCCCGGGCTGGGCCGGCTGGTCCCTTACCTCTGGGCTGCGGTGTCGGCATCCAGGATCCCAGCGCTTTGCATCCAGGACCTCACGGATGTCAGTCCACCGGTCAAGGGTTCTTCTTTCATGGTCAGCCCTCCTCGGGGGAGACCCTCCTGGATGGAGAACATCAAACCAGCCTTTGACAGGGGAGGGGGGGATCAGCTCCCGCAGCACCCCCAGGCCACCTCCCGGGGGGATCCAGGCTCCACTGAAGCAACCGACACGAAAAGTTTGTTTGGCCAAACTTAGAGAAAATGCTATAAAAGGGGGGGGGGATCCCCAAAGCCCCAGGCAGCGCCCAGCTCTGCAGGGACCCCAAATCCCAGCCCAGAGCAATGAAGGGCTCTGGCTCCAAGGCAGGGTCAAGCCAGTGTCCTCCTGGCCACCTCCCGGCCGGCACCAGCCCGGGCGACCCTCAGGTGCCAGGGGGCGAGTGTCCCAGCCGCCGGGGAGCCGCCTCTGGGTGCGTGTTTACAAGCGGAGCGCAGGGGTGGGAGGTCCGGGGAAGTTGGCGAGCGGAGAGGAGCCGAGTGGCAAAGAGCCGCGGGGCGGGGCGGAGGGATGGGGGGAGCCAGGGGAGGCAGGAACTCCCGGCGGCGGGGCGGGGAGGAGGGATGGGGGGAGCCGGGGGAGGCAGGAACTCCCGGCGGCGGGGCGGGGAGGAGGGATGGGGGGGGGGCGGCAGGAACTCCCGGCGGCGGGGCGGGCTGGGGGGAACCGGGGGGGGCAGGATCTCCCGGCGGCGGGGCGGGGGGAGCCGGGGGGGGCAGGATCTCCCGGCGGCGGGGCGGGGAGGAGGGATGGGGGGAATCGGGGGGGGCAGGATCTCCCGGCGGCGGGGCGGGGGGAGCCGGGGGGAGCCGGGGGGGGGCAGGATCTCCCGGCGGCGGGGCGGGGGGAGCCGGGGGGAGCCGGGGGGGGGGGAGGAACTCCCGGCGGCGGGACGGGGAGGAGGGATGGGGAGAACGGGGGGGGGGGGGGGCAGGATCTCCCGGCGGCGGGGCGGGGGGAGCCGAGGGGGGAGGAACTCCCGGCGGCGGGACGGGGAGGAGGGATGGGGAGAAGGGGGGGGCAGGATCTCCCGGCGGCGGGGCGGGGGGAGCCGAGGGGGGAGGAACTCCCGGCGGCGGGACGGGGAGGAGGGATGGGGAGAAGGGGGGGGGGCAGGATCTCCCGGCGGCGGGGCGGGGGGAGCCGGGGGCGGCGCTGGTTACCATCCAGGCGGGGGCGGCGGGCTCGGCGCTCGGCGGCGGCAGCAGCAGCAGCAGCCGCGGGCGCTCCCGGGGGAGCCGCGGGGCCGGAGCGCTGGGCCGGCCGCCTCCCCTCCGCCTCCTGCCGCCGCGGCTCCTCCGCCCCTCGCCGGGCAGCAGCAGCATGAGCAGCACCAGCCGCCCCGCCGCCGGCCCGGCCCCCGGGGAGCCGCCGCTCAGCGCCCGCGGGCGGCCCCGTCCCCTGCCGGCCTGGCCGACCCGGGCCATACCGCCGCCTCCTCCCCGGGGAGGGCGGGCGGCGGGGGCCGGGGGGAGGCGGGGGCCGGAGCCGGGCAGGCTGACATCATTCCGGGGAGGAGCGGCCCCTCCCCTCCCCGAGCCGGCGGCGGGGGGCAGCGGCGGGGTAGGGAGCAGCCCCCCGGCGGCCGCCCCTGAGATCCGCCCGGTTAGCGGGACCCCCAACGCGCCCCCCCAATCCACCGCCCCCCAGTCCAGCGGGTTTGAACCCCCAACGCCCTCATCCCCGGGGCTATAGGGACCCCCAACGTGCTCTCCCCATCCACCCGAACCCCCAATGCGCCCCCCAATCCACCTGTTAAAGGGACCCCCAACTCACTCCCCCAATCCACTGCCCTCCAATCCACTGGGTTAAAGGGACCTCCAACGCGCTCCCCAAATCCACTGGGACCCCCAACGTGCCCCCAATCCACCATGTTAGACCCCCAATGCATCCCCCCCAAATCCACCAGGACCCCCAATGCACCCCACCCAATCCACCTGTTAAAGGGACCCCAACTCACTCCCCCAATCCACTGCCCTCCAATCCACTGGGTTAAAGGGACCTCCAACGCGCTCCCCAAATCCACTGGGACCCCCAACGTGCCCCCAATCCACCATGTTAGACCCCCAATGCATCCCCCCCAAATCCACCAGGACCCCCAATGCACCCCACCCAATCCACCTGTTAAAGGGACCCCAACTCACTCCCCCAATCCACTGCCCTCCAATCCACTGGGTTAAAGGGACCTCCAACGCGCTCCCCAAATCCACTGGGACCCCCAACTTGCCCCCAATCCACCATGTTAGACCCCCAATGCATCCCCCCCCAAATCCACCAGGACCCCCAATGCACCCCACCCAATCCACCTGTTAAAGGGACCCCAACTCACTCCCCCAATCCACTGCCCTCCAATCCACTGGGTTAAAGGGACCTCCAACGCGCTCCCCAAATCCACTGGGACCCCCAACGTGCCCCCAATCCACCATGTTAGACCCCCAATGCATCCCCCCCAAATCCACCAGGACCCCCAATGCACCCCACCCAATCCACCTGTTAAAGGGACCCCAACTCACTCCCCCAATCTACTGCCCTCCAATCCACTGGGTTAAAGGGATGTCCAACGCACTCCCCAAATCCACTGGGACCCCCAATGTGCCCCCAATCCACCATGTTAAAAGGACCCCCAACACACTCCCCAAATCCACTGGGACCCCCAATGTGCCCCCAATCCACCATGTTAAAAGGACCCCCAACACACTCCCCAAATCCACTGGGACCCCCAACATGCCCCCCAATCCACCGGGTTGAATGAACCTCCAACATGGCCCCACCAAATGCATCAGGGGAAAGGGAGCTAATACTCCCCCCACATTCACAGAGTTCAAGGACACACCAATGCACCCAAACTAATAGACCTCCCAATACTACCCCCCAAAGACCCCCAATGCTCCCCAAGTCCACCCATCCAAGGGGTGCCTCAATATTGCCTCCCCAAATCCACCTCGTTAAATGGGCTTCCCATATTGTCCCCCAAATCCAATCAGCTCAAGGGACCTCCCAATATGGCCTCATTCTCCCCAGTTAAATTGACTCCCAACACTGCCCCCCCCCAATCCAGCCATGTATATGGTACCTCACTACTGGCCCTCCCAATTTACCCCTGAAAGAACCCCCCTATACCAAATTACTGCTGCCTGTCCAGAGACACCCCCAATCCTGCTCATCTAAATCCACCAAAGCTAACCGTTCCCCCATAATCCCTTTGATTCAAAGGGACCCCATTACATTCCCCCCAACATGCTCCCCCCAGGTTACCCCCAAATACTGTACCCTTAAATGGATCTATGCAAGGATCCCCCCATTCTGCCCCCCGAGCTGCAGCTAGCGAAAGGGACTCCTCAAATTTTGCATCCTAAAGGCTTCGGGTGAAGGAGGCTCCCCTGTAGCGCCCCCCCCCCTCCACCCTAGCTAAAGCAAATCCTCAATGTTGCACCTCAATATCCTGTCAGGGAGCTCAAGGCCACACCAAGCAAACCTCACCCGCTGCACCCCAACAAGCAACACCCCCCGGTCTGCACGCTGACCTCCAGCCCAGCTAAGGACACCTGGAGATTAGCTGAACCCTGCCCAAGGATAAGGGCAAACAGGAGACCCTGGGGAGGCGGGAATGCAGTGGACGGCTGTCAATCAAGTCTTTGTGGCTGGGGGGGAGGGGGGGGACAGACAAGGCACACTACTGTGGGCAGAGCTGCAAGGATGGGCGATAACGAAGGGGGCCAGGAGAGGTGGGTAGGAAGTAAAACAGGAGCCCCCCAGGCCCCGTGCAGCTGACACAGCTGGGGAGCCCCTGGCTGCTCCGTAGAGGGAGATGAGGAATGGCTGAGACGTGCAGTGGGCAGGGCAGGCACCTGGTTTTATGCGGGTTACGTCTACACTAGAACGGCGCCGGTGCTGCGGGTCGTCCCATGCTGGAGCTGCTCTCCCGTCCCTGAGCGGCGCCTACACTTGGTCGCCCGGAGCGTCGTTCTCCCCAGCCCCGCGCCAGGTGTCAAGCCCCCCTGGTGCCGTGCAGTGCAGCCCGGGGGCTTGTGCTGAGCTGGACCCCCGAATGGGCCGGGGGAGTTTGGGGCTGCACGTGGCGGAGAGAAACCAGACGCGAGTTGTCACTGCAGCCCAGAACCTAGCACGCTTCCCAGGGCTGCTCGGCATGGCAAAGAATCGGGTCGGCTTAGTGACAGCGCCCAGGCCTGGGGCACACAGCTCGGCTGGCATGCACCGACGTCCCAGTGCGGACAAATTCTCCCGCCGGTCTAGCTGCCGCCTCTCGGAGAGGTGGATTTCCTACAGTGACGGAAGTCGCTGTCGGAAGGGTTTACACTGCAGTGCTCCAGCCGGGCCACTCCAGCAATTCCGGGGTAGACACAACCTAGGAGGGACTGGGCCAGTCCGGCCCTTCCTCGGTCCCTCTCCGGCCCCAGGGGGGTCAGGGACTGGATCCTGGTGGGACGGGTTTGGGAGGAAAGTTGAAAAGAGCGAATCGGTCTGGATTATCTGAGCCCGGTCCCAGTCGAGGGGCCCCAGAGGGAGAGGTGCTAGAGCGGGATGTGGGGTTCTGGCCAGGAAGGAACGGGTTGAGATTACGACGGGAATATTTCGGCCAGACGTCAGGATGTTTCCTGGCAGGAGAAGTCGCTGGCTTTGGGGCTGTTTCCGTGCAGAAGGGGTGGGAGCCCTGGGGAATGTCGCGCAAGGAGCCGTTCCAGAGGGGGCTGTTTGTTGACACCAGCGATACCCCGGGATGCTCTACCGGGTCGTTTCCATTGTGAGCTGCGTGTCAGCACCCAGCCCTGACAGAAGGGGCTCGCTGCTCCACCCCACCTGCGGCCTATTGCACCCGGCCGGAGGGCTCGGGGATCCCTATCGCTGACAGTTGAGCTCTGCAAAGGGATCCGAATTTCTGCGCCCCAGCCCAGCCGAAAACCAATACCCCCATAAAAGAAAAACGGTTCTTCCGATCCCAAAGAATCAGGCCCCAGACCCAGGTCAATATACAAATCAGATCTTCCCACAAATCACACTGTTGCCAATCCTTTAAAATCTAAAATCTAAAGGTTTATTATACAAGGAAAGAGATCTAGGTGAGAGCTAGAATTGGGTAAATGAAATCAATTGCATGCAGTGATGACAAAGTTCTTGGTTCAGGCTTGTAGCAGAGATGGAATAAACTGCAGGTTCAAATCAAGTCTCTGGAGATCATCCCCAGCTGGGATGGGTCCTTCAGTCCTTTGTTCGGAGCTTCAGTTTGTAGCAAAGTCCCTCCAGAGGCAAGAAGCAGGACTGAAGATAAGATGGAGAAGCTGCAGCAGCTTTTATAGTCTCTTGCCATGTGGTCTCTGCTTTCTCCATCCCAAAGACCAGCATCCCTCACATGGCCTGGAAACCCCTCAGAGGTCTGTCCGTAGGCGTGTCCCTGCACACCTGGCTGAGTCACCAGGTGTCTCCGCCCTCTTTCAATGGGTCCCTTGTGTAGCTGATGGTCCTTACTGGGCCATCAAGCAGGCCAGGCAGAGCGGATACCAACTTGTCTGGGGTGTCACCTAGCAGAGCACTAGTTTGAAATACAGACAGTGTAGAGCCAATACTTATAACTTCAACTACAAAACTGACACACACGCCCATAGCACAATCGTAACCAGCAAACCATCACCTGGGCTTAGACACCTTATACGACCCCCTTACATGAGCTTTGCTGCCGCTAGGATCTTGGTTGCACCAATGATCTATATGATCCCAGATCATGTCAATAACCTCACACCTGGCATCATGACAGAGGGTGGGCCAGACCTGAGGGGCACCGTGAGCTCACATGCCGTGGCACGCACGGGGAATGGGGCATCTGGCCCACTTCCCAGGGGACAGGAGCATCCTTTGTGGGGTGAGCTCAGGACATCGGGCCTAGCCCCAGGGGACAGGAGCTGCAGGAGATGCCACTCCCCCACCCCCAGCTTCCCTGCCTCACGGGGATGAGGGGCTGGCGGTGCCCGGGCACAGGGGCCTGCAGCAGGTGGTCAGTGTCCCCCGGGCAGGGCAAGGAGCTGGACATGATTTAATCAAACTCCATGGCGCAGTCAAGGGAGATTCAGCGACCCGGGACTCTGCTGTCGTTTCCAGGGGCTACGCCCAGACCCGGCTGCAGCCCGAAGCCGAAGCAGCGAGCGGTCCGGGGCCTACGGAGGGCAGTGGCACTTCCTGACCCCGGCAGTTACGGGGTGGCTTGTGCCCTGGAGGGTGCATTGCCCAGTTAAGTGATTTCCCTGCCAGAGGAAGGGAGGGTCAGTGCCCCGGCCAGCGAGGGGCAGCCTCAGGCAGATGCCAGTGAACCCGGTGGGCTGAGGGGCGAGATCACCTTCTCCAGGGCCTTGTGGAGAACTCGGAGCCTGGCCCCTGGCTGGTATGGGACAGGGAAGGGAGATCCGCTGGGTTTTCTGCCCCAATCCTCCCTACCAGGGGCCAGCAGAGACCACGTGGGCAGAGGAACGGCACTGAGGAAGGGGGAGTCAGATGGGGAGAGCGCTGGTACCCTCAGCCCGGGGCAGACCACCTGTTGGAGACAGCGGGATGGAGATGCCCTAGGAGCTCAGGATAGAGATGGGCAGAGCCGCCGGCCAGAGGCTGGCAGTGCCAGCGTCACCCACTGCAGCCTGGGGAAGGAGGCAGGCAGGTGAGCACAGGCAGAGAGTCTCCCAGACTGGCACAGCAACAGGAGATGGACCCAGTGACGGCAGGAGGGGTCGCTCCTCCATACCCACTGCCCAGAAAGAGTCACCCGAGGCCCAGCACCAAGGGGCCGGCTGGCAGCCTCGGCCGAGGGCTGCACGACAGGGCTCTGTCATCGCCCCGGTGCTCAGCCTGCCCGTCAGGAGCAGCGTCCCTGCTGCGGGGCAAACAGCTTTGCTCCCAAGCCATCCACCAGGCGGGGAAGGAGCAGTGTCCCGGGACCACGGAGCTAGACTCGCCAACCCCAGCAGGTCCCACTGGGCGAGAGACACTCCCCCCCCCCCCCCCGGGGGGCTGTCCCAGAACTCGGGAGATTGTTTTGAAACAAAAGATTCCAGTGTCTTTGGGCTGCCTCCTGATTGGTGAATCCCCCAGCCCCGCCCCCAACAGGTGTGTCAATTACAGAGTGGCCAACTCGCAAGGGAAGCAGAGCTCTGAGCCCCGCCGCGCTCGGTGCTGTACAAACACAGTCCCCACGCTCACGCTCAAGGGCAACCCGTGGAGGGGAGTTGGTGACCTGGGGGCTGGGACCTCACAAACTCACCTCGTAGAGGGGCTGCTGAGCTTCCATTGCATGGGAACAACTTCCATCCCTCGCAGAGCTGGGTTCAGCCCGGTCACCTGCCGGGGACTGGCTCGGAGTTCATGAGCAACACCCGCCGCAGCCAGGCCCCAGACGTGCTAGGGTTAGGCCTTGGAGACGGTGGCTGCTGTCTGGGGAGACCAGGTGTGACGGGGCTGGTCCTGGTGGGATCCAACTGTGAGTGCCAAGTCAGGACAAATTGCTTCAAACAGGACAGTTACAGCCCTATGCTGGGGTTTCTCCACCTCTAAGGCACCAAACCAGCCAAACAGAAAAGACTTTGGTTTCGTCCCACTGGCTAACCACAAGTCACACAAGCAATCCCCTTAGACACTCCAGCTTCCCAGTATCACCACCAGCCACCTGTCCTGGGGACCAATGGTTATGAAAACCAATCCCCCAAATAAAGAAAACGGTTCTCCCCAATTCCAAAGAATCAGGCCCCAGGCCCAGGTCAATATACAAATCAGATCTTCCCACAAATCACGCTGTTGCCAATCCTTTAGAATCTAAAATCTAAAGGTTTATTATACAAGGAAAAAGGTCTAAGTGAGGGTTAGGAATGGTTAAAAGAAATCAATTACATGCAGTAATGGCAAATCTCTTGGTTCAGGCTTACAGCAAAGGTAGAATAATCTGCAGGTTCAAATCAAGTCTCTGGAGAACAAACATCCACAGCTGGGATGGGTCCTTCAGTCCTTTGTACAGATGATAGAGCTTCAGTTTGTAGCACAGTTCTATCCCGAGGTAGAGGCAGGATTGAAGACAAAATGGAGGGGCTGCAGCAGCTTTTCATAGTCTTTCCCAGGTGCAAGAACCTCTTTGTTCTTGGAACTTACAGCAAAATGGAGTTTTGGGGTCACATGGGCAAGTCACATGTCCAGGCATGACTCAGGACTTGCAGGTGGCAGCCATTATCCACAGGCTACCTTGCATGTCCTCGGTAGACTTCTTATGTGGAATGGAGCCTTCCAAGTTCTCCATGGGTCCATTGTAGAGCTGACGGTCCTTAATGGGCCATCCAGCAGGCTAAGCAGAGACAAAACCAAGTTGCCTGGAATGTTACCCAAGAGCAGACCACAAATCTGAGATACAGACAGAGAACCAAACTTTATAACTTCAAATACAAAAAACGATACACACATGCAGATAGGATAATCAGAACCAGCAAACCATCACTTGGTCTTAGACACCTCATATGACCCCTTTACACAAGATTTGGGGCCCCAACAGGACCTTGTTGCACCAATGATTTATATGGTCCCAGATTATTTCAGTAACGTGACACCAGTCGATTTAATCCAGGGCTGACCTTTCCAGAGCTCATGTAGGCGAGTCTCCCACACACTGCCCTCTCTCTCAAACACACTCAGTCTGCTCCACCCGGTTCTTACAGCCCATCATAACACAACAGCGGTGCGGCTATTAGCACAACACCCAGATAAGAGGTTTTTCAATCTCGGATCCTACCGACAGCTATTCTGGGGGTCCTACACTCACATTTAGGCACCCATGTGTTTTTTCACCCACACAAGCAGGGTTTGAACCCTCAAATCTACCCCACACAGATCTCGGCCACCCCAACGACAGGATTATTGATTGTGTGTTACCATAGCACCCAGCATGGCCAATCCCCTGATTGCGCTAGGTGCGGTACAAACACGGCTCCTGCCCTAAAGCGCTTACACTGCCCCCTCCCAAACCATGTGAGGGCTGCGGCTCTTCGCCCCAGCACAGACCTGCCTGCAGCAGGGGCCAGAACCACCTCCATGGGGGTCAGATCACGAGACCCGGCCAGCGTGGGGCAGCCCGGCCCTCCTGTGGCAGGGGCCGGGAACCAGGAGCTGGGCTGGGCTGTATCCCTGGCTCTGTGGCTACGGGACCGTGGGTGAGTCTCGTGTGCCGTCCCCACCCCTGAGCCCTTTGTCTGTCTTCAATACGTGGCCTGGGAGCTCCCCGGGACAGACTCGGCCTCCCAGGTGCCGCCTTGGCCGATGCTCCCGTGTCCCTAGTGGGCCACACATGGTGTCTGGGGCGTTCGCTGCTACTGATCAGGAGGGGAGAGGAAACCTCTGGGAACGGCTCCAGCTCTTCCATGGAGCCTTACCCCAGGGGGGCCCAAGGTCTCCTCCCTCAGCGGGCGAGTCCCACCTGGCTGTCGCCTCCCCTCCCTGCAGCGGGTGGGAGAGCTGCCCAGGCGCCCCGGGCTAAGATCCCTCCCCAGCATCAGACGCAAACCGCAGCAGCACGCTCAGCGCCCGGCCCTGGGTGCTGTCCGGGGGGGGGAGCACGTCACCTCGTGCCCCCCTCGCTTAGCACCAGGCTGCTCTGGCGCTGGCTGGCAGGGCCCGTCCCAGGGAGGGGGATTTTCCCCTCACGCAGAGACCCAAATAAAGCCGGGGCCCAGGCGCGGCAGACAGGGGCACCCATAACAATGGGACCTGCTCAGAGCTTCCAGCCCCGAGTCAGAACACGGCTCCTCCGGCCCTGGCAGGCCCAGCCCACGGGCACCTCAGGGCCTGGTCACAGCGCCTTTGATCCCCCCAACACGCTTCCTAGGAGCCCCGACTTTCACGCCCGGCCCAGTGACCCGCCAGTCCTGGGGCAGAGCCTTCCAGTCCCCTGGAGCTGGTCGCCCGGCTAGCCCCAGATCAGCCCCCGGCTGTGTGACTGCAAGGGGGGGGGGGGGGGCTAAGCCCGTCCACGCCGGCCCAGGGGCTGGCCACCCCCTTGCAGGGCACTGGGGGCCACCGGAGCTCCCCCCGCCCCGCACAGTGGAGGAGCCAGAGTGCTCTCGGGGGGCTAGTCCCAGGCAGTGGACCCTTGCCCCACCCCCCATCCCAGTGGGGTACCCACAGCGTAGCCTGGCCTTCCCTGATCACAGCTCTGCACTAACCCCCCCCTGGGTGCCGGAGGCGAGGACATGGGGCAAATGCTGGTCACCATTTGTATCACACCGGCGCAGGGTGCCCTGATGCCACGGGGGTGGGCGCAGACTAGGGCCCGGTGACGGTTCTGGCCTCTCGGATGGCCCCGGACACTGGCTCAAAGGCAGGGGAAAGATTCGCACCCAGGCCAGGGGGCTTTGGTCCCCGTCAGGGCCGGCGACAGGGGGGTACAACGGGTACAGCTGTACCAGGCCCCGGACTTAAGGGGGGGCCCCCTTAAATCCGGGGTGGGCCCGGTACGCTGCTGTACCCCATTGTCGCCTGGCCTGTGAGCACTCGTCAGCCCCCTCCCCCGGCACCCAGCAGCCTCCCCCCCGCCCCCCTTTGCTTCTCCCAGCCGGGCCACCCAGCCAGAGCGCATGCGGGGGTTGGGTCCCGCGGGCGGCGGGAGACCGGCCGGGGGGGAGAGGGGGCGCAGGCGGCAGGAGACCGGCCGGGGGGGGCCCCCGCACAATCTGCGTACGGGGCCCCAAAATTCCTGTCGCCGGCCCTGCGCCTGGGGACCAGTCCTGGGGCAGCAGGACACCGTAACCCTAGCCAGAGCGCGGGGGCCAGATCGGCGGAGGTCATATGCACCCCACGGGATCCCACCCGCCAGGGCCTGGCGTCCCAATGCCACCCCGTGGTGCAGAGCGCGAGCAACGAAGCGTCGTGTCCCCAAGTGCTGCCGGCCTGAGCCCCTCGAGAGCAGTGGGGGCCCCAGGCTGAGCTCTTGGGGGGCTCTTTTCCCAGGCTGGGGGGGCATGCACGGGGCGAGCCAATGGCGTGCACAGGGCTCGTCCTGTAAACCGGGTACATTCACCAATGGCCGCAGCCCGTGCCCCGGGTACCGAGAGATGGGGGGGGGGCGAGACACAGGGAGAAGTTGGGGGGGGCACCACCTTGGGTGGGGCTGGCGCAAGAAGGGGCTGAGGACGCAGCTGCAGGCCGGCAGGGATCGGGCACCTTCCACCAGCAAACGCTGCCTTCGCCTCCCTCTTCCAGGCAGCATTAGCCGGCTCAGCGGCCCCCAGGGACGGCTTGTTGCTAAGCCGGGGCTACGGCCCCGAGGGGGGGGGGGGCTTTGTTTTCCAGCACGCGGCTCCGCTGCACTGATGCAATCCACCCCTAATGGACGGCAGCCCGGCCGGCTAACGCCATGCAGCGGGGAGGGGGAGGGGGCAGATTGGCTCGGCGATGTCACAGGGGTGCGGGCAGGGGGTCGGGGGCGCTGTCACCCCTCGTCCGGCCCATGTCACGCCTCCCACGCTCCACCCGGGAGCTCACCCCACGCAGGACACCCTGCATTGCCAGGCAGGCTCAGGGGAGCGCTCGTGGCTGGGGGACCCCTGGCCCCCACAAAGTTGTGTGTCAAGGGGGCTGCCCGGATGCCAGCCAGCCAGCAAGGCGGGGGCAGGAGTGTGACCTGAAGAGAGACATGGGCTGGTGCAATCAAGGGGAGCGGGAACCTGCCCAGCTAGATTCCCAAATCCTGACCCCCTAGCTACGGGGTGCCCTGGTCATACACAGGACCACACCCCAGTGGGGGGGTGGGAGGAGGGGGAGCAGGGGCGGTGGGGCTGGACCAGCGCTGCTGGGAGTGGGGGGGGGGGGAGGCTGGGTTCCCGGGGGATTCTCGCCTCTCCCCAAATGGGTTTTATCGACGGCTGCTAATGGGCTCCTGCAATTCCCTGCTGGGCCAGTGCCACGGCCTGCGCCCGGCGGGTAAGTGCCTGGGCGGGGCAGCGCCGGAAGGCGGAGGGATCCCATTTCCCGAGTCCCTGGGGGGGGGGCCGCGGCCCCCAGGCGCCGTCGCTTCCTGTGCAGCTCTCAGATGGGCAGCAGCTGAGTTCCAGACCCCCCCCCCCACCCCACCGCAGCCCTGCCGGGGGGAGGAGGGGAACTGCTCTTGGTCTGGGAGCTGCAGGTGCATATTGGGGCCAGCCCTGGCTGTGAAGGAAGAGCACCCCGCCCCCATCCCAGCACTGTGGGCCCCCACCCCTGCTCTGCTCTGCTCTACTGGGGCAGCTCAGCACCCCCGACTGAGGCACCCGCCTGCAGGTCTCGCAGCAACCCAGCGGTCAGAACGAGCCCGCGTGGTAGTGACAGACTCGGGGGGCTCTCGGGGTGGCCTGGTCCCAGTCTGCAGGGACCTGCTGGGCTCCTGGGTTGGACACGATCCAAGCGCTGGCAGCGGAAACTAGACAAACCCAGCCTGGAAATCAGGGGCCCCTGTGTAATGCCGGCAAGGGGGTGGGGGTGTCACAATTCCCCCAGGGCCGGGGGGATTCTCCAGCACTGGCGATTCTGAAATCCAGACGCGCTGCTCCTCTAACGGCTGCTCTGGGGATGACTGGGGGCTATGCGGGAGAGCAGCCTGGATTAGGGGTTCTCAACCGGGGCTCCTGGGGGACCACGAGCAGGTTTCAGGGGGGCTGTCAAGCAGGGCCAGCATTAGAGTCGCTGGGGCCGAGGGCAGAAAGCTGAACCCCATAGGATAAGAGGGACGATCCCGTCATGGATTGAGAAGTGGTTAAAAGACAGGGACAAAGAGTAGGAATCAATGGTACATTTTCTGAATGGAGAGGGGTGACTGGTGGTGTTCCCCAAGTCCTAGGACCAATCTGTCACGGAGCGCCCGGGGCGATGGTCTGGAACTTGCTCCCTATGAAGCCAGTCAGGACTCCGGGGTGGGGGAGGGAAGTGTCCCCTCTCCGTACACAGCCTGTCTCCAAGTCTAGGAGCTTCTCAGCTTCCAGCTCCCACCTTCCTGGGTCTGACCTCGGAGCATTCAGCACCTTCTGCCCCTCCGTGTGCTTCCCCCAGTGAGCCCGCCCGGGGGGGGGGGGGGACGGGACTCCTGCAGGAGCCAGAGGGTTCTGCACCCCAAATCCACAGTCAAACGTGACTCTCAGCCAGCCAGTAAAACAGAGGTTTATTCGTTGACAGGTACATGGTCTAACACCGAGCTTGTAGGTACCTGAACCCCACAGCTGGATCCATTTTGGGGGGCCCAGGGAGGTCAGACCCTGCCTCCCTTCTGCCCACACAGCTTCAGACTGAGACTCACTCTCTCCCGCCACACCCCCGCTTCCCTTTGTCTCTCCTTCCCCAGGAAGGTCAGGTGACCTCCCCCCCCCCCATCCTGGGGTCAAGTTAGAGCAGCGGTTCTCAAACATTTTGAGACCACGACACCTCTTCCAGCTGGGTGGGCGCGGCGCGACCCCTCCAGTCCCCGCCGGGGGCGGGCTGCTGGCTGCGCGCCGTCCCCCTGTCCCCACCGCGAGTTGCGGCGGCAGGAGCTCGCGACCCCCAGTTTGAGAAACCCTGAGTTAGAGTTTCAGGCATGGCCACCTTCACACAAGAGTCAAAGGAACAATTAAAAGCATTCGTACTCCATCACATAATCCTATTCAACTTATTCATAATTACTCTGAAGAAAGGGGTAAACAGTGAGGTGGCAAAGTTTGCAGATGATACGAAACTACTCAAGACAGTGAAGACCCCAGCAGACTGTGAAGAACTTCAAAAAGATCTCACAAAATGAAGTGATTGGGCAACAAAATGGCAAATGAAATGTAATGTGGATAAATGTAAAGTAATGCACATTGGAAAAAATAACCCAACTATACATACAATATGATGGGGGCTAATTTAGCTACAACTGATCAGGAAAAAGATCTTGGAGTCACCGTGGATAGTTCTCTGAAGACGTCCATGCAGTGTGCAGCGGCAGTCAAAAAAAAGCAAACAGGATGTTGGGAATCATTAAAAAAGGGATAGAGAATAAGATGGAGAATATCTTATTGCCCTTATACAAATCCATGGTAGGCCCACATCTTGAATACTGCATACAGTTTTCTCATCTCAAAAAAGATATACTGGCATTAGAAAAGATTCAGAGAAGAGCAACTAAGATGATTAGGGGTTTGGAACTGGTCCCCTATAAGGAGAGATTAAAGAGGCTAGGACTTTTCAGCTTGGAAAAGAGGAGACTAAGGAAGGATATGACCGAGATCTATAAAATCATGAGTGGTGAGGAGAAAGTGAATAAGGAAAAGTTATTTACTTGTTCCCATCATATAAGAGCTAGGGGGCCACCCAATGAAATTAATGGGCAGCAGGTTTAAAACAAATAAAGGGAAGTTCTTCACCCAGCGCACAGTCAACCTGTGGAACTCCTTGCCAGAGGAGGCTGTGAAGGCTAGAACTATAACAGGGTTTAAAAGAGAACTGGTTGCATCCGACGAAGTGGGTATTAGCCCACGAAAGCTTATGCTTCAATACTTTAGTTAGTCTTTAAGGTGCCACAGGACTCTGTTACTCATGGAGGCTGCGTCCATTAATGGCTCTTAGCCAGGCTGGGTAAGGAATGGTGTCCCTAGTCTCTGTTTGTCAGAGGGGGGTGATGGATGGCAGGAGAGAGATCACCGAATCATTACCTGTTAGGTTTGTTCCCTCCAGGACACCTGGCATCGGTGGACAGGATACTGAGCTGGATGGACCTTTGGCCGTTCTTATGTGCCACTGCATGGGGCTGAAGCCCAGGGCCCTGAAGCAAAGCCTGAGCCATGTAGCTTCGCGGGGGCCTTGCAGTACGGGCCCAAAGCAGTTGCCCTGCTTGCTCCCCCCAGTGTCAGCCCTGGCTTTCCTCTGCAGAAAACCAGCCATTGTGGACTAGATGGGATTCCAACCGTCCCTGCTGGCCTTGACTCCACAAGACGCGCGGGGCAGCCACACTCCGCGTCTGAGCCCTGATGGGGACGTTCCAGCCCCGGCTGAAATGAGCCTGGGGGGGGACGGATCCAACCTCTGTCCCTCCCTTCCCTACAGAGCCTTTCGCCCTGTCAGTCCCTGGCCGCTCAGCCTGGGGTGCTGGCAATGCCAGCTGGGCTATGGCTGGGGGCACGTCCCACAGGCCCAAGTCCCAGGCCAGGCACCAGCAGCCCCCGGGTCGAGTTTACGGGAGAGCCAGAGGCAAAAGTCTCCATCCCCTGGGCCTGCGGCTCCCTCCCCAGAGCGGCTGCACCAAAAGCAGAGCCCGGCGCGGCAGGGGGTGGAGCGCCGGTAGCACCCCGGGGGCTCATCAGCCCGCACTGGCTCTGGTGCCAACGGAGGAACCTTTTAGCCCATTAGCCCGTTCCACATGGCCCCGGGGTATGTCACGGAGTGAGGGGGAGTCCGGTCCCTGCACCCCACTTCCTGCGATTCCCCGGGACTCTCAGCCAGCCAGTAGATCAGGTTTATTAGGGACAGGAACCCAGACCAAACCAGAGCTTGTCAGTATCAACAGGACCCCTCCGTCGGGTCCTACTGGGGGGCAGGGAGATTAAACCCCACACCTGGAGCCCCCTCCTCTTCCCCAGCCAACTCCAAACTGATACCCTCCAGTGTCTCCCCCAGCTCCTCCTCCAGCCTTTGTCCAGCTTCCCGGGCAGAGGGTGTCACCTCCTGGGCTGGGGTCACAGGCTCAGGTATCGTCCCTCCAGGGAAGTCTCCCGTCCCGTTAAACTCCTGCAACACTCCCAGGTCAAATCTCCCTGCTGCAGTAAGGCTGGACCCACCCAGGGAGGGTGCAGAGGCTGCGGTCGAGCCCCTGCTGGGTGGGGTTCCCAGAGCGATGCTTCCCCTCCGCCGGCAGGTCACCACCGTGCCAGGCCGGCAGCGGAGCGAGCTGGGCACTGCAGCCCTGCCGGGGAACCGCCGGAACCAGAGAAGCTGGGCCCATGTTTAAGGGATCCCAAGTGCTCCTGGGGGCTTGCTCCCCCCCCCCCCCCCCGGCCTGGGCTGGGGGCCAAGCTGCTGACTCAGCTAGTTGAAGTGCCAGAAAAGCTGCCGCCCGCCCTTCGGGTCCCGCTGTGGCGGGGCCTCTGCCCCATCTAGTGGCAGAAGCCAAGAAGACACCCGGCATCGCTGCTCTGCCCAGGCCTGTGAGGGGCCTTCGGCGCCCCCGCCCCATCTAGACGCGCCCCGTTGTCTCTGGGGGGCGCCCTGGCACTGCGGGGAGCCCGCTGGGAGCTGCCGGGAGGCCAGGCCTCTGCCAGAGGAGCAGGCCCACGAGGAAGGGGGCTCGGAGCCCAGACTCCACTGGGGCCTGCAGGTCCTGGCCAGCCCCCCAATCTCAGCGCCGCCCCCCCCAGTTCACAGGGAAGTGACGAGCCACACAAACGATCCCTGTTTTTAATTGCACTTTCGTAGCCCCTCTGTGGTGGCCGCCTGGCGGGAGGTCGCGGGCAAACGGACCACACAGCACGACAGCTTCAATGGGACTCGGCCACAAAGGAGGCCTCTTGGCCTGACCGGTCCCTTCCCAAGGGGGAGAGCTGACAGCATCCAACACCTCGCGGCCCCTGGGTCCCACCCGCTTCCCAGACACGCCCAGCCCGGCTGTACGAAGGCCCAAGTCAGAGCGTCCTGGAGTGACCCATCCCTGAGGCTGGCACAACGAGGGGGGTTTTGTTCAAGTTTCCTCACATTCCCTGGGGGCCTTGCTGGGAAAGGGCATCGACCTGTGATCGATAAATGCGTCCCCGAGGGCAGAGTACAGAATGGGGGGGACTTCACGGCCTGAACCTGCTTTGCCTACCCCGGGTATGCAGCCACCTCTGGGGTGAGACGTGGCTGCTGTGTCACACCAGCCAAGGCGAACGCCTCAAAGCAGAGCTGGGGGGGATGCTGGGGGTGACCTAGCAGAGGGAAAGGGACACTTGGCTCTGCCCAGGGCCCAGCCCTGGGAGGTGCTGAGGTCCCCAGGAGCCCTGCAATGGCAGTGGTGCGGCAGGGCACCTCTCCCCGCCCGAGCAGACAGGCCCGCCCAGATGCGTTCCCTCCCCCTTCCCACACAGGGTCCCAGTCACCCAGTCTTGGCGGGGGAGGGGCGGGCAGGTGTGACCGGCTGCCTTCTGGCTCAGAACCCCCGCGCTGGGGCAGAGCCCAGACAGATCTGGCCCCCCGCAGAGCAGCAGCCCCCAAGCGCCTAGGGAGCCGGCGGTGACCCCCCCATTCTGTAACCGCGGGGAGCCCAGTTGGGAAGGGAGCACGAGCCAGCCAAGTGCCTCCCGGTCGTTCCCACGCAGCCGGCGCAGGGCTGGGCCGGGCGGGGCCCTGCTGCCCTTCCAAAAGCCAGGCACTGCGGCTGGACTGAGCCCTCTGGGGACTCCGGAAGGAGCCTGCTCCCGAGGTTCCCAGCATGCGGCTATGGAGTGCAGCCTCCTTGTGCCCCTGGCTGGGGAGTCCTGCCCCCAGCAGGGTCCATGGGCTCGCCCTCCCCACGGGGCACAGTGTCTGGGAGCTGTCCGGCCCGGCTGGGCTCTGCCACTACCAGGTTCTCCTGCTCCTGCCAGCTGGGCTCCCTGCCCTCAGCGGTCCGGCTGGGCTCCGGGGTCCTGGCCCGTCCTGCATCCTCCGGCGCCCCCTCCTCTGGGCCGGGCTCTGGCTCCGCCCGCTCTCCCCCGCCTGGCTGCCGGCCCGCGGTGGCCGAGGGCTGCACCGGCTGGTGGCACATGGGGCAGGTGTCCTGCACGTACAGCCACTTGCGCAGGCAGCCCGAGTGGAAGAAGTGGCCGCAGTCGGTGATCAGGGCCACGTTCATCTCCTGCCGGCAGAGGGGAGGGGTTAGCGGGGAGCCGGCCAGCACAGCCCGGGCTGGCACAGACACCGCTGTCCCGGGGGACAAAGATCCAGTCTCCAGGTCCCCGGGGCGAGAGGCCGCCCCAGGCTCCCTGGTGCCATCAAGGACAAAGGGGTGTCATGGGGCACTCTTGGCAAACGGGCCCAAGTGTGAAGGGAGCTGCAGGATCCTCCGGAGTCTGCAGGCAGCCCGCACCCAGGAACCTCTCCTGCCCCCAGCGATGCCGAATGGACGAAAGAACAGAGCAACTAGCTGCCCAGGGTTTAGCCCAGCGGTTCCCACACTCGGGGACCTCGTGTGGCAGCCCACGTGGGGTCGGGCCAGGCAGCTGTGGGGGGGAGGGGCAATCACAAGGGGGCGGAGGATGGCATTGTACAAACTGGCGTCCTCCGCACATCGGGACCTCTCACCGACGGCGCACGCCAGGTCACGCCGGAGCTCTCCGGGCTGCCGGGGGGAGCAAGACATCCGACAACTTGGCCGTGCAGGCGACGAGTCTGGGATCCGCTGGGTCAGTCACTCCCCTTGATCTTGGTGCGAACCCTCCCCCAGCCTCGCAGCCTGTTCAAAGTGGATCCAACCCTCCCCCCCCCAACTAGGGTCCTAACGTCCTTAGAAGCCACCTCTTACACAGAGCAGGTTGGGCTGGGGGAGGGGCCCCTCCCCAGATACACACAGTGCACTCAAGGGGTGAGGGAACTCGCCCCGGCTCCCGCCCCAGGGGAAGGCTCCCACTCCTCTGGGTGGCAGCGGAGCCGGTGCGGGAGGGAGGGCGCTGGAGACACACGGCAAACCGGAGCGGGAGTCCCTGTCCCCGGCAGCACGTGGCGATCCCGTGGCCGGCTCACCTGGAAGCAGATGGCGCACACGTCGTTGTGGTCCCGCAGCTGCCCCCGGGTGGCCCTGGGCAGCGAGTTGATCTTCTTGGCAGCCTCCCTGCGGAGCAGGAAGCTCTTCCAGCCCGACTGGGCCCGCAGCCACACGTTGAAGTAGGAGTGGATGATGATGACGGAGGCGCCCATCCAGCTCCACTCGCCGAAGAGGGACTCCCAGGTGCCGTAGGCCACCACGCAGACGGCCACCAGGAACTCCAGCACCCGGCTCACCGCGTTGACGTAGTAGATGATCTCGTCCGTCTTCTCCAGGGGCGCGTCCTGGAACAGCTCGATCATGAAGAGCGCGTAGACGAAGAGGGTGCCCATCACCTGCACGAAGGGGCAGAGAGTGGGGGCCATGCCCTGTTCCCAACAACGAACAGAGCAGTCGGCCCCGGGCCCCTCCCAGTGGGGACAACGCCCCACTGCCAACGGCCTCCAGGCCAATCAGCCCCACACCCCCTGCAAGTGGCTTCGGTTCTCATGATTGTCATGTGCCCCTTGGCAAAGTCCCATCCCAGGGAAGGGCTCTGGGCGAGGGGTCGCTGCAGGGCAGGGCTGCGGGAGGCCGAGTGGCCAGGTTTCAGGTGGCGAAGGGTTCCCAGGGAAGGGCTCTGGGCGAGGGGTCGCTGCAGGGCCGCAGGACACCGAGTGGCCAGGTTTCAGGTGGCGAAGGGTTCCCAGGGAAGGGCTCTGGGAGAGGGGTCGCTGCAGGGCAGGGCCGCGGGACACCGAGTGGCCAGGTTTCAGGTGGCGAAGGGTTCCCAGGGAAGGGCTCTGGGCGAGGGGTCGCTGCAGGGCCGCGGGACACCGAGTGGCCAGGTTTCAGGTGGCGAAGGGTTCCCAGGGAAGGGCTCTGGGAGAGGGGTCGCTGCAGGGCAGGGCTGCGGGACACCGAGTGGCCAGGTTTCAGGTGGCGAAGGGTTCCCAGGGAAGGGCTCTGGGCGAGGGGTCGCTGCAGGGCCGCGGGACACCGAGTGGCCAGGTTTCAGGTGGCGAAGGGTTCCCAGGGAAGGGCTCTGGGAGAGGGGTCGCTGCAGGGCTGCGGGACACCGAGTGGCCAGGTTTCAGGTGGTGAAGGGTTCCCAGGGAAGGGCTCTGGGAGAGGGGTCGCTGCAGGGCTGCGGGACGCCGAGTGGCCAGGTTTCAGGTGGTGAAGGGTTCCCAGGGAAGGGCTCTGGGAGAGGGGTCGCTGCAGGGCTGCGGGAGGCCGAGTGGCCAGGTTTCAGGTGGCGAAGGGTTCCCAAGGAAGGGCTCTGGGAGAGGGGTCGCTGCAGGGCCGCAGGACACCGAGTGGCCAGGTTTCAGGTGGTGAAGGGTTCCCAGGGAAGGGCTCTGGGCGAGGGGTCGCTGCAGGGCCGCGGGAGGCCGAGTGGCCAGGTTTCAGGTGGTGAAGGGTTCCCAGGGAAGGGCTCTGGGCGAGGGGTCGCTGCAGGGCCGCGGGAGGCCGAGTGGCCAGGTTTCAGGTGGCGAAGGGTTCCCAGGGAAGGGCTCTGGGAGAGGGGTCGCTGCAGGGCAGGGCCGCGGGACACCGAGTGGCCAGGTTTCAGGTGGCGAAGGGTTCCCAGGGAAGGGCTCTGGGCGAGGGGTCGCTGCAGGGCCGCGGGACACCGAGTGGCCAGGTTTCAGGTGGCGAAGGGTTCCCAGGGAAGGGCTCTGGGAGAGGGGTCGCTGCAGGGCTGCGGGACACCGAGTGGCCAGGTTTCAGGTGGCGAAGGGTTCCCAGGGAAGGGCTCTGGGCGAGGGGTCGCTGCAGGGCCGCGGGACACCGAGTGGCCAGGTTTCAGGTGGCGAAGGGTTCCCAGGGAAGGGCTCTGGGAGAGGGGTCGCTGCAGGGCTGCGGGACACCGAGTGGCCAGGTTTCAGGTGGTGAAGGGTTCCCAGGGAAGGGCTCTGGGAGAGGGGTCGCTGCAGGGCTGCGGGACGCCGAGTGGCCAGGTTTCAGGTGGTGAAGGGTTCCCAGGGAAGGGCTCTGGGAGAGGGGTCGCTGCAGGGCTGCGGGAGGCCGAGTGGCCAGGTTTCAGGTGGCGAAGGGTTCCCAAGGAAGGGCTCTGGGAGAGGGGTCGCTGCAGGGCCGCAGGACACCGAGTGGCCAGGTTTCAGGTGGTGAAGGGTTCCCAGGGAAGGGCTCTGGGCGAGGGGTCGCTGCAGGGCCGCGGGAGGCCGAGTGGCCAGGTTTCAGGTGGCGAAGGGTTCCCAGGGAAGGGCTCTGGGCGAGGGGTCGCTGCAGGGCTGCGGGAGGCCGAGTGGCCAGGTTTCAGGTGGTGAAGGGTTCCCAGGGAAGGGCTCTGGGCGAGGGGTCGCTGCAGGGCCGCGGGAGGCCGAGTGGCCAGGTTTCAGGTGGCGAAGGGTTCCCAGGGAAGGGCTCTGGGTGAGGGGTCGCTGCAGGGCTGCGGGAGGCCGAGTGGCCAGGTTTCAGGTGGCGAAGGGATCCAGGACGGGCACGGGGCTCTGTGCTGTGGCCCCTGTTTAACGGAGTCAGTACTGCTCTGCAAGAGGCCAGCAGGGAAGGCACAAGACGCGGGTTGGTCAGGGTCTAGGAGGCTGCGAGGACGTTCAGAGGGACCCAAGCCAGCCAGGACAGCCCCACGGCAGCTGGGATTTGAGGGCGGCAGGTGCTCGTTAGCAGGAGGAACAGCTGCTATAGGAACAGACTCCAGCTGTAGCCGCTGGAGGGGAGCCCGCAGCTGGGGACCTGGATGGGTAGAAGAAGGAGCCGGGTGTACCTGCAGGGAGGGGCACATGCAGCTAGGGACCTGGATCAGGGGAAAGGGGACCCAGACATATCCACAGGGAGGGGAGCACGTGGCCGGGGACTTGAACTAGGGAGAGAGGGACCTGGATTGAACGAAAGGGGACCTGGCCGGCATGGCAGGGAGGTGAGCATGTGGCTGGGGACCCGGATCGGGGGAGGGGGTCCAGCCGTACCTGCAGGGAGGCGAGCATGTGGCTGGGGACCCGGATCGGGGGAGGGGGTCCAGCCGTACCTGCAGGGAGGTGAGCATGTGGCTGGGGACCCGGGTCGGGGGAGGGGGTCCAGCCGTACCTGCAGGGAGGTGAGCATGTGGCTGGGGACCCGGGTCGGGGGAGGGGGTCCAGCCGTACCTGCAGGGAGGTGAGCATGTGGCTGGGTACCCGGATCGGGGGAGGGGGTCCAGCCGTACCTGCAGGGAGGTGAGCATGTGGCTGGGGACCCGGGTCGGGGGAGGGGGCCCAGCCGTACCTGCAGGGAGGTGAGCATGTGGCTGGGAACCCGGGTCGGGGGAGGGGGTCCAGCCGTACCTGCAGGGAGGTGAGCATGTGGCTGGGGACCCGGATCGGGGGAGGGGGTCCAGCCGTACCTGCAGGAAGGTGAGCATGTGGCTGGGGACCCGGATCGGGGGAGGGGGTCCAGCCGTACCTGCAGGGAGGTGAGCATGTGGCTGGGGACCCGGATCGGGGGAGGGGGTCCAGCCGTACCTGCAGGGAGGTGAGCATGTGGCTGGGGACCCGGGTCGGGGGAGGGGGTCCAGCCGTACCTGCAGGGAGGTGAGCATGTGGCTGGGGACCCGGGTCGGGGGAGGGGGTCCAGCCGTACGTGCAGGGAGGTGAGCATGTGGCTGGGGACCCGGGTCGGGGGAGGGGGTCCAGCCGTACCTGCAGGGAGGTGAGCATGTGGCTGGGTACCCGGATCGGGGGAGGGGGTCCAGCCGTACCTGCAGGGAGGTGAGCATGTGGCTGGGGACCCGGGTCGGGGGAGGGGGCCCAGCCGTACCTGCAGGGAGGTGAGCATGTGGCTGGGGACCCGGGTCGGGGGAGGGGGTCCAGCCGTACCTGCAGGGAGGTGAGCATGTGGCTGGGGACCCGGGTCGGGGGAGGGGGTCCAGCCGTACCTGCAGGGAGGTGAGCATGTGGCTGGGGACCCGGATCGGGGGAGGGGGTCCAGCCGTACCTGCAGGGAGGTGAGCATGTGGCTGGGGACCCGGGTCGGGGGAGGGGGTCCAGCCGTACCTGCAGGGAGGTGAGCATGTGGCTGGGGACCCGGGTCGGGGGAGGGGGTCCAGCCGTACCTGCAGGGAGGTGAGCATGTGGCTGGGGACCCGGGTCGGGGGAGGGGGTCCAGCCGTACCTGCAGGGAGGTGAGCATGTGGCTGGGGACCCGGGTCGGGGGAGGGGGTCCAGCCGTACGTGCAGGGAGGTGAGCATGTGGCTGGGGACCCGGGTCGGGGGAGGGGGTCCAGCCGTACCTGCAGGGAGGTGAGCATGTGGCTGGGGACCCGGGTCGGGGGAGGGGGTCCAGCCGTACCTGCAGGGAGGTGAGCATGCAGCTGGAGACCAGGATCAGCAGCCAGAAGTCCATGTGGAAGAAGCGAGCGATCCTGTACGCCATGAAGCAGGGGAAGACCAGCAGGAAGAGGCACAGGCTGAGGCTGCGGAAGTGCTTCCAAGGGCTCCTGGGAGGAGGAAGACGTCACAGGCCTGGCCAGTCCATAGCGCAGCCTGCAGGGCTCCGGCGCTTCCCCAGAGCCCCCCACGGCACCCCAAGAACCCGTCCCAGAACGGAGGAGAGAGCTACAGAGCCTGCCGGACCAGCTGGGAGCGAGTGAGACCCAACAGGTGGAGCTAAGGGAGGCCTGTGGGCCTGTCCTCACTGCTCTGCTTCCCATCAGCCCCTGGGCTGCTGGCTCCTCGTGGCCGCCGGGGACGCTCCCTTGAGCCATGGCACCATCTCCACCGGGGTCTCAGGAGCCCCGCAAGGGGTGAAGGCAGCGGCTCCGCTGCGCTCTGCAATAGCCTGTCCGAGGGCCAGATCCAGAACCCAGTGATGTCAACGGGACCTTTTCTAGAGGGCGCTGCGTCATGTTACTGAAATAATTTGGGATCATATAGATCATTGGTGCAACCAAGGCCCTATAGTGGCACCAAACCTTATGTACAGGGGGTCATAATAGGTGTCTACGGCCAGGTTATGGATGGCTGATTATGAATATGCCATTGGTATGTGTGTATCAATTTGGTAGTTGAAGTGATGAATATTGGCTCTGGACTGTCTGTCTTTCCAAATATTGTGCTCTGCTGGGGGGACGACATTCCAGAATACTGGGTGTCAGCTTTGCTTGAGCTGGCTGATGGGCCATTAAGGACCATCAGCTACACAATGAACTGTGCAGATGCCTGTCCACACCCAAGCTTCTCCAGGAATGTGGCCTGGCTGGTCAGGAACTGAATCTTGGAGAGTCTGGTAATTGGACCATGTGGCTATGAACCTCCATTTTGCAACTGGACTCTGCATAAGAATGAGCAGAGGGGTCTTCGCCCACAAGAAGAAGTCTATAAAACCTGGGAGACACTCCCTCCATTTTGTCTTCTACCTCCAGTCTTCAGCCTGCCTTGCTTCCAGCTCTGGATGGAACTGTGCTACATAGGAGAACTCTGGCCAAAGGTGCTGACCCATCCCTGGAGGGGATGCTTTCCAGAGACTGTGATTTGAACCTGCAGTTATTCTACCTTTGCTGCAAGCCTGAACCAAGAGATTTGTCATCACTGCATGTAATCGATTTCTTTTAACCATTCCTAACCCTCACCTAGACCTTTTTCCTTTTATAATAAACCTTTAGATTTTAGATTCTAAAGGATTGGCAACAGCGTGATTGGTGGTAAGATCTGATTGGTATATTGACCTGGGTCTGGGGCCTGATTCTTTGGAATTGGGGAGAACCGTTTTCTTTATTTGGGGGATTGGTTTTCATAACCATTGATCCCCAGGACAGGTGGCTGCTGGTGGTGATACTGGGAACCTGGAGTGTCTAAGGGAATTGCTTGTGTGACTTGTGGTTAGCCAGTGGGGTGAAACCAAAGTCTTTTCTGTTTGGCTGGTTGGGTTTGCCTTAGTGTGAAGAAACCCCAGCTTTGGGCTGTAGTTGCCCCTTTGGAAGAAATCTGTCCTGATCTGACACTCACAGTTGGATCCCACCAGGAACAGCACCGTCACACGCTGCACCGAGCCCCAGGCAGGCCCGAGGGGTGGCCAGGAACATGCCTGGTCTGGTGAGACCCCCCCCCCCCCGCCCCCCACATGCGATGAGCCCCACCAGGGGAAGGGCTGGGACTCTGGTTGGGTGGAAGCTGTGCCACACCACCATGGCAGTGGCAGGGCCAGATCCTGCTGCCCCCCACGGGAGGCTGGGGGATCAGGTGCTACCTGTTCCGCGAAGCCCCCAGCGCCAGCACGATGGGGTCGGCTATCTCGATCATGGACTGCAGGGTGGAGGTCACCACGATGAAGAGGATGATGCTGAGGAGGAAGGTTCGCTGCAGGATCTGCAGGTCCAGCAGCCCCGTCTGGAGAGCCAGCAGCAGCAGCGTCACGCCCTCCGTCACACCTCTGCCAGGCGAGCAAGAGAAGAAGGCATGAGGCTTCGATCACCACCCGCGTGCCCGCCGGAAACGCGTGCAAAGCCAGGACCTGCTAGTGCAGACGGCCAGGCGCCTGCCCGGCCACGTGAGCAGGTAACCACGTGTGCAGTGACCAGCGCATGAACGCACACGAGTGCTGCACTGCCGGACTCAGCCCCTGAACACGCTGCCGTTCACACAGTGCTGTCCCCGGGCAACGTCCTCCACCCGGGGGAGCGCTGCCCACAGCCCAGAGTGCCGGGGAAGGCAGCCCAAACTCCCAGCGCCCAGCCAGTCACCCGCGTCAGGGCCAGACACTACTATTGGTAACCAGGTTCCATAGTACCGGAAGCTTAGATTTCATCTTTGTTTGATTTGCTGGCTAATCTGCTTTGATCCGTTTGCTGTCCCTGAGGCTCACTTACAATCTCTCCTTTGGAGTTGATACACTTGGCTTAGTTTTCTCTAAAACCAGTTTGTGAAACCCATAACTGGGGGGAGGGGCAGACAGCTGTGCGTAACTTCCTCCCCACCGAGGGAGGGGGCGGATTTCGTGAGCTTACCCTGTTCAGTCCCCTGTGAGGCGCAAGACAACACCGTTTGGATTCGCGCCCCCGAGGGAACGTGCACTGCAGTGCTGGGAGATCTCCTAGCGGAGTCGCCCCGCACAGAGCTGACCTCAGCGTCGGTGTCTTTCTGCAGCGGGGCGTGTCCCTCCCTGTGGGCGCCGGAGGCTGCAGGGCCCGGCACCGCAGGACAGGGTGAGGGAGCCCAGGCTGGTGCAACCAGTGGGCTCAGTGGGACCCCAGTACATGAGGTGGCCCCCGGAGTGGAGGGTAACCCGTCACACTCGGATCCTGCGCATGTCACCCCCCCATCGCCTGACAGCTGCCCAGAGCTCAGCCTCAGGCCGGTAACAAGCTGGCCAGGCTGTGGCTGGTGTTTTCTCTCTGCCATGCAGCACTGTGGGAGTCAGGATTAACCCCGCGTGCTCCCCGCCCCAGGGGAGTGCGACTGTGGGCAGGACAGTCAGATCCAGCCAGAGAGAAGAAGGGAGAGCGGAGAGAGTGCCCCCCCCCCCCGCCCCTGAGAAGATGGCACGGTGCCATCCTGCCGCCCAAGGCAGTGCGGGAAGCTCTGGAGCTGGCAGCTGCCGGGGGCGTGTGCCCTGCGATCAGAGCGGTGACTACAGCCTGTGTAGACTGACCTGAGCTAGCTTGCGTCTAGCTGGCCCCAGTACCGGTATCTGGGAAGCCACGACAGCACGGGCCGCCGCGGCTCCACTGCTCGATACTGCGGCGAGCTCGATCCAAGCCAGCCGGGGGACGTCTATCCGTGGTGCAGACATAGCCAGCGCGGTCACCGGCAGAGCCGCCTGACCAGTGCTGAGCCCGCTGCCTCCTCAGCCCCAGCACGGCAGCCGGGCCCCCCGGGGACCCCTCACCTGTGCATGACGTTGCCGTTCTGGAAAGCGGCGTAGCCCAGCAGGTAGAACTTGCAGAGGTTGAGGACGGCCAGGGCGAGGTAGGAGACGGTGAAGGTCAGGCCGAGGAGGGAGTAGGGCGTGCCGCAGCACTCCGCCACGCTGCCAACAGACCACAGGGCAGGGTGAGACGCCAGCCCCCTAGCTCCTGTGGACAGGTCCCCGGGAATGGGCTGGGAGAGCAGGCAGGTACGGCACCACGGCAGGAACACCAGGGGCAGTAGGGAGCCGGCCCTGAATCCCTGGGGTCCAAGCAGGCCATGTATGCGACGTCCCTTATCTCCAGCCCCCACAACAGACGAGTTCCAGCCCAGAATGGCCTAGATCCCTCCCCCCCGGCAGCCTGAGCCCACCACTCCTGGGATCAGACCCCCATTCCGCCCCCCCGCCCAGCCGGGTCGCCCCCTCCTACCTGCTGAGGAAGACGAAGAGCAGCCCCTGCTGGGCGAGGAGGCTGTCGGAAGAGGCCAGGAACGAGTAGATCTGGAGGGTGAAGAGCACCAGCCAGAAGACGAGGAAGAGCACCGGGACGGCCAGCTGGCTCCAGAGGGACATGGCCAGCGCCACCAGCCTGTACATCTCCAGTCCCTGGGGAGGAGGGACCAGTCAGCCAGTGCGGCCCCACAGCCTGGGATCCACCGCGGAGGAGTATCTGGGTACTGAACTCCCCGTGTGCGTGCGGCAGAGAGCCCCAGCCCGGCTGATCACGCACATCGCCCCGCTGGTACGAGGGATAGAGCCAGACTGGACCGGAGACCACCAGGCTCCGGTACCAGCTCCGCCGGCAGGTTTACTCCTGGGGGCAGGGTTTGAAGTGTGGTTGGCTCTGGGCTCACAGCCCTGGAGACAGAACCCCGGCGAGGGCCCTGCCCTCTCCCCAATGCTCCCCAGGGGCCAGAGGGGAATCCAGAGCCCCCGAGCGGCGAGGCTCCATGCCTCATTCCTAGGGCTATGATGTCATCACGGGTGTTTTTAGAAAATGTCAGGGACAGGTCACGGGCAAAACCCCCCAGACAACGCTGTGACCTGTCCCTGACTCGGCCTAAACCATCCCGGACAGAATGTCTAGGGAGGAGGGGCCAGCCCCCCTCGGGGCCCCCAAAGTCACTGATTCCAGGACTTCCGCCACATAATCTCAGCTACACTCATTCCCCCAACGCCCCAAGCCAGCTAGTCCACCGTCCTAGAGGGACCCCTGACCCGCCCAGTCCCCTGCCCTGCAGCTGGATTGGAACCAGCGCCCCCCACAGGGGCAAGGCCCGTGTCCCATTCCCGCCCCCCCGACCAGTCCCCTGCCCTGCAGCTGGAGTGGAACCAGCGCCCCCCACAGGGGCAAGGCCTAGTTTCCAATCCCCGCCCCCCCGCCCAGTCCCCTGCCCTGCAGCTGGAGTGGAACCAGCGCCCCCCACAGGGGCAAGGCCCCGTGTCCCATCCCCGCCCCCCCGCCCAGTCCCCTGTCCTGCAGCTGGAGTGGAACCAGCGCCCCCCACAGGGGCAAGGCCCCGTGTCCCATCCCCGCCCCCCCGCCCAGTCCCCTGTCCTGCAGCTGGAGTGGAACCAGCGCCCCCCACAGGGGCAAGTGCCCCGAGCTGCCTGCCTGAGGCATTGCCAGACCCATCCGTCTCCCCTCTCCCTGCATGCCAGCCACTCACCTGAGCCATCTCCCTGCACACCACAGCGGCCAGGTGGAAGGGAACCAGCAGGCGGGAGGTGGCCACATAGAGCACCCCCCCCACAGTGAGGGAGGTGGCAAAGGCGTTGACCACGGGAAGGGCCTGCAGGGGGAAGCCGCAGAGCCGGGCCAGCAGCGGGAGCAGCGGGGCACAGAAGAGCCACACCTGCCTGGTCTTCATCAGCAGGGCGCAGAGCGCGCTCACCAGGACCTGGCCTGGCGGGAAGGCGAGAGCAGGCCCGTTAGTGCAGCTGGAGCGCGCCCGTGGGCCCCGGCCCCCATACACCCCGCGTGACCGGCACACGTCCGGCTAGCAGCACGCTGGCTGCAGCCCGCCGCCTAGGCAGTGTGGCCTAGTGCTTAGAACACAGGGCTGGGAGTCAGGACTCCTGGGTGCTGTTCCCAGACCTGCCACTGTCTCCTTGTCGGGCGGGGGCGAGCCACTTCCCCCCCCCCCCCCCAGAACAGGCCGCTAATGCTGCCACCAGGGGCCAGTGGGACATCTGCTATTCAGTGATCGCGGATGGTGCTTTGAGATCCCCAGATGAGTCTCCCTTCACCCGGCACCTCTCATCACCAGCTGTCCCAGACCTGGGCTCACCCTCCTCCCCCAGGCCCCAGACAGGGGCACAGAGGCTTCACGGGAGGGGCTCGACCTACATCCTGCCTGCAGGGAAGAGTCCCCCAATCAGGTTACAAAGGCCACCGGAGGGCGCTGTCCCCCTGGGTAGCTATAAGCTCCCTGCTGGGTCCCTGGAGGTCAGCTGGGTAATTTTCCTGACATGGGCACAAATCCCTGTGCGGAGACGCCGCTTTTGGGGGAGCTTCCGCCTGCCGTGCGCTGACAAGTGGGCTGGGAGAAGCCGGACTGAGCGCAGAGCCAGGGCAAATAGCCAGCTAACCCATCCCGCTGGGTTACGTCCAAACCCAGCCCCCTTCAGAGCCCAAAGCAGGGGGGTGAATTCACACACCCCAGGGCGAGCCGAGATGCAGTCAGGCTGGGATTCAAACTCACGGGAGGTGTTTCTAACGCCCCATCAGCACGGTGCCAGGCGCTCAGAGGTGCTGGGATGCTGGACTCCCCCATGAGCGGCTGTACCACGCTCACACTGAGGTTACCAGGTGCCAGCCGTGGGGCTCTCGGCTCCGCTCCTTGGGAAGTGCTCCCTGAACGGGCGCTGGGGGTGGGGGAAGCGCACCCTGCGTGCTCTCCAGCCATTCCGGTTCCTGGCGGGAGGGATCCCATGGGAAAACCCTGACCCTGGGACATGCCCCTCTCTGGGGCTGGGGGGGCTTCCGTCCGATCCCCATGTTGAAGGGGAAATGCTCCGGTGCAGTCTCACCTGTCAGGGCGGTCACGAACCGGCTGAGCACCATGGGGTCCTGGTATACAGCCCCCTGGAACTCGTACTCCATCTCATGGCGTATGTAGTCCCTGGAAGGAGAGGGGCGGGGTCTTAGCAGCAGGTGCTTCCCCACCCCCACCCCGGCCCTCCTATCAGCCCCACAATGCCCCAGACGCCCTCTAGATAGCCAGAGCCCCAGGTATGCACCTGCGATCTTCTACTGAGTCCCCACGCCAGCGAAACCCAGCCCACCTTCCTCTCATGGCTCTTGACGGCACTGTAGGGGCAAGCGCTAGCCCAGGGACAGGCGGCGGAGCCGTTCCTGCAGACTGGAGCTGTGAAGTCCCAGCCCCGGAGCGTCTGTCTCCAGTCCCAGCTCTCCCTCGGGGCTCTCCTCCCACTGCTACCCCCACACGCCCTGCGAGCAACGTTCCCCCTCATTTTTGACAGGCCGTGTGTGCAAAGAATTTCTTCTGTGCAAATTTGTGTGCACAGTGTTTCCCTGTGTGTGCGGGGTTTAGGATCTGTGTGTCCACATACGTGTGCACAGCTTAGAGGGGACAGTCCCTGCGAGAGCCCCTGACGGGGCTGTGGAGAGAGCACGGAGCCCTCGGAGCCAGGTAGGTGACTCGCAGCTCACCTGGCCGTCTGATGGCCCACGAAGAGCAGCAGCAGCGTCAGGCCGTAGAGGTACAGCCTGACCAGGGACCGGATTGGGAGCAGCAGCACCACGATACACAGCACGTGGCCTGGGAAAGGGAGAGAACAACGAGTCAGCCAGCAATGCCGGTGGTCTCCCGTCGCTGTGCTGCCCACCCAGTGCTCAGAGCTAGCCCCACAGGTGCGCCGATCTCTCCCAGCCAATGGGAGCTGCTGGGACGGTGCTGGGGCAGCACGCAGAGCCTGGAATAGCGTGTGATTTCCTTACCCGCTCTGGGCCTCACTTCGCTCTCTGGCAGCCTTGGACTCAAATCCCTTCTCTCGCAGGAGCCAACACTGGACTAGAACGGGACGACCTGCATGCTCTAGAGGAAAGGGCACCAGGACTCTGTGTTCACGGCCTCTCAGGGAGGCCTCAGCCCATGGGCCTGGACTGCAAGTGACCGGGAATTAACGAAACCTGCCAGCCCTGCAAAGGGCCCTGGGACCGGCCCATCAAGCCAGGTTCTCGCTCCTCACCCAGCAACAAGCAAGCATCTGCGTTCAGAACATGGATAATGATGCTCTGGGTGATGCTCATGAGAACGGGGAGACCGGCTCAGACCAATCGCCCAGCTCGCCCAGTGTCCTGTCCTCCCCCCGGGACCAATGCCAGGGAATGCCAGTCAATTACCCAGGTAGTAGCCCTGCCACAGGGCCCGGCGGCGCCAGGAGGGCTCCTGCTGCTTGGGCCGGAGCAGTTCGGCGAAGGCCTGGACGTCCCAGCGGTAGAGCAGGTCGAGCAGGACGATGCTGGGCACCCGCAGCACCACGTTGGCCACCTCCTCCAGCCGAGGCATGGCCGGGCCGCCGGGGGCGACCACCGCTTCCCAGGGTGCAGACAGCGGTCTTAGGGGTCTCCCTCCCCTAGATGGGGTCCCAGGGATGGGGGGTCTCTCTCTGGGGGGCAGGGCTCAACTGGAGGCCTGTCCATGCGGGAGCCTCAGTGGAGGGGGTCACTGAGCGGGGACCTTGTCCCGCAGGGGCTCAGCGGGGGGGGGGGGGGAATCTCAACGGGGGGGGGGATGCCCCGCAGGGGGAGCTCAGCGGGGGGGTGTCCCGGGGGGGATCTCAACGTGGGGGGGGGGGTTTGCCCCGCAGGGGGAGCTCAGCAGGGGTGGTGTCCCGGGGGGGGGTGCCCCGCAGGGGGAGCTCAGCACTATACAGGGGCTCTGTCCCGCGGGGGAGGGTGCGGGGTTGGGGGGCGCTCAGCGGGGTGGTGATGTCCGCGGGGGGGGGGTTCCGGGGGGGGCGCTCAGCGGGGTGGTGATGTCAGCGGGGGGGTTCCGGGGGGGGGCGCTCAGCGGGGTGGTGATGTCAGCGGGGGGGTTCCGGGGGGGGGCGCTCAGCGGGGTGGTGATGTCAGCGGGGGGGTTCCGGGGGGGGGGCGCTCAGCGGGGTGGTGATGTCAGCGGGGGGGTTCCGGGGGGGGCGCTCAGCGGGGTGGTGATGTCCGCGGGGGGGGGGGGTCCGGGGGGGCGCTCAGCGGGGTGGTGATGTCCGCGGGGGGGGGGGTCCGGGGGGGCGCTCAGCGGGGTGGTGATGTCCCCGGGGGGGGTTCCGGGGGGGGCTCCCGTGGGCTCTCACCTGACGGGTCACTGGGGGGGCGGGGGAGTCTCTCCCTACTGGGGGGGGCGGGGGGGACGTTCGCTGCCCCCAGCGCGGCAGCGTCTCTGTCACTTTCACTTTCTCCGGGCGCACCCCCGCCAGCCGCACCATAGAGAGGCTGCGCCGGAAAGCCTGGCGCAGGCTCCCAGTGACGCCTCGTCGGCCATCTCAGGTAAGGGCAGCCCTCGGCGGCTAGCGAGACTAGGCGAAGCTGGAGGACGCCATCTTGGATAAGGGCAAGGCAGGGACAGAGGTTGAAGCTGCAGGTGAGGCTTGCTAAGGAAGCCACCATCTTTGGTAAGAGCACGGTGGGGGCGGCCATATTGGATAAGGGCAAGACAGGAGCAGCCATGTTGAAGCTGCAGGTGATGCTTGTGTGCAGCAAGGGCCTGTGGAAGACCCACCAGCGCCAGTCCCTCCCACAGCGCTTTGTAACAACAGCCTGGCCACTGGCGGGTGCCTTGGGGACACCGCCCCCCCTGCCCCCTGGCATCGCCTGGGGTGGGGCGAACCCAGACAATGCCAAGCAGTCTCTCGCTGCAGAAAAAAGTGCAGATCATCCACGAGTGCCAGAGGCCGGGGGCCACTCAGAGCCAAGTGGTCACCCCGTGGGAGTTGCACCGGTCGGTCGTGTGCCGGATAGGGCAGCAGAAGGACAAGCTGTTGGCTGACTACGAAGCCGGCCTGTCGAATGGCTGCCGTAAGCGTGGGCGGGAAGAAAAAGCAAAAGCACCTGTCGTCGACCGGGCTCTCTTTACCTGGCTCAAGGAGGAGAGGACCCAGGGGGCACTGTTGGCTGGACCCGCAGCCAAGGGAAAAGCCGGTCAGCTCACCGCTTTCCTTGGACTGAAGGATTTGAAGGCACGCCACGGTTGCAAAAGAGAGCAGGGTGGAAACAGTCAGTGGACAAACCCACAGCTGAACAGTGGCAGTGCGAAAAACTTCCTTGTATCCTTTAAAAGTTTTCCCCGGCTGACACCTACAATGCGGACGAGACAGGGCTGTATCGGAAAGGGCTCTGGGACAGAGGACATGGAGAAAAAAATGAAAAACTAGAAGGAGGGAAAGCTTCAAAGGACAGGGTAATTGTGCTTGTCTGTGCCAAAATGGATGGGAGTGACAAATGCCCGCTGTTCATGATTGGGAAGTCAAAAGGACTTTCCGGAGGATTTCAGGAAACCTCCCCTCAAATATGTCAGTTCGGGGAATGCCTGGATGACAGGTGAGATTTTCATCAGTTGGCCGAAAAAAGTGGGATCGTCATCTTTGCTGACAGAGCCATAAAATATGCCTCTTCCTGGCTAACTGCTCCGCACATCCTCAAGGAGTGGTTCTCACGAACATTCAGCTCGAATTCTTACCCCCTAACGCTACCTCTTCGATGCAACCTATGGCTCAAGGTGTCATTGAGAACATGAAGGGACATTACCGATCAAAAATTGCAAACCGGATTAATGTTGCTCTTGACGTGGACCCCGAGGCAGATGTTCAGACAGTCCTGAAAACTGTAAACTTGTTAGATTGCGTTCATCTTGTTGCTGAGGCCTGGCAAGATGTAAAGACAACAATTTCCAACTGTTTCTGGAAAGGCAAATTTGTTGTGCCAGAGGAAGGTGTGTGAGACGAGGATAGTGCGGAGTTTGACAACCCCCTGAATGATGTGCCACTTCCAGTCAGCATGGAAAAAGAGGACTTAGTAACTGCTTTGGCTGTGGATGAGAGTTTGCTCACGTTCGGAGAGCTAACCGATGAGGAATTACCGCGGGCTGCCGCTGCTGCAAGGCCAGAGAAACGAGCTTGTGCTGATGAAACGTAACTTAATGCAGAGGATAATCAAGAGAGTGAGGATGATTTGGATGAAGTTCCGCCCCCGAGAAACTCCAAGTTGTTGAAGGCTTTGAACACGCTTCGGCACTTCTCGCAGCTAGAGGGACATGGGGACAGGGTCTACAGGTCTCTTTGGGACAATGAATCCCACCTTCAAAACAAAATTGTGACTGAGAAGAAGCAGAGCAAATTAACAGAGTTCTTTCACCCAAAATGAGCGAGTTTCTCCATACTTAGTTTACAGGTTGATACCCACTGTATCAATAAAATACACTGATGTGGAATAGTACTTTAATTTAGGTTAATACAGTATTATTAGCTTAGCAGATGCCCTTATCCAGGGTGACTTACAAAGTGTTACAGTACGTGCCAGTACAAAAAATGTTCACAGGAGGTTTTGTTTGTTGTCATGGTTGATGTTTGATTGTTCTTAAAACATAACCATAAAACTTGATCCTTTTATAACGATTACTCACATAATGCTGCTTTCTTGATACAATATCATAGTAGGCTACAAATGCAGAACAGAGCCCATGTTTAAAATGTACTGTCTGGACACTAAAGCAATACTGTAGCCACAATAGTAAACATACATTGCACTCTTTCCATTCTATATTATCGTGCTGTCCCTGTTTGACATATCAGACAAAGCAGGCTACCTTTGGTCAGACGACACTCCCCATAACAGCAAGAGCCTCTTAGGAGCAACATAGCAAAAGGGCACTGATATATTGCTACTAATAAGTGTCTACTGTCAGTCTAGCTCTTCTATTCAGAAGGCAGCCATCTTGGATGAGGGTGGTTCATAGTGGCCATCTTTGATGAGAGCAGCCTGAGTAAGACAGATCTTGGATGAGGGAAGAGCAACTATGGCTTCAAGGGGCATCCATCTTGGATGAAGACAGAGTCCCTAAATTCTGAAGGAGTGATCATCTTGGATGAGGGCAGACCGCCTAAGGCCTAGAAGAGAAGCCATTTTGGATAAGGGCATCTGTCCATCTTTAATGAGGGCAGCCTACCTAAGGCTTCAAGAGGCTGCCATATTGGATGACGGTTTCCATCTCCCCGCTGTGATTGTGCCCCAGCTTTGCCCAGCTCAGACTGCCCAGATGCCTGCAGGCTGTCGGGGAGGCTGGGCAAGCAGCCTGAGGCCTGTGCCCAGGTGTCAGGGCACCAAGTTGAAGTCTAAGTCACAAGTGGAGTCTGATCCTGGTGGGGGGCAGCCCAGCAGAGTGTGTGCGGTGCCGTGTACAGCTGTAGGGCTGAGCCCGCAGGCCAGACATGGGCCAGTGGGACAGGAGCATGGACCAGCAGTGTTGCCTGAGTTTAGGAGATTAATACTATTGTTTAGATAACATGGGTTATAGGCTCGCCAGTTAATCTGATCAGAGAATAAGAAGGTTCTTGTCCCAGAATCAGGCTACACAGAGTTTGCAAACACCCTCGGGACGTATGAGAAGGACACTGAGAACAAAATGTAGCCTTAAAGGCTTCTGTTGAGACAAATGGAATAGTAATCAAATAGTAATCAATCAATCAACTATGAAACCATAACATTGTCCTAGCAGTACATGTGGTATTATATACGATAAAGGTTTCTCAGTTAACGCACTCATATCCTTCCCTGATAACCTGGTGATAAGAGACCAAGGACCAGCTTCGTCTCTGGCATGCCAAGAGAGTCCGATGGTTCAGGTTTCTCAAATCTTGAGTGGGAGGCGAAGAAGCTAGTTGAAGCCAGAGCTAAAGCTAAAGACTATAGACACCACCTTAGAGATTACTTAAGAACTAACAAGGACAAACTAAACAACGAGGGAACCGATCTGCACTAACACGGTGGACTGTCCTTCTGATACAGTCTAAGCTCTCTGTGTCCACCTTCCATGTCCAGACTTAATTTCCTCACCCACAGAAGTATCAGGTGCACTTACTCTATAGGCTGGTAGGTTCGTGCGTATTGATGACCATTTATCTCATTCTCACCTCTGTTATTTCTGGCCGCACCAGTTATTTCCATGGTCTTTGTGATGTGTTTCTTAAGTCCGAAAAAGGCCACGAATGGAGGTGGCTGTGTCTACACCAGCTTGCTTTGACTTGCTCACTTCTCTTTGTTAAAGGCCGTACACATACATATACTTTATGCTTTAGCTCAGCACCACCTATCTAGGCTAAAGGTCTCCGACATGTGTCTGCTCACTTGCTTTAGTTCAACGTACAGGATGTGGCCTGTAGGTTCCTTGCATTACAGCCAATAATACACCAATACAACTGGATAAACCCATTATCCTAAAACAAATGCTCAAACCCATAAGAAATGACACTATAGACTGCCGCAAGGCCTCCCTGGTCCCTCCTGCTCCCCCATGGCCTAGCTGCAACCACCAGACACCCCTTGTCTCACACCTCCATTGTCAGCCGTCCCGGTGCTGTGGTTGTGCAGTGCCTCGTGATGCCAGGCCCTGGTGTGTGACACGGGTGCGAGGCTCTGCTCCAGCACTGATAAGACGTAATGATAGTGATAGGGTGGGGTGGGGAGGGTGAAGGGGGAGGAGCCTTTTATTCTATTTCATGTTAATTATACCACAGTGGGTTCTGCTCTGGAAGCTACAGTCTCAATTTCAACAGTTATCTTGGCTTGTTTGGGATCTAGAGGCCGTAGGAACACATGAAATCATAGACAAATAACACCGTCAATGACAGGAGTATCTATCTTTTAGTAGTTACAAAGAGTCCTGTGGCACCTTAAAGACTAACTAAAGGTGCCACAGGACACTTTGTAACTTCTGCAATTCCAGACTAACACGGATACCTCTCTGACTCTTATCTTTTAGTAGTTTCATAACTGTTAGTAGTTCCAAAAACTACTTTTCATAACTTTCATTAAAGTTACTGTGGCGGGGTGACCACCCGCCCCCTACCGGAAGGGGATGGAAGAGCCCAGGAAGGGGTTGAGGCCAGGAGCTAGCAGGCTCAGGCCTGATTGGGGAATAGGCACAGCTGGGTGGCCACGCCCAAAACACTCAGGCCTGTATAAAGGCTGAGAGGTAGGGGCCTACAGGAAGAGAGTCTCCTCTGTCCTTCGAGGAAGACAGGTCTAGCTGCTGGGGCTTAAGCAAGGTACCTGGATTAGGGCAGGGCTGGGGCAAGGCAGAGGGAGCTGGGGAGGCTCTAGCCGGAGAGCCCCAGGCTGCGGGGCCTGACAGAAGGCCCGACCCAGGGGTACTGGGGTTGCAGGGGGCAGCCCACACCTAGAGATAGAGGCAGCAGGCCAACCCCCCTTGCCGGTGATGAGAGGCCATGATACTGCAGTCTGCCCCAGTGAGCGGGGGCAAGTGAGGACTGGCAGTGGCGCATTCTGAGGCAAGGTGGGGATAGGGGGTGGAGGAATCCCCAGGGAGGGGAGACCCTTGGACCTAAGGGGGTACTGCAGGGGTGCAGCACCCGCAGTTAGAGGGCACCGGGGTCCGGGAGGGACGTGGGGCCAGAGCAGGAGCGGGACATCGGCCTGCGGAGGGCACTCCGAATGCTGAGAGCTAATTCCCTGATGGACCAGTGGGAGGCGCTGCAGGGGTGAGTGTGCACCCCGTGACAGTTACCAACCAAGTGTCACAGCATACACAATTCCTAAAGATAAGCACCAAGTGTCACTTATACTTACCGACATCCTCCTAGATGGGGTTAGAGAGTCTGTCGGCCCTCTCACGGATTGATCAGTAATACGGGAGTGATTCCTGCTGGGGTTTCCTATTGGAAGCTCAGTTTTCCTGTTCTGGGCACCCTTGCTTATTCTGTGAGTCTGTCTATACTGACATTCTGCACATGTACATGAAAGTGTCGACCTGCTTTTCCTTATTGGTCTGTGTCCCTTAGAAACACAAGGGACTCCAAATTCTATAGGCTGGGTAGGTTCTCGTTAACAGTGATGGACAACCTTTATTTTGTGGTTAAGGCACATGTTGGAGACAATATTTGCTGCTACAACATTTTATCTGTTAAATTTACTCTTCCCAGCCACACGTTTATAATATTACCAGTTGGTCCCTCTTTCCCCATAATATTCTGGGTTAGTTCTCAGTCATTGACTTCACACCATCATTTCTTGTCTCTAAGGCCTAAAATAGCTAAGTTAAAGTTTTGCAGTCCTCAGCCTACAGGTTCTTGCATTTCAGCTTGTTTTATTCGTATCTAATACTTGGTTCCTTTAAATATTGATCAATTTTATACTTTTATAATCCTACAAATTAACTCTGATTAACATACACTGACTATATATGGTATAACATTGATTAATCATAACATCACACGTTAAATAGATAATAAACTAACATAGCAGCTACCAATACCACACCTGCTCTAATTCTGTCTGGGGATAAACAGAGGCACCTCAATATGGAAACTTGTTAAAAACACAAGGGCAGAGACTCAACTAAACATATTCTCCCACCCCTAAATAGAACAGCAAGAAGTCCGAAAAATGCCCCCAGGGCTAACCAACAGAGTAAAAGGGGAGGTTAGAGACAAAAGGATGCTCTTCCAAAACTGGAAGTCAAATCCCACTGAGGAAAATAAAAAGGAGCAAAAACTCTGGCAAGGCGAGTATAGTTAGGAAGGTCAAAAAAGGTCAAAAGACACAAAGTTAACACCAAAAATATCTGTAAGTACATCAGAAGAAGGAAGTTCCCAAACAATTGGTGGGGCCACTGGAGGATGGAGATGCTAAAGGAGCACTCAAGGAAGATATGGCTGTTGTGAAGAAACTAATGAATTCTTCGCATCAGTCTTCACAATTGAGGGTGCGAGGGAGATTCCCAAACCTGAGCCAGCCTTTTTAGGTGACAGATCTGAGGAGCTGTCCCAGATTGAGGTGTTAGTAGAGGAGCTTTTGGAATAAACAGGTAAATTAAACAGTAACAAGTCACTAGAACCTGGTGGTATCACCCAAGAGTTCTGAAGGAATTCAAATGTGAAATTACAGGACCACCGACTGTCATCTGTAACCTCTGATTTAAATCCACTTCTGCACCAAAGGACTGGAGGATAGCCAATGGGAGGCCAATTTTTAAAAGGGCTCCAGAGGTGACCCCGGCAATTACAGGCCAGTAAGCCTCACTTCAGTACCGGGCACATTGGTTGGACAGAATTATCAGACACATAGATGAACAGAATATGTTGGGGAAGAGTCAACATGGTTTTGGTAAATGGAATCTATTAGAATTCTTTGGCGGGGGATCAACAAACATGCAGACAAGAGTGATCTAGTTGTGTACTTGGACTTTCAGAAAGCCTTTGACAAGGTCCCTCACCAAAGGCTCTTAAGCAAAGTAAGCTGCCACGGGATAAGAGGGAAGGTTCTCTCATGGATCAGTAGCTGGTCAATAGACAGGAAACAAAGGGTAGGAAAAAGTTGTCAGTTTTCAAAGCAGAGAGGTAAATAGCAGGTCCCTCAAGGATCTAACTGGAACAAATTCTGTTCAACATATTCATAAATGATCTGGAAAAGGGGTGAACAATGAGGTGGCAAAGTTTGCAGGCAGTACAAAATTACTCAAGACAGTTAAGTGTGAAAAGTTAGAACGGGATCTCACAAAACTGGGTGACTAAGCAAGAAATGGCAGGTGAAATTCAGTGTTGATAAATGCAAAGTTATGCACATCGGAAAACATAATCCAAACTATGCATACAAAATGATGGGGTCTTGATCAGCTGTTACCACACAAGAAAGAGATCTTGGAGTCTCCTTGGATAGTTCTCTAAGAACATCAGCTCACGGTGGAGCTGCAGTCAAAAAAGCAAATAAAGTTAGAAACCATTAGGAAAGGGAAAGATAATAAGACTGTAAATATTGTAATGCCACTATATAAATCCATGATACGCCCGTGTGCCCCATCTCCAAAAATAAATATTCGAATTGGAAAAAGTACACCGAAGGGAACAAAAATGATGAGAGGTATGGGACGGGTTCTGTATGAGGAGAGACTAAAGACCAGAAGTGCTCATCTTAGAAAAGAGACAACTACGGGTGATATGATAAAGGTGCATAAATCCTGACTGGTGTGGAGAAAGGGAATAAGGAAGTGTTATTTTCTCCTTCTCATAACACAAGAAGCAGGGGCCAGGCAATGCCATTAATAAGCGGCAGGTTTAAAACAATCCAAAGGAAGTATTTCTTCACACAACCCACAGTCAACCTGGGGAACTCCTTGCCATGGGATGTTGTGACGGCCACAAGGATAACTCGGTTCAAAAGAAACTAGGTACATTCCTGGGGGATGGGTCCATCAATGGTTATTAGCCAAGATGGGCAGAGATGCAACCCCACACTTTGAGTGTCCCTAAACTCAGACTGTCAGGAGCTGGGACTGGCTGACAGGGGTTGGATCACTCGCTAATTGCCCTGTCCTGTTCATTCCCTCCGGGGCACCTGGCATTGGCCACTGTCAGAAGACAGGATACTGGCTAGATGGGCCATTGGTCTGACCAGTCTGGCCATTCTTATGTTCTTAACAAGACCCTTTTCATGGGGACTACGTTTCATTAAAAATAGTCTATTGAAATTCCCAGACGTTAGACGGGCACAGTGAATGTAGGGATCGGCATGGCTCAGACCATCCAGCAGGTGGCACTAGGACTCCAGAGAATTTTTCTGGTGGGGGACAGACGTGCAAAGAACTCAGTATTCCTCGTGGGTCTCACCCACACTTTGCACCAGAGTCAGTGCCAGCACTGGGGGAGAGTCAACCCCCGTTTCTCGGCCCCGGCCTAGAGCACAGCAGCTGCAAGCCTCCAAACACGACTGTACCCTGGGTCGCTGGGGGCCAAATCTCCGTTTATTTCAGCAGCATTACGCTGGCAGAGAATCTGGATCCTGTTACCCCTGAGCCAGGCTGGCTGACAGGGAATTCTGGCAAGAAGCCCAGCGATCCCGTTGCGCAGCAGGGGTTCACTATCACAACCCAGCTCGACGAGGAGCACAGAGCGCCAGGCCCGGCCAGACACAGACACCCTGAGAACCGGGAAATACACCAGTGAAGGAAACGCTGAGTTAAGTAACAAGCTCCCCACCCCCCACAGCCTTACCTGGGCCCCCTTGGATCATCACCCCCATAGGAGAACCTAGGGGAGAACTCAGTGCTCTGCTGTGATACCTCGGAGCCCGTGGAAGCCTGAGTTGTCTGTGAGCCTGAACCTGCTGAAGCCAGATGAGTCCATTCATCCGAGACAATTACCTTCCAGGCCTGTGATTGCCCCCTTGCCATTCAACCGGGTTTCAGCCAATCCACAGGCAAGGACCCACCCAGGTTGCCCCAAGGTAAATAAATAGGCTCCTAAGAACATAAGAACAGCCAGACGGGGGTCAGACCAAAGGTCCATCCAGCCCAGTGTCCTGTCTTCCAACAGTGGCCAATGCCAAGTGCCCTAGAGGGAACGAAGAGAACAGGGAATCAGCAAGTGATCCATCCCCTGTCGCCCATTCCCAGCTTCTGACAAACAGGCTAGGGACTCCCTCCCTGCCCATCCTGGGTAGTAGCCATTGATGGACATATCCTCTGTGAACTTATCTAGTTCTTTTTTTAACCCTTTTATAGTCTTGCCCTTCACAACATCCTCTGGCAAGGAGTTCCACAGATTGACTAGGTATTGTGTGAAAAAAATACTTCCCTTTGTTTTAAACCTGCTGCCTGTTAATTTCATTTGGTGACCCCTAGTTCTTGTGCTATGAGAAGGAGTAAATAACACTTCCTTATTTACTTCACCCATTATGATTTTATAGACCTCTATCATATCCCCCGTAGTCATCTCTTTTCCAAGATGAAAAGCCCCGTCTTATTAACCTTTCCTCATATGAAAGCCGTTCCAGACCCCTAATCATTTTTGTTGCCCGTTTCTGAACCTTTTTCATTTCCAACATCCCTTTTTTGAGATGGGGTGGCCACATCTGCACACAGTATACAAGATGTGGGTGCACCATGGATTTATATAGAGGCAAAATGACCTTTTCTGTTTAATGATTCCCAGCATTCTGTTCGCTTTTTTGACTGTCGCTGCACATTGAGTGGATGTTTTCAGAGAACTATCCACAATGACTCCAAGATCTCCCTTGAGTGGTAACAGCTATTTTAGACCCATCATGTTATAGGTATAGTTGGGATTATGCTTTCCAATGTGCATTACTTTGCATTTATCAACATTGAATTTCATCTGCCAGTTTGATGCCCAGTCACCCAGTTTTGAGGGATCCTTTTGTAGCTCTTCCCAGTCGGTGTGGCACTTAACTATCTTGACCAATTTTGTATCATCTGAAAATTTTGCAATCTCACTGTTTACCCCTTTTTAAAATATCATTTATGAATATATTGAATAGGACTGGGCCCAGTCTGAAAACTGACCATTTATTCCTACTCCTTGTGTCCTCTCTTTTAACCAGTTACCAATCCAGGAGAGGACCTTCCCTCTTATCCCAGGACAGTTTACTTGCTTAAGAGCCTTTGGTGGGGGACCTTGTCAAAGATGAGAGTCGGTGGTCCTGTAATTTCACATTCGAGTTCCTTCAGAACTCTTGGTGATACCATCGGGTCCTGCTGACTCATTACTGTTTAGTTTATCAATTTGTTCCAAAAGCTCCTCTAATGATGCCTTAATCTGGGATTTAGTTGGGGTTGGTCCTGCTCTGAGCAGGGGGTTGGACTAGATACCTCCTGAGTTCCCTTCCAACCCTGAGATTCTAGGATTCTGTGATTCTATGACAGTTCCTCAGATTTGTCACCTAATAAAGACTGGCTCAGGTTTGGGAATCTCCCTCACATCCTCAACCATGAAGACTGATGTAAAGAATTCATGGTTTCTCTCCTATGGCCTTATCGTCCTTGAGTCTCCTTTAGAACCTCGATTGTCCACTGGTTGTTTAGCAGCTTCCTGTATTTGATGTGCTTAACATTTTTTTTGCTATTACTCTTGGAGTCTTTGGCTAGCTGCTCTTAAAATTCTTTTTTGCCTTTCTAATTATATTTTTACATTTCATTTGCCAGTGTTTAGGCTCCTTTCTGTTTTCCTCAATAGGATTTAACTTCCACTTTTTAAAGGATGCCTTTTTGCCCCTCACTGTGTCTTCTCCTTTGTTGTTTAGCCCTGGGGGCTCTGTTTTGGTTCTCTTACTGGGTATTTGAATTTGGGGTATAAATTTAAGTTGACCCTCTATTGTGGGGTCTTTAAAAAGTTTCCATGCAACTTGCAGGGATTTCACTTTTGGCGCTGTACCTCTGCTGAGCTCCCTGGTTTTCCATTCCACGTGTTTCCTCCTGTCCATGTCCAAAGAGAGACGGTCCCATCTCGCTCTGCAGGAGGAGGGGATGACGTGCTCTGGTTCTGTTTAATTGTCTCCTCTTGTCACCTGAGCTGTCACGGAGCTGCTGATCTGTGGGTGGCGAACCCATCTCCATTCCAATTATCAGCCAGTCCCGTGCGCGGTGAGTGAGCATTACCGGCACAATCCATCAAGGGAGTCGGCCCGTGAAAAGAGAGGCCAACGCAATTAACCCGCCGAGGAAATGCCTGACGCTTTCGAGGGTGGGGGGCGGGTGGGGGAGCGCGTCTTCCAGTTCACACCGGGTGATGCTGTCCCTCTGAAGGCTGCGGGCTGGACTCTCTGCGAGGTGTGTGACCCTGGGCGGAGGCAGAGGAGTGCGGAGATCCTCACCGCAGCGCATGGTGCCGCTTCATCAGCCGAGGCCCCAGCAGGAGGGACGCAAGGCGGCAAGCTCAAAAAACCAGGCGACACGTCCCATCTGTAGCGCTCGCTGCTTCCTCAGAGTCCTGGGGCATCCGGGCCGGCCACAGGCATCAGCCCCGCTTGTACCCATGGGCCCACTGCAGCATCCCAGCCGAGTCCCAGAACCGAGGTCCCTGGAAGCAGGCTCGTGTTCCCAACAGTCCCGGGAGAGAATCAGGGACTCAGGGCTGCTGGTCACCAGTGCAGGATCATTAACACAATCGCTGCCTCCGGCACCAGGGGATTATTCCAGTGATTAGATCAGGGCCCTACCCGAGGGGCCTGGACACCCAGGCCATAAGCCAGCCGGGTGATGGGATGCAGGCCCCACGCGGTGTGCGAGGAGGCGTGTCCGCTCTGTGAGCGTGTGGGCTCTGCTGGAAGTCCAGGCTGTTCCCTCGTGTGAGCACTGACTCCGTTGCACTCGGTGCGTCTCAGAGCGTTAGTGCAGGGGCGGGACGCAGCCCATAGCACCTGCCCTCACCCCACCATGCAGAACCTCCGCTGGCTCAAACCCCAGCGTGCAAAGGGCACGAGCTCCCAGCCTCGCACCAGGAACACGTGCAATGGAGGGGCAGGAAGGAGCCAGGAAACCTCAGCAGCGAGTGACCCAAACTCAGCAGCAGCTGCCTCGGGACCAGGCGACATGGGTGGAGCCGCAGCCTTCCTCCAAACCAATGACACGGCTCCGGATTTACACCAGGGTCAAGGACAGCAGCATTTGGCCCAGGGAGCAGGTCCACTGGTGATAATGGCTCCCTGCCCGTGGCTGTGGTACCGGCTGATCGCCACAGATGTTGATCCATGGGGCTGGGAGCATCCGGTCATCGTAAGGCAAGACAGCATCCGGCCCTAGGAATCCCCGCCTCCTGCCGGGGGCTGGCCAGTGCTCCCACCATGATAAAAGTCACAACAGACACCTTCTCCTCGGCCTCGGGCAAACGGCATAGACCCCCTCGCCTATTCCGAAGCCTGCAGCTTTCCCAGGCGGGCCCTGTGACCAAGTCCCCCCTCTCTGCACGTCCCTCCATGTCCCCCTCTCTGCACGTCCCTCCATGTCCCCCTCTCTGCACGTCCCTCCATGTCCCCCTCTCTGCACGTCTCTCCATGTCCCCCTCTCTGCACGTCCCTCCACCGTCCCCCTCTCTGCACGTCCCTCCACCGTCCCCCTCTCTGCATGTCCCTCCACGTCCCCCTCTCTGCACGTCCCTCCATGTTCCCCCTCTCTGCATGTCCCTCCACGTCCCCCCTCTCTGCACGTCCCTCCACGTCCCCCCTCTCTGCACGTCCCTCCACGTCCCCCCCTCTCTGCATGTCCCTCCACGTCCCCCCTCTCTGCACGTCCCCCCTCTCTGCACGTCCCTCCACCTCCCCCCTCTCTGCACGTCCCTCCACATCCCCCTCTCTGCACGTCCCTCCACGTCCCCCCCTCTCTGCACGTCCCTCCACATCCCCCTCTCTGCACGTCCCTCCACGTCCCCCTCTCTGCACGTCCCTCCACGTCCCCCTCTCTGCACGCCCCTCCACGTCCCCCTCTCTGCACGTCCCTCCACGTCCCGATCTCTGCACATCCCTCCACCTCCCCCCTCTCTGTACGTCCCTCCACGTCCCCCTCTCTGCACGTCCCTCCACGTCCCCCTCTCTGCACGTCCCTCCACCGTCCCCCTCTCTGCACGTCCCTCCACCGTCCCCCTCTCTGCACGTCCCTCCACCGTCCCCCTCTCTGCACGCCCCTCCACGTCCCCCTCTCTGCACGTCCCTCCACGTCCCGATCTCTGCACGTCCCTCCACCGTCCCCCTCTCTGTACGTCCCTCCACCGTCCCCCTCTCTGCACGTCCCTCCACCGTCCCCCTCTCTGCACGTCCCTCCACCGTCCCCCTCTCTGCACGTCCCTCCACGTCCCCCTCTCTGCACGTCCCTCCACGTCCCGATCTCTGCACGTCCCTCCACCGTCCCCCTCTCTGTACGTCCCTCCACCGTCCCCCTCTCTGCACGTCCCTCCACCGTCCCCCTCTCTGTACGTCCCTCCACGTCCCCCTCTCTGCACGTCCCTCCACGTCCCCCTCTCTGCACGTCCCTCCACGTCCCCCTCTCTGCACGTCCCCCCTCTCTGCACGTCCCTCCACGTCCCCCTCTCTGTACGTCCCTCCACCTCCCCCTCTCTGCACGTCCCTCCACCTCCCCCCTCTCTGCACGTCCCTCCACCTCCCCCCTCTCTGCACGTCCCTCCACTGTCCCCCTCTCTGCACGTCCCTCCATGTTCCCCCTCTCTGCATGTCCCTCCACGTCCCCCCTCTCTGCACGTCCCTCCACGTCCCCCCCTCTCTGCACGTCCCTCCACCTCCCCCCTCTCTGCACGTCCCTCCACCTCCCCCCTCTCTGCACGTCCCTCCACTGTCCCCCTCTCTGCACGTCCCTCCACGTCCCCCTCTCTGCACGTCCCTCCATGTTCCCCCTCTCTGCATGTCCCTCCACGTCCCCCCTCTCTGCACGTCCCTCCACGTCCCCCCCTCTCTGCACGTCCCTCCACGTCCCCCTCTCTGCACGTCCCTCCACGTCCCCCCCTCTCTGCACGTCCCTCCACGTCCCCCTCTCTGCACGTCCCTCCACGTCCCCCTCTCTGCACGTCCCTCCACGTCCCCCTCTCTCCACATCCCCCTCTCTGCACGTCCCTCCACGTCCCCCTCTCTGCACGTCCCTCCACGTCCCCCCCTTCACATCCCTCCCCATCTCCCCTCTCTTCATGTCCCTCCACGTCCCCCTCTCTTCACGTCCCTCCCCGTCCCCCCTCTCTTTACGTCCCTCCCCGTCCCCCCTTGTGATGGTGCTGTTCCTGGTGGGACCCAACTGTGAGTGTCAGATCAGGACAGATTGATTCCAAAGGGGCAACTACAGCCCAAAGCTGGGGTTTTTCCACACTAAGGTAAACCAAACCAGCCAAACAGAAAAGACTTTGGTTCCGCCCCACTGGCTAACCGCAAGTCACACAAGCAATTCCCTTAGACACTCCAGCTTCCCAGTATCACCACCAGCCACCTGCCCTGGGGACCAATGGTTATGAAAACCAATCCCCCAAATAAAGAAAACGGTTCTCCCCAATTCCAAAGAATCAGGCCCCAGACCCAGGTCAATATACAAATCAGATCTTCCCACAAATCACGATGTTGCCAATCCTTTAGAATCTAAAATCTAAAGGTTTATTATACAAGGGAAAAGGTCTAGGTGAGGGTTAGGAATGGTTAAAAGAAATCAGTTACATGCAGTAATAGCACATCTCAGGCTTGCAGCAAAGGTAGAATAAACTGCAGGTTCAAATCAAAGTCTCTGGAATGCATCCCCTGCAGGGATGGGTCATTCAGTCCTTTGGCCAGAGTTCCCATGTGTAATAAAGTCCCATCCAGGGGTAGGAGCCAGGCTGGAGATTGAAGACAAAGATGGAGGTGGGGTATCACCCTTTTATCCTTTCCACATGCAAGAATTTTCTTTATCCCTGCTGTGGAAACTTACAGCAAAATGGAGTTTGAGTCATTTGGGCAGATCACATGACCATGTCTTATGACTCAAATTTCACAGGTGGTGGCCATTATCCACCATCTATCTTGCATGTTCTCTGGTAGACTTCTCGTCTGGATTGGAGCATTCCAAGCTCCCAGGGTTCATTGTGTCGCTGATCATCCTTAATGGGCCATCAGTCAGCCCAAGCAGAGCTGACGCCCAGTATTCTGGAATGTTCCCCCCAGCAGAGCACAATATTTGGAAAGACAGACAGTCCAGAGCCAATATTCATCACTTCAATTACAAAACTGATACACACATACCAATGGCATATTCATAATCAGCCATTCATAACCTGGTCATAGACACCTTATATGACCCCCCTTTACACAAGATTTGGTGCCCCTGCAGGACCTTGGTTGCACCAATGATCTATATGATCCCAGATTATTTCAGTAACGTGACACCCCTCTCAGCACATCCCTCCACGTCCCCCCTTCACGTCCCTCCCCATCTCCCCTCTCTGCACGTCCCTCCACCTCCCCCTCTCTTCACGTCCCTCCATGTCCCCCCTTCATGTCCCTCCCCATCTCCCCTCTCTTCACGTCCCTCCATGTCCCCCCTTCATGTCCCTCCCCATCTCCCCTCTCTGCACGTCCCTCCACCTCCCCCTCTCTTCACGTCCCTCCCCGTCCCCCCTTCATGTCCCTCCCCATCTCCCCTCTCTGCACGTCCCTCCACCTCCCCCTCTCTTCACGTCCCTCCATGTCCCCCCTTCATGTCCCTCCCCATCTCCCCTCTCTGCACGTCCCTCCACCTCCCCCTCTCTTCACGTCCCTCCATGTCCCCCCTTCATGTCCCTCCCCATCTCCCCTCTCTGCACGTCCCTCCACGTCCCCCCTCTCTGCATGTCCCTCCACCGTCCCCCTCCCTTCATGTCCCTCCCCATCTCTCCTCTCTGCACGTCCCTCCACCTCCCCCCTCTCTGCATGTCCCTCCACATTCCCCCTCGCTGCACGTCCCTCCATGTCCCCCCTCTCTGCACGTCCCCCCATTGGCTCCCCTGCTCTGCCACCTCAAACGTGCGCCGCTCGCCTTCACTTTTGAGGCCCACTCGACCTGTCGTCTCTCCTACGCCAGTGAGGGAGACCAGCTCCCAGCCCGGATCAGCTCAGGGCACCAGCCTCAACCGCCTGCTCTTCCCACACTGCCCCTCATGCTTGGGGGATGCTTCCAATCAGCATCTGCAAAGCCCCTTCTCCGACCACCCGCCTTAGCTCCTTCTTTCTTGGTCCTCCCCCGCCTGTCTGTACCCACCCTGGTTAGACTGAGAGCTCTCTGGGGCAGGAACGGTCTCTGCTCTGGCTCTGAGCATTGCCTGGCACAGGGGGGGCCTTGTCCGTGCTGGGGGCTCCTTGCCTGCTGTGGTAACACAAGGCATTCGCTCTTCTCTGACGCAGGGTTCCCGTCCCGTGGTTCACTTTGAAACAGCCTGAAAACTAGGCTCTTCAGGGAAGGAACGCCTCTGTGCAGTGCATGGGCCTCAGGAAGCAGTTCATTCCGGGTTCCCTTTCGGCTCTGGTCCTCCGCCCGGGCCAGCTGCAGCTTTTCCTGCCAAGCCGCCAACAAAAGCCTTCGCCACCCGCAGTTGTGAGGTAAGTGCCATCCCCCAGCTGGGGCCCACAATTAAACTTCATTTCAAAGCACTAAGCTGAGGCTGCCGCCAGCACCACGGCTGGCAGCGGCTCCCTTCTTCTCCAGCTCCTGTCAAAAGCTTGAAAGACTTGATAGAGACGTGTCGCCTATTCATTCCCGGCACCCTGGGGCCGCGTCCAGACAAAGTGCAGGGGGTGGGGGAACAGCTGCAGGAAGCTAGTGCTTTGTGTAGCTCTCCATTACAGGGGCAGGCAGGCACCCACAGATGGGGGAGGTGGGGTTGGAGATAGGAATGGATTTTATTCTGTGGGATGGGCAGGGCCCAAATCTAACATGGCTGACCTGAATTTTCACCCAATCTCAGTAGCCTGTCTCCGACACTGACCAAATGCTTCAGAGGAAAATGAAAGAAACTTCCCTCCTGACCCCTGATAAGTGGAGGCTAGCTCATGACCTGGAGCATGAGGGTTTATACCATCCCTGCCAAAACAGCTGATTGTTTTGTAATCCTTGCTATTCCAGCTCTGGATGTTCTCATTATCCAAGTCTGGTTTTGAACCCTGCTAAGCTCCTGGCCTCAGGGAAATCTTGTGGCAGTGAGTGAGCTACCTATACACTGCATGAGAAAGTCTTCTCTTTTCTCGGTTTTAAATTTGCCACCTTTGAATCTCGTGGAGTATTCCTGTTATCAGGCGGAGTGAACAGAAGATGGGGTGCTATATTCAAAGCCACGTTGGCTGCACAGTTAACCCACCCTCTTACCCATGTTTTAGACTTAATCCCATCAGAGACTCACCATCCTGGAGTGCCTCCTCATGGCAAGACCCAGTGTTGCAGTCCCTCTGCCTCCCCGTCCTCCTCCAGCGGACTCAGCTAACTTCGCAGTGCGGGCACCCATTAGAACCACTTGAGCGCTAATAGTCCTCCAGTGCCTTCCCATAATTCCCTGGTAGGTGCTTAGTGGCCAAAGCTGGGGTCAGACACCAGGAGTCAATGCCAGAGTCAGAGCTAAAGTTGGAATCACCCCAAAGGTTGGGACTGGTAGTGGGGTCAGGAGTCAGGCCAATGGGCTGGGCTGGAATCAGTGTCAGGAGTCACACCAATGGGCTGGGCTGGAATCAGTATCAGGAGTCACACCAATGGGCTGGGCTGGAATCAGTGTCAGGAGTCAGGCCAAAGGGCTGGGCTGGAATCAGTGTCAGGAGTCAGGCCAAGGGTGGGTCAGGCCAGAACCTGGGCCCAGGACAGCAGCAGCTCAGAAATTCACTCAATTGCCCAGGCAACTTCCTGCACCTCCCTGGCTTGCGCTGTCCATCTGGGCCAATCTGTGGGGCCGGACCTCTGGTCCAATCATGGGTGGAGCCTCTGCAGGGCCAGAGTTCCACCGGCTCCCCCTTGGGCTGGTTCGGGAGAGCGGTCAGGTGGCAGGCCCAGCCTGGCACCATTGGGTGACCCGCAGGCCCAGGTTCTAGACCCGTGATTACCCTTCAGGGAGCGTCAGTGGGCTGGGTTTTCCCAGGGGGCTGGCTCTCATGGAGGGTGTTTTACCAGGTATGGGGTGTGGCCATTTTCTGCTGGCTCCCAGGAGCCCTTGTCACTAGATACCAGAGCTACCCTGCCTCCTCCTACAGGCTAGGATCTCCGGGGCAGTATACTCACCATGATCCGGGAGGGGGGCTGTGGGGAGCAGCGAGGAAGGGATCCGACATGAGGAGAGTGATAGGTGAAGAACGGTGTGTATCCAGAGGGACTGGGGTAGGTGGAGTACAATGGTGACGGGGTTGATTTGGCGGTGTCACAGAGTGCCGGGGCGATGGTCTGGAACTTACTCCCTATGAATCCAGTCGGGACTCCGAGGGAAAACGTCCTCTCTCCGTACACAGACTGTCTCCAGGGCTAGGAGCTTCACAGGTTACAGCTTCCACCTTCCTGGGTCTGACCTCGGAGCATTCAGCACCTTCTGCCCCTCCGTGCGCTTCCCCTCAGCGAGCCCACCCGGGGGGGCTCCTGGGGGAGCCAGAGGGTCCTGCCACCCCAAATCCACAGTCAAACGTGACTCTCAGCCAGCCAGTAAAACAGAGGTTTATTTGATGACCGGTTACCTGGTCTAACACAGACCATACAGCGAACGTGAGCCCTCCGCTGGATCCATTTTGGGGGCCAGAGAGCTAGCTAGCCCCTCTGCCCTTCCCTGCCTGACTCCAGCCAGCTTCAGACTGAAAGTCACTCTCTCCAGCCCCTCCTCCCCCCTGCTCAGCCAGGTCAGGTCACCTGACCTCCCGCCAACAGGTTCAGCCGGCCTCTTTGTTATTCAACACTTCCAGCCAACACCTTTCAGAGAGGGGGAAGAGCAGGCCCCAAGACAGCTTATGCTGTCTCTCTGCTCTGCATCAATTAAATACCCTTAGTCCTCCACATAGACACTCAAGAAAGGCATAGGGCAAACTGAGGCACCCACACACTATCCACAGGAAACAGCAAGAGCATCCCTACTCCGTCACAGGTGGTGAACTCAGTAGGGCTGAGGTTGTCCAGTTTACGAGATGGCCCGTCCGTAGGTAGGTGTTTAGATGTGAGTTGTACTGAAGGGCAGGCCCCTCCTGTCAACACCAGTCTGCATGTGTCTGTAGCTCCTCTCGGTGTCCTCCCGGTGAATCTTTAGGCCATCTGTGGTTTGCAGAGTCCAGGGCTGTGGGGTTGGGGAAGTGGTGGGTAGAATTCACAGTTCAAAACAAGAGGCGCGGTGCTCGTACGAATGCTGCATGAGAGAACCGTGAGGACTGCCGTTCTGCTGGTATTTATTTAGCATCAGATGTGCTGCTCCCACGTCTGGCTGGGTCGCTCCGCTTGACCATCGGCCTGGGGGTGATATTTGGAAGGCAGATAAGATCGAATGCCCATCATTGGGAGGCTTTGTGCCAGAAATGGGAGATGACTTGCATGTTGTGATCAGAGATGATGCATTCCAGGAGACCATGAAGCAGGAGGATCTGATCCGTCCAGCGCGGGGGTGATCTCCTGGAAGAAGGGCAGCTAATACAAGGATGAAGTGTGCCATTTTTGTCAGGTAGTCCACACCCCTCCCCCCCCATGTATTATGAGTTCATACATAACTCATGAATAGCTAATCACATGTTTTGCAATCCTGCCTCAGTTTACCTGCTTGGTTTCACACAAGCTGAGATTCACACAGGGTAGGTAAACAACTTCCCAGCTGCGGCTGGGGAGAGGCTGCCCATGAGATAAGCTCTGAAGCCAAGGCCGTTCCCATAGAGACGCAAAGACGCGAAATGGCGCCACCTAGCGATTGCCGTCACATGAATCTTCCGCGTACTACAGTGGCATTTTGGAGTGGGCACATACACTGCAAGAGGTGACCCAGGCCTGCACCATGGTTCGGAGGTGAGGACGCCAGAAGAGACAAGAGACGAGGCACTGAGTCTGGAGCTGGTTAAAATATCCCGGCGGGGTGAGACAGGACACTCTTACGGAGTTGTCATTCTTGGAGATTTGGGGGGATGTTCGTATGCTCTTTCCACACAGGCTATTCCATTCTTCGACGTTGTGGGGTTCCCTACCTGGGAGCTCCTGTGGGCTGAGGTTGATCCTACAGGGTGAGCAGGCTTGGCAAGGAGCTGAGCCCAGGAAATGAGGAGGCTTCAGGAGGTTTCATGGCTCAAATCCACCAGGTCAGTGAAACGTTCCCTTTGTCCAGACAGGTTTGTGGGTTATTTTTGACTCCCAGCTGGTAGGATATTGTGAAATTGTAGTGTGAAAAGAACAGGACCCACCGAAGTTATCACAGGTTAGGGGCTTTGGTTCTTATGGTCTCTATACATCTGGCTGGGGTACCAGGACCCTTCTAGAGCGTGGCCCCACTCTTCAAAGGGGATTTGAATTGCCGGGTGTTCCTTCTCCAAAATCTCATTAGTTCTGCTTACTGGAGTAAAAGGCACACGGGCATAACAACTGCTGGGGCCCTGGTCTCTGAGGAAGCTCCGATCGGATCACCATGCTGGAAGCATCCGCTTCAGCG